>OY756211.1:49756454-50356454 GCA_963576795.1 Metopia argyrocephala | reverse complement strand
ACTAATGAGTTCGAATTCCATTTAGACCAGACCATATAACAACAAAGTTATACGCTTACTTTTGCGATGCCCTCTGGCCACCACGGCTCCATACGTAAATGTCTTCGATGTCGAGTAATGTGGATAAAATGCAAGAAGAGTGGTTAGAGTTCTCGCTTACAACACAAAGCAGCCCAGGTTCGAGTCCCAGTACTCGACAAAACTGACAACAAAAATGTGTGCGGCATTTTGAAGTTTTAAATGTATAAGAGATGTCCATCCATAAAAAAGCAGCCCACTTTATCAACATTTGTATTATCAAACGAGAAAGCATAACTTACTGGGAAGTAATAAACAAAACTAATCAGGGATTAAAACCTAGCATTCAACTTAGTAAAGATCCTCACCACTTTATAATAGACAAAGGGGGGGTCGTGATATTGTGGTTGAGCGCTCGCAATGAAACCCACACAACCGAGGTTCAATCCCAGAGAAGGACAAAATTATAAAAATAAAAATTTGCGGTTTTCTAAAATTGTAACTTAAATTAAAAATTAAATAAAAAAAAAATAAGAGGTTCCCCCACCTCCAAGAAGTTCATCTTCAAGAAACCGCTCCCTGACATTTCCAATCAACTCCACCAAAAACTAACCTTCTTGGAGGATAACAGCTAATCTATTGAAAACGCTCTCCATTTTCATTCAACATCCACCGACAGATGAGGCAATTGCTGTTTGATCATTCAAGGGTGAAGAGATAACACTGGCCTTTGAGTGGTCAAATTGACAGCAATTTGTCTTATCAACAAAGAGGCGCATATTATACAAATATCTACAATAAAAAATCTATCTATCAACCATCTTCACATTCTAATACAATGCAGTGCATGAGTAGGGGTTTACTTCTGAGTATTGGTCTTAAAAAAAAAACATCAACAGATGCGGCAATTGCTTTTGATCAAGGGTGAAGGTATAACATTGGCCTCTGAATGATCAACTGACAGCGATTTGTCCCATTGACATAAGGCGCCTAAAATAATATAAAAAAATAAGTTAGAAAATACAAACGTCCTTTGGTGAAGTACTCTGAAAACTTGCATAGAAAAATCTTGTTTAAGGATGTAAAAGTTTTTACCGTACAGATGAAGCTTAACAAACAAAAGGCGAGGTTTATGCCCGGTTACCTAAAGAAGCATCAGAACTCATTCTATTGATTGAATAGGGTCATCATCCAGCTGCAGTCATGGTTTGGTGGGGTGACTGACTTACTATTCTGTGAACAAGGGGTCAAAATATCGACCAATGTTTACCAAAAAACCCTTTTGGAGACCGTTGTGAAGCCGTTTAACAATTCCTGTTACAAAACCAGCCTTAGACTTTCCAGCAAGATTCTGCACAAGCTCATAAGGCTAAAACGACACAGACCTGGCTTCGAAACAATTTTCCAGCTTTTATATGCTCTAATATTGGCCATCTGACTTCCTGATTTGAATCATTTGGATAAAAAATTGTATACGGTTTTAGAGAACAGCTTTGGTTCGTGCTGAAGCCAATTTTCCAATGTATAAGGTGTGTGCAACTATTGATGACTGGCAAATGCGACTCAAGAACTGTGTACAGACCAAAGACTGGCATTTTGCATAAAACTATGGTTTTTGTATACAATAGATATCAATAAATATATAAAAAAATTTGTGCCAAAACCATTCATTAGTTTTTTTTTAAAGCCCATCATATTAGTAATAGGATTTATGTCCCTACTAAGAATATACCAACTTCTAAAAGTATAGTTATCTATACGGGAATACTCACTTCACCATTCAGTATAGTTTTTACTCAGATAGATTTCCATTTGTTAACAATTTGCCAATTTTTTTATCTTAACCTGATTAATATACAAATTTCTTAGAAAATCCAATCACAAAAGTTTAAAGCATTTAACCCTCTAATCTGCAAGAGTGCCTCAAGACACGCATTAAAAAACACCAATTAACTCAAAATGTAATTATAAATTTTTTTTTTAAATTTTAACGGTGACTAATAAGAGATCTGTTGACATTCCTATCGAAGGTTGAAATTCATTCTGACATTTGATTTTTGTTCTGTCAGCTGTTTTGTGAAAGAAGTCATAATTTTAGCAGGTACAATTTGGTTTGATTATTTTTTTTTTTCATATCAAAGTTATACTATCTTTGAGACGCCCGATGTATTCGGAATAATACTTTTTTTTTAGGGTAAAGCTACGTACAGACGATTGTCAGTTCTAACAATATTGTCAGGTCTGCCAATATACTGCCAATGAAAAATTGTCAACACTGAGATGATTGTCAGTTTACACGATTGTCAGAAAAGCTTATAATTTCATTGTCAGTCAATTGTCATACAATAAATTTATCTGCCAATAAAAATTGTCAGTTCACACGGCTGTCAGATTGCTGTATATAAAAAATTGCCAGATCATTGCCAAACAGAAAAAGCAATTGAAGAAAATTATTAATGTTGTTCTGTTTGTGAATTATAGTGCATTAAATTTTTTTAAATTAATTATAATTTTTGGTTTTAATTTGTTTAGCACTTTTTGTAGCTTCTATATCTTTTTGTTATTTTGTTTTAAAACCGGAGTTGCCAATAGAAATATTTCTCTGACAATGATGCCATTGTCAGATGCATTAAATTTAATACATCTGCCAATAAAAAATGAGCTTACAATGACTACCAATCATCAGACTACAAAATCGTTGAGTGTTCACACTATTGTCTGGGATGTGGAAATACTATTGTCTTACAATGTACTGACAATGCTTTTTCTTAAAACGTTGTGAGACAAAAATTGTAAGTTTAGACGGTTGTTAGATATTTTTAGGAAATTTTACTGCCAATATTGTTAGATCTGACAATCGTCTGTACGTAGCTTAAGACATTCTTTTTTCAGTTTATGCACTTGTAAATATTAAAAAATTAGAAAAACTGTGTTAAAACCGCCCTGAGGCACTCTTCACCTTTTTGCACCTGGCTCCCAAACTTAGTTTGCAAATTACTTTTTGATGGATTTTTATTGGGTCATAATTACTCCGAAAAAAATTATTCAAATATTTTTTTAGCTTTTAAAAGTTTGCGGGTTAGAGGGTTAAACACTCAAGAAACTAAAGGTGCCAAAATTACGACAAAAAGTGAAGCGAGTATTCTCGAATAGCTACTATAGATTTCAATTTATTTAATTTTTTTGTTTACAATAAGCAGCTATTTGTCTTCTCTCCGCCATATTAGGAGCACCCTTATCTGTGCCAAAAATAATAATTTTACATGAGCAAAAATAAATAAATTTAGATTTATTACAAAAGTGCAATACTGTGTATTGACACTACATTGACATGTGCGTCACTTAATGTAAGACGGACGACAATTAACTAATTTGTTATAAAAAAAAACCAAAATTGTTACATATTGGTCCATCCACGGCTCTTTCGTACCTTACGCCAGACGTCTTCTATGAAGAAAGTATTTTTTTCAGTAACTCTAAGCAGTCTTATGATGGGAAAATAATTTTAATTTAACAAAAAATCTTTATGCCGAGAGTAAGCATATTAAATGAAATGAAAATAATAATTTCTTAGAAAAAAAAAAACAATTGTATTATAAAAAACATTTGCGCAAATAAGTATTCTTTGCCATTTATTCATTCACTATCAGAAGCAATAATTTATTAAAGTTTGCAGTAAATTACATTGTGCAATACTTGTGTTGCTTTTTTCGCATTTCTTTTCATTTAAATTTTTCTTCTTTTAATAAAAAAATAAATGAAATTGGTTGGTTATTTGACTGGATTTTTAGCTGCTTTTCTTCATAGCAATTGCAATAATAATTTCAAGCGCAAAAATAAGTTACACAGGCATAAACGATTCCTTATTATTTATATGCCACCCACCGAAAGACAAAGTTCCTGTCTTTACCCGTTAAAATATGCAATAGGACAATAAGATATAAAAAACTGAAAAGAATATTTAATCGTAACTAATTATTTAACATTCTCAAAAAAATAAAAAAGTCAGAGAGAAAAACTGGGTGAAAAGAAAAATCAATAAAAATGGTAAGAAAAGAAAATTTAATTTTTTTGTTTTGTTTCAGAAATAACAGAAAAGAACGATTTTATGAAATACTAGTTTGGTATTTTACCAGATTATATACAAAACTTGTAGATATTTTTATATATAAGTACAAACACAAGACACTTTTTGTTATCTCACATCGCATTTTTATTAATTTCAGACTACGGAATTCGGTCAAAATTTATAATCTCGTCAAACTTATATCTGCTTTTATATACTGCGATTTAGTATTTATATTCTTATTTGTGACATTATTATATCAAATTTACTTATTATCCTTATGCGGATATATTGAAAGAAAAAATAGGAAACAAAAACAATTTGTGACATACCACCCAAATTTGTTGAACCCATGCTGTTCAGTAAAGTCACTAGCTCTTTTAGTATTTGGTTCACTTTGTGGCCAGTTTTATTTAAAGAATATCATTTTATATACCGTTGTTCATGGCTCAGAGAGGGCTACACAATGGTTAGTTGTGAAAACAGTTAAAGAGAAAAGTTATTAAAAACATATCGTTTCTTGCATGAAAATTAAAAAAAAACTGAATGAAATAGCAACCATTACTATATTTACGTTGATTGCAACCGTATATTTAGACTGCAGATTAAAATCAATACTAAGTATGGCATACTGATTAGAGCTGTCGCATACAACTAAAACAGCCCAGGTTCACAATATAAAAATATTTAAGAATAAAAATTTGCGGTTTTCTAGATTTTAATTTAAAAAAATAAGATGTTCCCTTCCCCCCCCCCCTCCCCTTTTGAGAGGTCCATCTATACGAAACCGCCGTCTGACATTTCACTCTCTTCCACCTGCCATTTAATAATATGCAACAACAGATGGGGCAAATGCTGTTGATCACTCAAGGGTGAAGGTATAACAACTTGACAGCAACTTGTCTCCGTCTATAGGTATTTAATTCTCGCTTTTTCTATAGAAATCTTATATTGAAATTATACTTTCTCTAGATACTTTGCAATGAGTTATTCTCCTTCTCTCTCCATCATTGTTATCTGTTCCATATAATCGGAATTACAACAGTTTTTTTGTTGCCCTCTATCTCCATTTATCTATATTTGTCGACAAACAAGACCACAGTCATGGAAGCTAGAGGGTGTCGAGTGAAACTGATACAAATAACTTTTTTGTTAATGATTTGGATATTCAAGTTTGAATCCCAGTAAAGATCAACAGATCATTTTCAATTAATAAATTTCTGTTTCGTCATTAAACTTAACTGAAATTCTATTGAATGAATTAAGTTCTGGTCCATTAAGACGCTTAATGACAAATATATATACAGTCTTCCCCGGATAATTGCCCGACACTTAATTTCCTTTTACGCTTATTTCAATTCAATTTCTAAATCCCCTTATTTTTTCTTACCATTTTATAATAAAATTTCATGGTCATTTAACTTTCGCTTAATTGCGTTATTCGCTTAATTACTTCAAATATATATTCCCAAAAGAGAAATTTCACTTAAAATTCCCTCGTCTAATTACCGAAAATAATTATATAAGAGAATTGTTCTGAAGGAGAAGGAAATTTTTTTTTTTGTTTTTTTTTTTTTTTTTTTTTGTTTTTTCAAATTGCACTTTCAATTGGAAGTGTCAATTCTCCGACTAATGATGTAGTTTATGAGGAATTAAACTTGACATAAATTAACTATAATTTAAATAAACTATAATTTCTATACAGTATTCCCCATATACATAATTACCCCACACTCAATTGCCTTTCTCGCTTATCTCTTACTTCAATTTCTAAATCCCCATATTTCTTTTAAATTGTTAAATAAAATTCCACAGTTAATTAAGCTTAACTTAAACGTAGATTTCCAATTTCCTTCTAGCGGCAAGTAAACCGAGAAAAGTTTAGGCAGAAGTTCCTGAATTTGATTCAAATAGCTTTATGGTGAATATAAATCAACAGTAAAAATTAAGCGGAATTGGACAAGTCAGCATTAATAAATTTTGTAATTTTTATTTTAGATTACAGGTATTAACTAAGAAAAAACTTACTAATTAATGTACACGAACATATGAATTTTGTTAAACTTTTTTAATTCAAACAGGGCTAGCGAAATACGCCATTGAACAGGAGACCCCATTGAAATTATTTACTTATTTGTTATATTTCAAAATATTTAATGCATAAAAGTAGAAGAAAAATCTCTAACGTAAAATATTTTAAACTTTAATAAACTGGAAAACTCACTGTTTACTTCGAAAAATTATAAAATGCAGTCTCCTGCTCTGCATTCTACCACACTGTAACGCAATTGTAGCAGCACATAATTCAAAAGGAATTGTTTGCAAAATAAACATTTCTTGGCGTATCTGAATGTGACACAAAAAAATTTGTTGCCTTTTTATTTGTAAGATTTTCATTTTATATTTTTGTTTCTTATTTTGTTGCTGTTGTTTTAGGTTGTATTTGTTTTATATTTTTCGGTTATTTGCCACAGTCAAGCCAATTTATTGTTGTGTAAAAAAAATGAAAGCGAAATACAACAAATTTTCATTTCTTTTTTTCACTTGGTTACAAAGAAAGACGCAAGGAACGTACCTACCCTCCTTCGCAACAAAAAAGAAAAAAAATATAATAATAAAACCAACGGAAAAATAAGACGCAAGAAGTAAAAAAATACTTTTTTAAGGAAACTTTTCAATGGTATGCAAATTTATTGTATCCCTTAACATTTTTTTTAAATGGCTGATAATTGTTTTATTGTGTTTTAGATTTTATTTTATTTATTACTTTCTTATTTATCATGTTTATGTTTTTTTTTTTTTTTTTGTTTTTTATGTTTATGTTTACATGTATGTCTCCTTTTTATATTTTAAAATTCTTTACGAATTTTTTTTACAGAAATATTGATTAAAATTCGTATAATGTTGCAGTAAATTTAACAATTTCTTTTCTAATTTAAAGAATGTTTATAAAATATTTAAGGGATTATTTAAATGCATTGAGTAAATTTTACTTAAAAAAAAATAAGTTAGAAAAACAAAAAATTTATATAAAAATGAATTTTCTAAATACTTTTTTGTTAATGTATTTTTTATATTTATATTTATAGAAGGCTTATTACAGTAAATTTACAAGTAAGAAACAGTACTGAATTTTAATAAAAAATAAATAGAAATATATACTATGATTGAATATCCGTTTCTGAATTATAAGTAAAATTATACACTATGAAACAAAGGTTTATCAAGACGAGTACACGAAACTTGTATAGAGAAATTTCACTTCGTTTTATTATTTTTAAAATTAAAATTTGTGCATTAAATATTAATATGGTTACGATTAAATGTAGAATTAGACAAACATTTTTGGTATATGAACATCAATACAATTCATTACAGAATTTTAATCTAATGTTCCTCTTACGTAGCAACTTGTAGGAAATATAATTTTACTGGAACGTTATATGACATTTGTCAAGCATTTGAGAGTATTTCAAAAAAAAAAAATTTTTTTTAACTTTTTAAATTATATTTGTGAAAAAAGTAACTTAACGATTTTTAGAAAATTTTCAGAAGAGTTTAAACGACTTGTTGAAATATTTTTTAAATGGGAAAACTAAAAATGTAATTTTAAAGACAGAAGACTAAATTAAAGACTAAATATTCTTTATGAGGCTGTCCAGTGATTTTCTATACGAAAACTTATTGAATCCGAACCATATGCCTAAACCAGCATTGAGTTTTGCGCTTATTAAATTCGACCCTGTTAGCAAGTTCTTACTCGGAGCGAAAAAAGTTGCTATGATCTGCTAAAGAGTAGATAAGATTTGAAGATGAAAAGAGCAGATCGTTAAGAAAAATAAAAAATACAGTAGGAGACAGAACAGAGCTGTTTTGTACTCCTGAATTTAAACTGAACTGAACTGAACTAATATCGAGGTCTGCAAAAAATCATGTTATAAAACGGCATACATTATTATTTTATTTATTATTATGTTAAAAAAACAATATAGTGCTTCCATTATTGCTTACAATTTTATTTATTGCTTTCAAATCTTAAAAATTTCTGCTGGGTTATCTAAAAAAACCATATAAGAAAAAACTCAAAGAGCCATATATGAAAAAATTCAACAACATTTCTTTTGGACCCTAAATGTGTAATCAATGCGGCAAATTTCATTAATGGAACGTTTTCTTTTTAAGTACCTACGAGTACATACAAATAATTAAAAATTAAAATTCAATTATATAATTTAATAAATGATTTAGTTTTTATAAATATAATCTTTATTTTAAATGTTAATTAAAAAAAAAACCTATTATTTTAGGAAAAAATAGTCATGCTTATGTGAACTTTTTAACCACCTTTCAAACAAAAAAAAAAAAAAAATAAAAATACTCTTTAGGCCTCAAAGTTCATATAAAATATACATAAAAACACTTATTTTTTATAAAAAAAGAAAACAAATAATTAAATAAAAATTACTATATTGTTGGCATTCAACCAACCAAAATAAATAAATAAAAAATAAAGTTATAAAAAAAGAAGAAAAAATGTTTTCCGCTTAAATAAAAGGAAGTTTGGAAAAAAAGCATACTCGTGCTACCGGAAAATGTAAATTGTATGTGGTGAACAATAAATATTAGTATGTTGTCTATTTGTTAAAGTGCTATTTTAAATAGTACAACCGACAATACAAAAAGAAAAAAAACAAGAAAAAGCAAACGACCAAAAGTTACAACAAACTAAACCAAACAATCCAACTCATCATCTGCTTTTAGTCCACCAAAAAATGAATTTAAACTCAACCAACTCCCAACATAGACTTCTGCTTACATATGATGAAATGAAAAACTAAAAAAGAAATGAATTACAAATGTAAGTTTGATTCTATTTATTACAAGAAATATATGCACGTTTTTTCTTTTTCAAATGAAACCAAAAACAAACAAAAATCAAATTTACAAATTATAAATAAGCCCTTAAGCTGGCAGAACAAAAACATGAAATTTATTTAAACTCTACATGTACAGTAGCTAAAATAAGCAGAAAGAAATTAAAGAGTGTTCTTCATGGAGCTTGGAATCGTTGAAAACAGTATAAAACAAAAATATTATCTGAAAACAGTTTTTTATTCGAAAGAGTAATACAGGGCTTTAGCAGTAGAGGATTTACACCTAGGACCGCCAGGCCCTATACTACGGCGGCACAATTTAAAGGGCGCTAAAATTTAAAGCTAAAAGACTGCAAAAGCAATTTAAATAAAAAAAATTATTTGGCTATTTTTTGCTTTAATCAAATACGGAATTTCTCTCACCTTAAATTATATGAAATATGTAATTCAATTGTGGAACTAGTTTTGAATTAGTACTACATTACGTATACTACTAACTGCAATTAACTTGCTACTTGAAAATGTCGAAACAGTTGAAAGATTTTTGAAATTTATACCAAAAAATGGTCACAAATCTAAAGATTTTAAAATGGCCGTGTTAAACGGTTTAGAAAAGGCCTGGACATAATGAACTTTCTTGGTCAATCTTGCGAAAATCAATTAATCAATTAAAGACTAATCCCTGAGCAGATAGAATGCCTTCAGCTACCTTTTCTTTAAATTAGGTAGTTATTTCTTTATCTAAATCTATACCTGAAACAAAGTTTACAATTTTTTTTTTCATCTTATATAGACATCGTTGGCATATCTTGGTGTAGCGGATATTTTATACCAAAAATCTCTTTTAAACTCGCTGGTCTACTCGAAATGTATTATGCTTTAGATACATTAGACTTTATTGCAGAGACGACGATAAGGACGACGTTCTGAAACTATTTGATTGCAAGCAAAATTGCAGCATATAGAAACAGCAATTCAGTCCTGGTTTGGTACGAAAATTTTCGATCGTTTTAAACATCGCTCACTAATTTGTGATCTGTTGTTCAAATTTAAAGTTATTTAGCCTCATTTCTTCAGGATATGAGGAATAAAGAATTCAGTCAGTTCAATTACATACATACATAATTGGCCATTACAACCCTGTGTCAGGGTTACGGCCTAGCTTTTCGCAGTATTCATGTTGTGTGTGTGAATTTTTATTCATGTGTACCGGGACCTACAGTTTAAAGTCGACTCCGAACGACAGATTTGAGAAACTTTTTCATGGCAATCAATTACTCTCAGAGCTTTTGCCAGAAGACTGCTGAGAGGTAGTCGTCAAAAGAAATAATTTTTCCATATTTCTTTTTTTTTCAAGATGTCAGAGCTGAGAATTGAACCCGGCGCTATCGTCTTTGTAAGCCAAAACACTAACCACTGGACGACGGCGACTACTCAGTCAGTTCAATTACGGGCAAATAAGAGACAACAAGAACATTTGCATATGTATGGGAACTAGTCATAAATCAAAAATCTGGCTCCGTCTTGCACATGTGGAGCAATGCAATTTAATTTAATTTAAGGACAAACAACGAAATTATATATATAGATAAGTATGTTAAAAAACACAACAAGAAACACAAGTTTTAGATTTTATTCTAAGTTTAAATTTTATTTAAAAGTTTATTGCCCGTATTCATAAAAAATAAATTAGTTTTATTAATTGCATATTTGACAATTACTCCATAGAAATATGTCAAATAAGCACTCTATAAACCGATTTTATTTTTTAAGAATACAGGCATATATGTTTACAGTTCACAATATTATTATTTAACTTTTTAATATGGTAATACACAAAATAACATTTCTTAAACACTATGGCTGCCGCGGGATTTCAACTTTAAATAACATCTTTAATTAAATTCAACTTCACTACTTAAACTTCTTCTTTAATATCAACTTCTAAACGACTTGAAATCAACTATATCATCAAATGAAATGACCTCCCTATTTAAACTATTCAGCCTACTCGTTACTCGTTTGTTTGTTAAAATTAACTAATCGTCGATGAAAATATGTCTGTTCTCTTCTTTTAAAAGAAATACGATAAATTATCTATCCGTCTCAAAAAATCATACGACATTCTACAATAACGGACAACTTTAATGCACAGTGGTACGGTTGGACTCTGATCCAACATATATTTAAAAGCTAACTGATTGCCATGAACACACTTCTCAACTCTGTCGTGCTAATTCGAAGTTAAATTTTTATTCCATTATTCATGGATAAAAATTGACACAATATGGCCGAAAAGGTTTGTAATGGCAAATTATTTAAACGCAATTATTTATTTTTAAAAATATTAATTTTTTTGTTATATTCCATGTATGTTATCAAAGAATCAAATGTATATTATCTCGAAAAGTACATATGAAAGAACAATTCTAAATCCGTCACTGGGCATTAGCA
This sequence comes from Metopia argyrocephala, assembly GCA_963576795.1. NCBI lineage: Eukaryota > Metazoa > Arthropoda > Insecta > Diptera > Sarcophagidae > Metopia > Metopia argyrocephala. The sequence continues at coordinate 50,345,042 of OY756211.1, read as the reverse complement.
TTTGTAAATGATTTTGTGTATATAACCAGAACATTTGGTCTTGATGACGCGTATTCTGGACGTGTAATTTAGAGCCAATTTTTTAAGCATTGCTGGCCGTAACACGAACAATTTGTGCATAAAATAAATCAATTATTGCTTGTTTATCAACATAAGCCCCACTTACAGGAAAGCCAATTCAAAATTTAATTTATCGAAAGCAACTTATAGCAGATTGTTAACTTATCGATCGTTGTATGGCACGCAGCGCTATCCACCATATCTCATTATGTTTACAGTAAATCTCTATTCACTTTGCCGTATCAATTATTATTATCTTAATGTAATACTTTAAACGATTTTAATTTCAGAAACTAATAATGTTTTGAAACAATATTTCAATATATTTTGTCATTAATAAAATTCTACGGCTATGCTTTTACGTTAACAGTCACTCGAGAATATACAGTATAGGTCTGTTTGCCAGAACATAGTCGCGATGTTCATGTAAATATGCAAATAGAAAAAAATCGGACCGAGGTGTACGTGTTATTGTTGTGATTTAAAGTCGAAGCGATTACTGATCAATATTTTCACATATATTTGTGTGAATTATACAAAAATTGATCAATAATTTTTAAATTGTCTTAGAATTTCCTGCTGGGAAGATTTACAATAGCAACCGTAAATTGCTGAGAATTTCGCGGCGTCGATAATTTAGTACTATCCGCCACATTTTCGCTATCAGAAAGAATATATTCAGCAATGTATACATTGCAATGATGTACAGCTCTAAACACATCTGTAACGCTTTCACTCTTTTGAAATTTCTTTTTAATACTTCAGAAGGCAGATATTTAACAGCTGACAGCTTTGCCATATCGAAGGTTTGAAACCACTAAATGGTGTATGTTTCCTTTAAATATTGCAATGTGTAGGGTTTGTAATCCTATAATACTTGACTTTTAACTCAATTGTTTTCGTTTATTGCTATGAAACAATGAAAAAAAAACAATTAAGAGCAAAAAAATCCAGAACAAATCCACTTGAAAGACAATAAATAGTATTCGCACATAATTGATGAGAATGCCTGTAGCTGAATAATATTTATCTGGATAAATTTGTGGTGCTACAGAGTAAGAAGAACTACTAAATACAGCAGTAATTTGCCAAATGGTAAGTAAGTTTTAACAAGTAAATCTATAACAAGCTTCAGTATTTTTTTTTTTTTATTTATTGTTTCTTGAGTTTTTGTACTGATTTTCTGCTTTAGTTGTAGTAGCTGGTGTACTTGTACTCATTTAAAACCACTTGAACTTATCCACAAGTATTTGCCCACAAGCAATGAAATTGTTTGCGTTATTTGTTAAGTTTTTTTTTATTTTGTTATTTTTATTTCAATGATACCAATACTGCCTGTCACTGCCGCAACATGGCTATATATACACATTTTTTATATTCACCCATTCATTACCACCCCTACAATGTATTTGTAAATTGACAATGATAATAGAGATGATTCTGATACTGATGAGTATCATTTTATTTTTATTTTTTATTGGATTGACTGCCAACTGGCTAACATTGGAGGCATTGGCGTTATTGCTGGCTAGTCGTTGTAATTCCTATATATAGAAAAATTTAAAAAAGAATGTCAATATCGTAGGATTTTCGTTATTTTTACTTCACACACTTCTTTTCTTCGTTCAATCTTTTCAATCTTCATTTATTCATTTTTAAGTGGTTAAGAAGCTCTGCAGGAGAAATTAAATAAAATGGATAGAGATATGAAAATTAAAACAAACAAAAAAAATAAAAAATTTGACATGACAACCACTAAAGGTGGATAACAAGTCACATTTTCAGCCATCACCGTTCGGCCATCAAAGGTTAAAGGGTGGTGGATGCGTCTTTTTTTTCTGTAGTGGTTATGGAGTAAAAATATCCCTATTATATTATGGATATTTAATTGCACTTGTATAAGTTACCATTATAATTTTAATGGTTAACCATTTAAAGCCATTATTTATAAATTTTGAGGCAAAAATCAATTCAATTTTTGTTGTTTTTTTATTATTATTGTGCAGCAACGTATTTCTTTTTTTTGTGTATGTTCAGTTTATAAATAGAATACTAAAGTGCTTTGTTTTAAAGTAATCACTTGAATGATTCACAAGTGTCTTATATTTTAAATAGAGAGTAATTGTGTAATTTAAGTATTGATTGAAGTGCCTATTGTTTAATAAATAATTTTAAATATTGTGCACTCAAAAGAAAATTAGCAGGAAATTAAGAGGGGAATTTAAAATAGCATATCTGTCATTATTTAGAGAACGAAAGAACGCTTATTTTATGCAAATTTTTTTTTTCCTTATTAACGTTCTATGGAAACAAAGCGAAAGGGGTTTTAAAAAAAGAACTTGACATCATTTAAAACATTAAATGTTCTTGTTTAACAAAGATAAAAAAAATGTATTTGTTGCTTTTATCTATATCTAAATTATGTAAAAATTTGAATGCAGCTTCTTATAATATTCGAAATAAGGGAATAATGACTGGCAAAATGCGCTTAACAATTTAAGACGATACTTTTTTTGATCTATGACAGATTTTAGTATAAATGTAGGCCAAAGTATTTTCCACCTCCCATCAAATTACCTAAATAATGTTGATTTAAGATTTTCTTTATATTTATATGTATAATCTGGCAACAGTGTTGGCGGAGTTCACCAATTTTGGTAGTTATATATTAGAAGTTGTCTAGTGGTTAGTGTGTTGGCTTACTAACATACATGGGCACACTGCATTATATTTGTAATGCAGTATTTGAAGCAGTAAGCAGTAAGCAGTAAAATTTTACTGCTTACTAAAAACAATTGCAGTAACCAGTAAAATTTTACTGCTTACTAAAAACAATTGCAGTAACCAGTAAAATTTTACTCGGTACTGAAAAAAATTGCAGTAACCAGTAAATGTATACTCATTACTGAAAAAAAAATTGCAGTAACCAGTAAAATTTTACTCGTTACTGAAAAATTTGCATAACCAGTAAAATTTTAATAATTACTGCATTTTTTTTCAGTAACCAGTAAAATTTTACTGCTTACTGCAATATTTTAGAAACGAGTAAAAATCCACTAGCAAATGGAAACGATTTTGTTGTTCTTGTAAAAAAAATCTCTTTTATTATGGGATATATTTTGTTGTAACAGAAAAATGTTTAAATTTCAATGATTTGATTTCAAATTTGGTAATATCAACCATTTTGGATTGTCAATTTGTTTTTGGCTATTCGTGTTTTGGTGTGCTCTTCGATTTTTTACTTTTCGAAAAAAATGGATAAAAGAAACTGTATTAAGTTTTTGGTAAAAAATTAAATTAAATGCGCAAAGACATTTTAAATATTGACTGTGGCGTTTGGCGAGTCTACTATGAGCAGAACACAAGTTCAATTGTGGTATAACCGGTTTAAGGAAGGCCGAGAAGATGTAAATGACGATGGATTTTGCACCATGATAACGCATCAGCTAACACCTCAATGCTTGTGTGTGACTTTTTGGCCAAAAAAAACCTTTATCATGACTCTACCACCATATTCACCGGGCTTGTCCCCCGCTGACTTTTTCCTCGTTCCAAAACTTAAGACACCGATGAAAGGAAAGCGTTTTGCTACGATTGAGGAGATAAAAGAAAAATCGAAACAGGAGTTGTTGGCGATACCAAAAAGCGCGTTTCAGAAGTGTTTCGAGGATTGGAAAAAAAGCTGGCATAAGTGTATTATATCTGTGGGGGATTACTTTGAAGGGAACAGGAGAATTATTGATGAATAAATAAATACTTTTTGAAAAAATTTAAAATAACGGTTATTTTTTTTTATCATACCTCCTATCTTTTTCCATTTAATCTTAAATGAAGATGATCAAAGATATATAAAATAAAATATAAAAATTGTTTGTTAAAATTTTATAAAAAAATATATTTTCAATCAAGTTATTAAAAAATATTTTTGCACATCTTGCATTTAATGTCATATTCATACTTTGCTCTTAAAAAGAATTTATTTACAAGAAAGCACATTTAAGAGTGGTGTTCTTTTTTTCATTTTTATTGCTTTAAATAACTTTTCTTAATAATTTTTTTCTGTTTCGTCATTAAATTTTTACTTTTAATAGCATATTTCCCAGATTGTAATTTTTTTTTCTTCTGCAACACATTTTCCAAAGATTTTTTTCTTAAAAAGTTTATTAATGTTTAAGACAATCCTTGGTTATGATCTTCTTGAATTAACATGTTTTTTATTAAAAACTTTTGTATTTAAACTTGCACACTGTCAAACATAATTAAATAAAACTTTATGTTTAAGTTAAAACCCAGAAGAAAAACTTTTATTAAGGCCATGAAAAAATCGTCTTAATTAAAAGTACACTTACAAAATGAATTTTCCTACAAATATTGTGTACAAATCAAATATATTTTTTACAATGTTAACAATTAAAAAAAGATTTTCTTTACAATAAAAAAAAACAAAAATGGTTTTTTAAATAAAAAAAATAGTTCAATTTCATGTATATCTCGTAGGTTTGTAATTGTAATCGTTTTAATCAACTATAAAAACTACAAATAATGGAGAAATTAACTAAAAACTAATAGAAAGAAAATAGTAACTCTAATTAATATTTGAAAGAATAAAGTAATCTGATTTTATTTCTAAAAACTTGCCAAAAGAGAAGCTATCTTTCCTGTTGCACAAAATATAACAGTGATGTTGCTGCTGATAAGCAAAGATAATTTATAATTTATAAACCCATTATGGACAATACTAACATAAGGGCCAAATTTCCTGTTACCAAAAAAAAAAAAATAAAAACAGGAAACAAAAAAATGTGAAACTGTTTGAAATAAAAACGACAGAAATCTTTTTTAAGTCATTTCCTGGTTACTTAACCACTCACCATAGTAGCAGTTGCTCTATTACTCTCTCTGTGTCTCTTGGTGGGTCTTTTATTCTCTTTTTAAATCCTACAATCCATAGATATAACAACCGTCATTAATGTTGCTACTGTTGTTATAATTGTCATGGCTGTTGCTTATATAAGCTACTAGTGCAACAAACCAAGCATAACCAGCGTTACCCTTGTGACCCGAAAGTATCAATTTGACCCTTTTTTGGAGGCTCTGCTACTTTTTGTGACCCCTTCTTTAATTTACCCTTTTGTATCATTTTCAAGCAATTCGTGTCACTTTCTAGTCTTTTTGATAGCTTATGTACGAGTATATTTTAGCGATGGTAAATAAATCAATTGTTCGCAAAACAAGCAGTTTTTTGTATACAGAGCGTATCACAGTAAACAGCTTTTACATGCATGCCTGTATATTATTAGAATTATAATACATAAATTTCAAATTTAATGAGAAAGGGTTGTGTGCAAAAATAAAAATTTTTTCATTAAAAAAACTAAAATTACAAAAAAAAAAACAAAAATTATAAAAAAGCTAAAACTGAAAAAAATTTGTAACGAAAATAAATTGTTTACAAACATTGACAAATAAGTATTTTTTTCCAATTTTCTTATGTAATTTTCTTATTGTTAAATGTTAGGTTTGTTGTAAAGTTGAAAAAACCAGATGAGCAGCCAACTTCATCAAACAACATGCATGAAATTCAACCCAATGACGTAAGCTCCGATTTGGATATTAGTTCATCATCAAATGGGTCAATTACTGCAAAAAAAGCAGGAGAAAAGAAGAAAATTATTCGGAAATATTCGTTTCAGTGGGAAAGGGAATTTAAATGGGTTAATCTGGACGTAGAAAAAAGAAGCCCATTTGTATTATATGTAAGCAAATACTAAATACACACTCTAAAACTGCTAAACAATTGGCCAATTTAAAAATTGCAGAGCAAATTTTATTTTAAAATACAGTACGTATTCCTTTGTACGTAAAAAGCAATTCTTATTAAAAAAATTTTTTTTTTAATGTAAAGTACAAATATTTAATTTCTTTTTTGCTCTTAATATACAATGACCTTAAGCTCGAAAATAATGGATTTATTATTATTTTTAAAAAGAAGTCAATAAAGTTATTATATTATTAAAGAGTTTTTTGTTAAAAAAATAGTTGACCCTTTTTTTCTTTCAAATACCCTTTTTGAGACCCTTTTTCTTACCAAATACCCTTTTTCAGACCCTTTTTAAAAATTGGCAAAGGTAACCCTGAGCATAACATACAGTACAATGAAAGAAAGAAAGAGAAGAAAAATTTTCAGGATTTCTACAACAGCAACAATAGTAAAGTGACTACTTTTAACAGGGTAAACTTAACCACAATAATAAAAAGTTGTATAACCACAAACAATTTGCGGTGTAGTCTTAATATGTAAACCAGGGTCATAAAAATCCATAAAAAAAACCGAAAGCAACAACAATACAAAAAACACCAACAATGACAACAAACAATATCAGAAAACTATAAAATGGTAAAACCCTACAACAACTATGATACGAAATAGCAACAACAGTATTAACGTTTTGGCGAAAAACTTAAAAAACCACAAAAATATAACGAATATACAGAAAAACAATCGAATAGACTGACGAAAGTAATGAAAGGCAGAAAATTGAGCGTAATAATAAATGCACAATGGGTTGCTCCTTTTATTTTAATAAAATTGTTGTAATTAGATCTATGTTAAGTTCTATAAAAAATTTAGATTTTTTGCAATGAATTTTTTGACAATCGATGGAGAAAATTATATCCCTGAGGGACTAATTCTCTTTAGTTTTTGGTATATGTAACAATCGCAGAAGGGCTATTACGAAGAATATTTAGTTACCAAAACTTTGAGTGAGAATTGTTTGAAACAGAATTTCGCGCAAAAAGCATTCCTTATGAAACATTTGAATTTTTAATTAGAACTGAGCGTTAATTTTTTGGTTTTAACTTTATTCGGCGATTTATTCTTTTTCGATTGGTCTTAGAATTCTAAATCATTTTAAAATATTCACTTCAAATAAACACCTTTTCTAATACATTTTGGAAATCATTGATATTATTGAACACTTTCTGAGAGCTATTGGCTAAAGTTTTTTATCCCAAATATAGACGTGTGGGTAGGCAGAAAATTTGGAGAAGTCAATTATTATTTGACTCAACTCCTCTCCGGACACGGGTATTTTCAAAAGTACCTAAATAGAATGGGAAAGGCAAACAGTCCTGGCTGTATATACGGCGATTCCGACGAGAATGATGCGGAACATACATTCTTCAAATGCGACAGATGGCGAGAGTTAAGGACAGTTGTCGAACACCAATCGGGGTCTCTAACTGCCGATAACATAGTGCAGAAAATGTTAACAAGTGAGGTCAGGTGGAATTTTATTGCTAGATTTGTGGAAAGAAAAAGGATCTAGACAGGAACCAGGTTTTTGGAATTGAAGCTGATCCAACCAACGAATGAGATGAATGTATGACATCGGATTCGAAAGATAAGCCTGACGGGGCGTATACGGATGAGGAGAGGTCCATAGCGACTAAAGAAGGGAGCCTCCCCGAAGTAATACGAGAAGAGGTCCCGGGGAGGCAGAAATTCCCTCGACAAACGGGAGGTGGTTTTAGTTGGTAGGTAGGTGAAACCTAGAGTTCAACATAACCTGGGGTGACGACCCAATGGGTATGCGTAACAGCATTTCAATGGCTCAGCCGGGCCAAAGTTTTAAAGCAAATATTCAATGTTTTGCTTTTCAGTCGTACAAAATACTAATTGCATTTAGTGATCAAAAACAGGAGCCTGACAATGTAGTGCATTGTGTTGGTCTATGTAGTGGGCAAAGGTAACGACTGTGTTTAATATTTTTTTTTTAATAATTTTACTTCTGGTTTTTCGACCTTTATTATTTAATGTAAAGAATTACTCAAGCTTAAGGTATTTTTTAAATAAAAATCGTTTATTTATTTATCAATATTTCGCTACTCCTGCGTGTAGCGTCTTCAGGATATATTTATTTATAAATTATTTTCAAATTTTAAATACAGAAAATGTGTATTTATAAATTCAAAAAGATTTTTGTCAAATGAAAAAATTTTTTTAAAAAATCAAAAAGTGTTCTACCCAACAAACATAATAAAATCAATAATATAAACATGTTTACAAAATCATGAAATAAAGTAATATTAGTGTAAATATGTAACAAATTAATTAAAAATATTACATGAAATATTAAATATTAAATCAAATTAACAAGAAATTAACAATTTATTTTCTGTTTATTAAATGTCTGTATACTTGTGCTATGTTATCTGTGTCAGCCTTAAAGTTAATTCTGTGTTGTTGGTACATTAATAATTTGTAACATTTCTAACATTAAACGTTTTTTATAATTATTTTTTACATTCAAGATAGAAACATTTTCAAAATTTGGATAGTGATTGAATTTTGAACAATGTGCTGATAAAGCCGTCTTTTGTGAATTAATATCCCTTCGTTTCTGGTCCGATTTATGTCCAGCTATTCTAGTTTTTAACTTATTCTTGGTCGTACCTACATATACTTTATCACAAATTTCACTATCATTACCGTTACAAGGAATGCTATAAACTAAATTTGACTTGTCCCATTTCCTTACCTTATCCTTTGTCTTGCTAAATGATCTTCCTAAAGTATTATATGTTGTATAACTCAAATTATACTTATCCTGATTTAAAATTCCTGACATTTTCAAACGGTCTGACAAAACAGGTATATAAATTATCGATTTATAAATTTTATCCGCCGTTGCATTATCACCATTTCCATTTCCCCTTCCCTGAATATTATCATTAAAATCGGCAACACACCTCATGTTATCCTTACATTGTCTAATTAATCTATGAATAATACTTAATGGGAAACTATAGTCAATTATTATTTAAGACCAATACTTAGGAGTAAAACCCTACTAAATGCAGTGCATTGTATTGGAATGTTGAATATATAGATATACATAGATACATAGATTTGAAGAAGTAATAGTAAGTGCCTTATGTCAATGGGACAAATTCCTGTCAATTTGATCACTCAAAGGCCAGTGTTATACCTTCACCTTTGAATGATCATCAGCAATTGCCCCATCTGGATGTTGAACGTGAGTGGTGAGCATCTTTTTTTTTATGTAGGTTAGCTGTTATCTTTCCAGAAGATGGCCCTGTACTCCTGATCATTCGTTTTCTTAGTGGAATTGACTGAAATATGTTAGAATAAAGTTATAGTCTCTCTGTAATAATGCTTTCTCTCCATGATATGGGTGTCGCATAAGAGTATATGAATTTTAGGATTAGAGGTTTTAATACGGATCTAATAATGTCACCAATAATCAGTTTTGCCTTTTCTTGTACGCAGTCGAAAAGGCCCCCGGTCCTTGAGCACTGTTCGAAAAACTCCACTCAAAGATTCTAAGAAACTAATTTATGATTATGTCATTCATATTCGGCATTTTCACTCTAATTTCCAAAAGGATCAGCTTTCGATCTAATGAATATACATAAATGACAAATATTATTATTACATATACGAAAAAGTATATAGGCTAAGAAATTAAAACGAAAATATCGTTAAGAAACATCACAAATAGGATAGGAGACAGAATAGAACCTTTGGGTACCCTTGAATTTAACTTGAACTCGTTTAAAGTGATACTGTAGATAGCCTCCCTTAAAGTGTGATTTCTGAGAAAGCTTGATATAAAACAACAGAAATGATTACAGAAGCAAAAAGCAGCATTCTTTAAAATATACAACTCTTAAGAATTTGAGTTTTTTGGAGCACTTAATTTTATACAATTATATGCGGTAATTTTGGAAAATCTTAGAACTTTATTGTGAATATAAATTATATACAAAAAAAAAAAAGTTGTTTGAAATATTGCTCATCATCTACAAATCCTGTGCGATTGCTGTTGTATGAGGTCATGGTAGATGTAGGTAATAATTAATCTGAATGGTTGATCTTCACACCTCTATGGTTTTATAATACAACAACGTAGCGTGATTTTTGACAATTTTGTATTTCACACCGAAATGATATCAAGAAATGCCTAATTATTTTGTAAAGTAATATCTGTGAGAATAGCAATAAGCCAAAATTGGCTATCACAACTCTATTTCAGGGTTATGGCCTAGCTTCTGGCTTTTCAAACCATGAGCACCGGGACCTACAGTTTAAAGTAGACTCCAAACGACAAAAATAAGAAGCTTGTTCATGGCTATCTGTTACACTCGAAGATTTTGACAGAAGACCGCTCACAGGAAATAATTTTTCATATTTCTTTTTTTTAAGATGTCAAAACTAGGTTTTGAACCCGGAGCTCTTGTCTTAGTAAGCCATCACAACAACACTGTGAGAATAGTAGATATTCATGTCCCAATTTTGATTCACTAGTCGCCGTGGTCTAGTGGTTAGTGTGTTGGCTTACTAAGACATGGGCCCTGGGTTCGACTCCAGGCTCCGACATCTTCAAAAAAAGAAATATGAAAAAAATATTTCTTTCGGCGACTACTTACCTCTCAGCAGTCTTCTGGCAAATGCTCTGAGAGTAACTAATTGCCATGAACAAGCTTCTCAAGTCTGTCGTTCGGAGTCGACATTAAACTGTATTTCCCGGTGCTCATGGATAAAAATTTACACACACAACATGAGTGCTGCGAGAAGCTAGGCCGTAATCCTGACACAGGGTTATTAAGGCCAGTTATGTATGTATGTATGTAAATATTAACTGCTCATATCTGGTATTATTCGTAAATTTTTTATTAACATTCTTTACTTACGATCCCGTAATTTGTTAGAACCGATTTTTGCTTCTTAATTTTAATTTGTTGCACTTTGGGTTGTCGAAAACGACGTAATTGCCAAAATTAAGAAATAGTGATAAATTTTTTTAATTTTAAAACAGGAATTACTATGCCTGCAACATTTGAAATATGATTACATTTTATAATTAATGAATCATGACAAAAAAAAATAGTTACAGACTGTTCGTAGAAAACGTCAAGCTAAAGAGCGAACGAATCGTGCATTTTTGTAACACATTAGTACTGTACAGGTCGAAGTTCTCTAGTCCCACGTATATAAACACATTACTTCATTTTTCGTCCGCCAATGGGGCAATGGCGATGTAGTATGAGCTTACAGTATTACGATTCTACAATAAATTTTGATTTCTTTAATTTTTCTATATTACGGGTAATCGTAAGATGGCAGCAAAAAGAAAAACAGCTGCTGGTTTTAAATAGAAATAATAATAAAAAAATTTTAAATTATAGTATTAGAAGTTGATATGATATGATATGAAAATGTGTGGATCGATGAAAATAATATAAGTGTGTGTTCCTTATATCAGTGAAAATACAAGAAATATTTTTGATATTGTATTTCGTGGACGGATGTGGAAATTGCCAAAAACCAAAACAATCTGTCAGTTGTTACGTTTTTTATAAAAAAAATACATTAGCTTTATACGCTTTTATATGTATATACGTGCAATATTGCCTATATCGTTTTCAGTGAACAGGCTATTAATAAAATTTATAGCCCATAGTGCTTAGGGCAAGCTACTCAGAATACTGCAAATTATATTGTAATGAAATAAATTACAAACACACTCGTGTATACATGTTACAAACACAAATTAAATTAAAAAAATATATCTGTATGTACATATGTATGTACATATAATAACAATATACAATATTTGTTGCATTTTCATTTCCGCTTCTTATTCGGAAAGAAAATCAGTTACAACAGCAACAATATTGGAATGAACAATACACACACAATCACATATTAAGACGTGAAGTCATGCAGCGGCTATGAATAAATTTCAGCGACCACAGAAAAGTATGTTTCTTTATTTTTGTAACCCGCTAACTTTGCGCTTGTCGAGTTCAAGGAGTGTAGAGAAAAGAAAGAAAAAAAACCGAAATTATAAACAAATACACATATATATGTAATAGATTTCTGCCAGCCTTTTGCCCAATTTACATATGTAGATACATATGTATTTATGTCATATGTACAATACATGAAATGGAGCTGTATTATAACAGGCTGGTTTTGGTATACCGCCAATGCTGATAAAAGTCATTTTATTTTTGCATTTATTCGCTCGCTTTTATTCATTCACTTGCCTACATGCTCGACCTCAGTCTACTCAGCTGGACATTTTCATAAACCCACCATATGTACTTGTAACATGTTGAGTCTGATGGCTAGTCAGTCAATCGCCATCCAGTAAAGCATTTCAGTCACCATCATCATCAGTAGGTTGTGTGAATGACCACATTTCAACTTTCAGTTGTAAAACGAATATTCTGCCCAAAACTCCGTAGCCGTAGACATCACTAACTTTAATTCATTTCATTTTTGTTTGGCATTATAGTATTTCAGGGTATTTTTTTTTTGCTTCACTTTATATGTGTACGTTACTTGGCTATATTTTTTTGGCAATCCTTATTTAATTCAGTTATTTAAAAGAATGTGTGGACTTAAGAACAACTGTTTTCATAAAAAGATTCAGTTTTCCGACAACTTGTTATTAAGAATATAGGATGTATTGGGTTGAACATACACTCCAATAGAAGGTTTGTTAAATTTGTTAAATGATTTTTTGTATTTCCCGGGATAATATTCGATTTAACCTTTTTACAATTTTAAATGTATAAAAGCGACATTCTTTATAAGCAAGAATTTTTTAATTATGTAGTAAATTTTTTATGTACATACATATGTATGTTAGGTTAAGCTGCCATCCTTTGACATTTATTTAGTAAAAGTTGAAATGTTACATTGTTTGTATCGAATATTTGTGAATTGACTCTTTAAAAATTTTAATTAAAAAAAATGAATTTTTCAGCAAAATCATCTTTAATGATGAGACTATGATAACGTATATTTTGTGGCCACAATTGGCTTATGTTGAAATCAGTGACCTTTTGTTTCAGCAGAACGGCGCCACAAGCCACACAGCCGGCTAAACCATTCAGTTATGTATTGCATTAAAAATTACCCTGCCGCGATTTGGCGAAGTCAGTTGGCCACCACGTTCTTGTGATTCGACGACACTGGATAATTATCTCTGGAGCCATTTGAAAGACAGAGTTTTCGTGGAATAACCACAAACTACTGACGCTCTGAAAGATGAAATTCGCCGCTGTATTGACGAGATAAGCGAAGCTTTGTTGCAAAATTTTGTTCAAAATTTAGTGAAAAGGGCAGACATCTGCCTAAGCGATACAGGTAGAAATTTTTCATACATCATATTTTAATTTTAATTCCCATATTTCCACTTTATCAATTAGACTGAGTTCGTCAAAAAAAAAGCGTTTTTAGTCCAACTTACTTCCCAACTTCAAATTTGTCCACACTTTACATACCTACATCCTGATAATAGTTTAGAAGCACAAGTATTTTAAAATCAATGAATTTTAAACAGAGTAAGAATTTGCTCGCTCTTTTGCTCATTGCGCACTCTTTTCTTGCGTCGCGAAAAATTGCGCATGCGCAAAGAGCGGAGCAGATAAAAACGAGCAGTTGTTTGCTCTTTTGGCTCTCGCTCTTTTTTGTAAGCGCTGCTCTTTGCGCTTTGCGCACTTTAATTTTTTATTTGGCGCTTTGCTCTGCACATTGAGCAAAATGAGTAGCGCATTGCGCATGCGCTTTTTATATCTACAGTGTCATGTCAGCAACAAATTTTTTTAATTTGCCATTCAAAAAATTTTTATGTGCAGTCAATCATTGCGTTACAGAAAATCACTTTATGCAGTATTACTGATGGAAATTTCCATCATAAATATACTTAAAATAGATGGATGGGGACATTCGCGTGCTTTTAAGAAAAAAAAATTTATGATACTCCTTTATTTGCATGAACAAAATAAAATTTTGTTTTACTCATTCTTCACATATGTATACTTAGAAAAAATTTGAATGCATATATTCGCGTGTCATTTTGTTGTACTAATTTATGTGCGTGAAGAAAAAAATAAACAGAGGCCTTATTCTGTAACTCTCCTAAGCTAAAACTCTATCGCTAAAAATATATAAACTAGATTTAGGACTTTTTGGCTACGAATAGAATTCTTTAACGCTTATTGTAATTTAAAAACTTCATGCCTATTACCTCTACACTTTTTAATTTTATATATTCTAACACCCAGCCGGTTTCAAAAACCCAAAATTTAAGCAGAGAGAATTACAGAATAAGGCCATAGTTTAATATAAAAAAAAATTGTTTTATTATTTTACTCTAGAGTATATGAAAATACTAATATAAATTCTATTTACATTTAATTATTTTTTCTTTTTTCATATTAAAATTACTGACTTCAAAGGTATTTTATAACACAGTAAATGAACAATGCGCAATTGCGCACTCTTTTGGCTCTTTTGCGCAAAGAGCAAAAAAGAGCCAAAAGAGCTGCGCTGCGCTGCGTTTTTACTTATTCTGATTTTAAATAAAGCTTTTATATTAGTTTTTTGAAAACCAAATTTTAATTAAAAAAAATGCATATAGTTGCTGATACTGCTACTTACAAGTTTAGCAGTGTAATGCTCATTTTCTCACCAACACAACTACATTTTTTCTTTTGCACAGGCCTGTTTTAAATGCTTTATAACTTTGTTTTTAAAGGTTTGCTCGTTATGCAATTGTAGAGCTAATTTAACACTTATTTGAAAGACTAGCAAAGAGGCAGTATTCCCTACTGTTTTCTTTTAATATATTTTCTTGATTGCTTGCACTGTTGCCTTGAAAAAACTAAACTCCCATTAAAAAAGTTTTCATTTTCTTTTTCTATAAAAAGTCTGAGAATGGAGTTCATTACAAATAAGAAACATTTTAAGTAATATTGAAAAGAAGTTAAAAAGAAATAAAATTCTAGAAGTGTTATTCGAGTGACAAGTATTAAATATTAGCAAATAAAATTTGTTAAAAAAATTGTGTGTTAAACGAGCCCACAGTTAATTTTCAATTAATGTAAGCAAAAAGAGTTCGCAGTTTACAAGTTGCCTGATGTAAAACACAGAAGATACAGCAGAACATATTTGTTTATAGAATAGTTTTACATTTTTCTGAAAAAGACAATGAATGTCATGTAGTGAATTTTAATCCAAATCGAACTTTTCAAAACCCTTTGGCAGTTTTGTTTATTTAATGGTCTAGTTTCATTACCCATTAAGATTGTTGAGTCTGGAGGCGATAACCCGAAATTTGTTGCACAGTGTTATCAGACCCCTTATCGAAATATTGGGCCTTAAACTAATTTTTTATATCTAACTAGCTGAACCCGGTGTGCTTCGCTACCCTTTCGTTATAAAATAAAATTCAAAGTATTTACAATATATATTTAGCAGACAGTTGTGGGACAAAGAGGATGGGGCTACCCCACTATTTTAATTAAAATTTATTTTAAATTTGTATTTTAAATTCATTTGTAATGTATTTTAAATTTAATAAACGTAGTAAAGAAGTAGGTGCAGAAGTGTGCATGGTCGAAAAATATTATCATGTAATAAGTATTCCTGAGTCAAAGCTGCACGCTGTGAAAACAGGTCCAGCCTCCAATATATTACAAACATAGGGACGTGCTCCGCCCACTTTTCTTCTGGTACGTATTTCTATTCATGCCAATACCATATATAGCAAGATATAACGAATTTAAATTTTGGGTTATATAAGCGGCGCCACGCCACTTGCCCCTTCCAGAGTCACAGTAACATGCTGTGCAAATTTCAAGAAGATCGGTCGAAGAGTTTGGCCTCCTATAAAGCACACACAAACAGACATTCAGACATTCATTTATATACATATATATAGATTATTCAAAGCTTATTTTGTACAGACACATACATACATATGTATGTACTCGAAGTTTTTAAAATATTGTAAAAATAATGTCCGCCTGCCTGATGTCTTAGCATAGGATAGGACAGTCTATAATTTGGCAATATAATGTAGAGTAAAATCGATTATTAATTTCGTGATTTAATTTTTGGTAAACAATACAAAGTTTTATTTTACAAAATGAATCAATACTTTTAAATATATTTCAGCCAAAAATTAACATGCCACCATACTGGCACGTATGCCTTTACCTTCATTTTTAACCTCTTTTTCATTCTCTGTTTTTTTTTTTTTTTATTACAAAAATGTTAATGTGAAAAATTCAAATAAAAATTGTTTTTGTAGCTTAACATTTGCTATTTCTCATTTGTGTCCAGCTGTAACAATACCAAATTTAGAAAGCCGAAAAACTAAACGAAACAAAATAGAAGAATGAAACATGGTTTACAATGATACTCGTAAGAATGATGACAAAGGGTGGATGCATGTATATAAATTTAGCGTATAGCTAACACACAGGTACATGTACTTTAGTTGGAACTGGATTATACTAAAATGGTCACTACAATAATGAGTGGAGTGAAGGAGAACACTATTAAACTCCCAACAAATGTCAGGCATATAAACACATAAAGAAAAGATTAGCGAAAAAATTAACGGAGAAAAAAAAACATTAAAAGGATGAAAAATATTTCCTTAATTTAGTACATAGAGCGTAGAATGGGGAAATGGAGTTTTCTCAAGTGATATTGGCAGTGGTAGTCAAGTGAATGTTTAGTTTGTATTTATGGTTAACAAGGTGGCTTATTTAACTTAGTTGTTGGTTGATTTTAGTGACCAAGTTTTTGTTTTTTATTTTATATTTTACTTTTTATTCTGTACTTTTCCGCCGGAAACCTTGACTTGATTACAAACTCTAACTATTCATATATATATATATATATATATATAAATTCAAATAGAACAACTTCTTGTGAAACTTTTGCATAATAAGGGTTTTCTATTTTTGCCTGTCTTTTTTTTATTTTTATCTTTCTAAGCTTTAGTCCATTTTTGTAAAACTTCATGCAAATATTTTTCTTATATTTTTTTTTATTCATAAAAGTTTTGTTTGATGTCTACTCTTTGGAGAATTTGCATTTTATAAATTTATTTTTTCCGCTGGCTTTTTCTTTTCTCAAAACAGTTAGCCTTCTGCTTGGAAAAGCTTCAAAGTTTAGTCAAGTTTTTATGCAACTAAATAAGGTGCCATTGGGTAATTCTTATAATTTGTTATTTAATCAATGTGGTTAAAAATAAAACGAATTACAAAAAACGGGCAAGTTCCTTAAATGCTTGGAATAACATATTTAAGCCAAGCAGGTATAGAGAAATCATAGTTTTTGAAGATAAATTTTAAACAACAAGAGCTTTTTCCATAAATTTCATATTTTATTCTTAAAATTCTCTTCCACATAATACAATTTCATACCACACGTCTAAATATTTAATTTCTTTTTGCTAAAATTATTTAAAATTTTGTCTAGAAACTAAAAATTTCCATTTTTATTATTCATCTTAGCCATACTTACTCGTACATACATAAAAGCAAACGAGTAATACTTTTAAGAAAATGTCTGTTCTCATAAAATTCAATTGACAATCATTTGAAATTATAATCATGGAAATAAAGCTATAAAAATTGAAAATTCATACAAAAAGTACTCAAAGCCATTCAAAAAGAGATTGAAAACAATAAAATGCTACGATAATGAATATTTATTCATCAAAAAAAAAAAAAAGCAGCAAATACGTACTTGTAAAAATGTTTTCTTGTAATGAATACGTAGGTAAAGTGAGAAGTGTTAAATTGATAGAAATTTTTCATTCAAAAATGTCATTAAATAATTAATTAATGAAACAATAAAATATTAATAAATGGAAAGCTATAAAACAAAACAGGAGTTATTTAAAATTGAATACAAGAGATAAAAAGTACTGGTTTTGAATGAATATTTGTATATTCGAAAACTGGCAGTGCGAATTCGATAACTTGTTCCCTTTTTTTAGACAAAATCTGTAAAATTCAAGGCAACTGATTACAATTCTCCCACTTCTGGTTAAAAAAGAAACAAGTTTTTCTGATGTTTACTACATCGTTTCTCTTATTCCCTGATAGATAATTCCATAGGAATATTCATAATTGGTCTGATTATTATTAATTTTTTAACCATTTTTAAAGGAGTGTTTACATGGAATAAAATTTTTGAAAAAAATATGTCTAAAAAATACTCACATATTTACAATAAATTAATTGGAGATAAAAATCGGCTGTTGCTCCTATATTTTTGTTAAAAATTTTAAGAGAAGGTTGCCTTCTTCTTTTTGGTATTATTTGTTATCAGTATATTGGAAAAATTTCGTTTTCATATACCAATTTTTTGTTTGGTTCCCATTTGGTTGTCGGTAATTATTTCTGTATTTTCATATTGAGCTTTCTTAGTGACAGGGCTATAACAGAACGAACTCAAGGTAAGTTAGGGTGACCCTGGGCTTTGTGCCTAATGCCTTCTAATCTATTTCTGATGTTTCTTAATCTTCCCTTTTCAACTTCTCGTACTTGGGTCAGTCCATTTATTGCAGTATTGTTGTTCTACCAGTATTATGAGAGGAGCTTTTATCAATTACAAAGATTGGCTGCCAACAAACGCAAATTCTTACGGATATTACAGTATTTCTCATAGAACATATCGCACACCTAGTTCAAAAGTGACACAACTCAAAAATTTTTTTTTATTTATATGCTTAAACTATGCAGAATGCACTTGTTTATTCGTAAAAATTATAAAGCAAAAAAAAAATTTTTTTTAGTTGAGTCACTTTTGAACTAGGTGTGCGATATGTATGTATACATTTATGTATATGCATTGTAGAGATAACAAGGCGTTTCTCATGTAATAACAGATCGTTCTTTATTTATTAATTTATTGTATTTTTATACAATTTGTTCACGGTTTTACTACCAGTTAGTTTTGATTTATTAACCCTTCGTCTTACGCATAGGTCTGGCCAGACCTTTTTCATTTTGAAATGATGTTTTAACATATTTAAAAGTTAGTTAGAGACTTGAAATTTCAGGTACCCTCCTAAAATTTTGTTGGCTTTAATAGCAAAAAGCAAGAAAGCCTTAAAAGGATACAGAAGGACATTTTTTTTAAATATTTAACTGCTTACATCACATTCGTAACACATGCGGTCTGGTCAGACCCATTCAGCTTTTTGTATTGAATATTTTTATTGTGATATATTTTTTAAGTTTTATGATTATCTTTTTAATATATTCAAAGATATCAGTAGTGACTGTTGAATTTTTTGAGTTAGATCACATTATATGTTCACAGTGCGGTTATTCAACAAGTAGATGAGAAAGCAAATCTTCATAGATATATGATATGTACATAAGAAAATACAATGTTATTTGGCAAGTTATTTTATTATCTGGTGGTGAATAGTAAACAAAATGAATGATAAATTTTTATCGCTTTTGAATTCGCCACGCTCAAGACTTCCAGATGAAGATTTTTATATGCAAGATGAGGGTGTAGCTGATGACTTACAGCATGAACGAGCTGCTGAGGAAGGCAATGAAGTTGAACTGTTTGCAGATAAAGAGATTGAAGATGTGGATTTCGTTCCGAATGATGTATCCGACATTAAAAACAACAACATGTATGATTCTGAGGATGACGAAAAAGAACTGCTTGCCCCACCTGAACAACATAGGAGATATATCTATAGCAAGAACGGAAAGTGGAATAAAAAAGAACCAAACGTTGGTGTACGCTTGCGTCAACATACCGTAATGCATGTTCGATCTGGCCCGAAAAACGAGGCTCTATCCCAATTAAGATATCGAGAAGTTTTTTCACACCGAATATTGTAGTTATAATCATAATTGAAACAAATCGGTATGGAAAAAAAGAATTTGAAAAATGGAATACCGCCAATAGTGAAAAAAATCGGAAAGTTTGGGAAGACTTGACCCCGAGTGAATTAGATGAATTCATCGAAATTTTGCTGGCAGGTAGTGCTTCACACAACAACGATCAAAAGGAGGAGGTTTTGTACCGTTCAGACAACTTACCTATGTTCAGAGCTGCAGGTGTTATATTCGAATTGATGATGACAGAACACGAGAATATCGACTTCAGGAAGACAAAACTGCAACAATACGTTATTCATCATCATCATCATAACTGGCCTTTACAACCCTGTGTCAGGATTACGGCCTAGCTCCTCGCAGCACTCATGTTGTGTGTGTCAATTTTTATCCATGAGTACCGGGACCTACAGTTTAATGTCGACTCCGAACAACAGACTTGAGAAGCTTGTTCATGGCAATTAGTTACTCTCAGAGCTTTTGCCAGAAGACTGCTGAGAGGTAGTCGCCGAAAGAAATATTTTTTTCATATTTCTTTTTTTTGAAGATGTCAGAGCCTCGAGTCGAACCCAGGACCCTTGTCTTAGTAAGCCAACACACTAACCACTAGACCACGGCGACTACAACAATACGTTATTATAAAATAAAAATATATATATATATTTATATATATATATATATATATTATATATATATAATAAAAATATGGTGGGCTTATGATGCGAAAACAAAATATCTCCTGCAAGAAATATTATACACTGGAGGACAAAAAGGACAGAAACGTCCTATAAAACAAGACTAAAATACTATGTTTCAACTTTCAAAGCCGTACAATAATAATGACCGCACAATTGTTGCGGATAATTTTACACAACCCTAGACTGTATAAAGTTTCTTACCAAACTAGAAGTCGCTTTCGTTGGTATAATCCGTTCAAATAAAGCTTCGATTTCTAAAGAAATGAAAAAGCTATCTTCCTGACGTGTTCTCTCGACATTGTTTGGATTCCATAAAGACTTGATTTTAATTTATAGAACAAATGTGTCAATTTGCTTTCAACCGTCCATTAGTCTACACACTGGGCAGGTGAAGCGATGAAATCTGAAGCGATTTTGTTTTACAATGTTGTTCTTTATGTTTAAACCAATTTTTTTTTTTGACTACTTTATGTTACACCACATAGTCACTAACAGTACCGATGCTGAATTAAAACAACTTCATTTTCAGGTTTACTTTCTCAGCTACAAATATGTTAATGTGTGTATAATACATAAAGAAAATATATATTTTTATATATTTGTGAAGTATTTCAAAAATTATTTTGTTTTTATTAAAAAGACTTAAATATTTTAATAAATTGTATTGAAAATCTAAGTGGGTCTGGGTAGACTCATGTGTTACGAATGTGAAAACTAAAACATGTGTAAGACGGAGGGTTAACTTATTGTATTTTGTACCGTTTGTTCTTATGTTGATTATAACCCTTTGAGAACCAACGACGTTTTTTAGTCCCATTTTCGCAAAAGTAATGTTTTACTTTTTTTAATTACTAACTAACATGATTTTTAAAATTTTTCTGTGTATTTTTTTAGGAAAAACGACCTAGCACAATTGTGTAGTTTGGGTAATAACGTTTAAAATAAATACCAAAAAATTGTATAATGTAAATTTTATTTTCTTTTAAGCCTGGTACTGAGTTCAACATTTCGTACGAAAAGCTGTCAAATTGCATATAAAAATGTTTCGTACGAAATGTTTGTGAAAAAATGTTTCAAAAGTAGTACTCTGTTCTTGCTGCGAAAAACATGTGAAATCTACATATCAACATATTTTCTAACTGCAACAAGTTTCTGTCAACATTTTGATTCATGTACGGAACAACATAGTCAACATTTCTTTCGAACGAAATAAAATAAACTTACACCAGCCTACAATAATTTTTTTATTATAATGAGCAGGATTTTATAATAGAGTTTTTACTGTTGACATAGCTTTGGTGTTCGGTTATTTAGAGTTATATTGGATATTCGAATTATTATAGGTGGTCTTTTGCAATTTCTGTATATAAAATGCATTTCAACTCACTGCACAGCAGTTGGACTGTTAAGGATTGCATAAAAAGTGCAGGTCTTAAAAAGAAAAACTGAAAAACTAAAATACATGTAGATTCTGAGCCCCAAACGAAAGTTTAATTAGTTCTTGTCAAAAGCAACAAAAAAAATTATTTTGTTGAACTGTGTTATTTGTTGTGTATAAAGGGGATGAATGCTTTTAGGGATATACTTATGTTTATCGAATGGAAAAATAAATGTAGCTAAACTTTTTTCACAAAATTGAACTCAATACCAGGCTTTAGATATAAAAAAAAACAAAACAAAACGAAAAATTTTTTAACATAAAATCAAAATATTTCATTCAACAAATAACAAAATAAAATAACAAAAATAATTTAAATCAATTCATATAAAATTTGAGCAAAAGGACTTATTTTTTTGATATTCCTTAAAACTTGTCCTTTGGCGAACACAAGTGCACTTTACACTTTTGTCATCTTCTTGATCGGCTTTCGCAATCTGTATTGCGGCACCGTTTAGCTGTACCACTTAAAAACTCAGGCCAATGGTCGAATCGATCATATATAATGTCATCTGACGCATTATGGGGCCGATATTTGTTTCCATGATATCCTCATGATATCATTCGGGTAACTGAAAAGGTTGCACCGTGTTTGGCGGCACAGATTTGAATTTTGCTAAAACCTCTCCAAATTCCATTTTAAAACTCAAAACTTTTTTTTATTTTATTTGTCGTAGTTAGAAGCGATTTTGCATCCGGTCTGTATTCCACCCAGCTGTTATAAATAGCTAGGTCGAGAAAATGTAAAAAACACTTTAACAGGCCACTTTCTAGTTTTCATTTTAATGCGATAATACTCCATCATTTGATCGGCTATATCAACTCCTCCTATTTTTGCATTATATAATTGTATAACCGCTGGAATATAAACAGGCAATCGACCTTTTAAATTTTTTATCCAGCGTTCTTTTTCACCTACTGGGTCTTTTCCACATATATGTAGTTGATGCAGCTGTTACACATTTAGTATCGCTCCATTTTACTACAGCAATAGAATAATTTTTTACAAATTAAATCATGTAAACTGGCAAAATTAATGTAAGGTAAAAAAAGAAAACCTAAGCAAACCTGTACTTTCTTCAAAGCTATCGTCGGAACTTTCTTCGTTGCTTTTTTTAGTTCCCAACAAATGTGTTCGAGGTCATCATCTGAAGATAAATCTGAATTCTCGAGGATATCTAAGACCTCTGGAAAGTCCGATTCATTTAAAAAGTTTAATTTTTTTCCTAAAAATAAACCACATAACACAATTGTGAGCTTGAGTTTGAACATGAACTTATTGCTGCATAACACGATTGTGCTATCTCTTTTTTGGTTCAATTGAAGTTTCAGACAAAATACGAGCGATTGTTGAAGAAACGTTAAATCATCAGTAGGATACTTAATTTAGCAATACACAATTTTTTTTTAAATTCTACAATTCAAAAAATGAAAATACTGTACTTACCACTTGGCATGCTTCTGATCTGTCTGAGATGAGTATCGTGACTGACGTTTTTCTCCTATTCATGTACAATTTTTTTACAGTTTTAATGTCTTCAATTAAAGAACAGAAGCTAACACATCCAGTTTTAGTAGTTTAGCATTTAAATAATTTCTTTTTTTAGGATTTTTTTTTTGCACATCACACAATCGCTTAAGGTGGTTCTCAAAGGGATAAAGCATTAACATTCAACACTTGCAAGGGTTTTTGCAATGAAGAATATTACCGCTATTAATTTTTTTTTTTTTGCTGAAAAATATCTTTTTTCAAAAATGTTTCAAGTACATATGTATGCATTGGAAAATTGACACACAAAAAAAACAGAAATTGTTCATTGCCTTCAAAAGTCAATCCGTAATAAAGCATCGAATTATTGAATTCGTAGAAGTATATAAAAACATGACTGCAATACCAATTGAAAAGAAGTATTTTTTTTATATAAAATATCCACAGTTCATTTCATTGTTTTAAGCCTATTAAACACCATAAAATTGAAAAATAAAAACCATAAAAGATGAAAAAAAAAAACAAATTCCTTAAAACCCGATTGATTTCCAAATAATGATTATTAAAACGTTGACATTTAATTATATAAAAAAAATTAAATAATAAAAATATCTGTATTTACATATTAATTATTTAAAAAATATGTACGCGGATTATTTTTATAATAAAAAATTATGTCAGTATGGAAAAAAAATATACATAATTAACTTAATCAATAACAAATTAAAATTATGACACAGAAATTTATTTTTTTTTTTACATAAACGTGTTTATCCAATATTGCCACTAAAACAGACAAATAAAAAATGCAATTTAAAAATTTTTTCCATATGTAGATTCTCGTAGTTAATTCTTAAATTTAAATTAATAAAATTGAATGAAAATGACAGATTGCAAATTAAGTTGCTGTTATCAATGAGTGATTAGAAAAAATTTTTAAAGCAGTCTTTTTTGATTGCAATTGCATAAACTAACAATCCCCATAAAATTTTTTTGAATGTAATATGCAAAACTATGAAAAAGACCTCACGCTTTTATGGCAATTCCAACGTTAAAACTAAATTTTTGAGAGGATACTTCAACTTGGCAAAGTTGGAAGTTTCTGAATTTAGTCCGAATGAATCCGGGGCCAATGCAAATCGTTACTTAAAAACTAGGCATAATTGGACAAGTGGACGTGATACTTCAGATAATAATTTAGAATAGGATGGCAAAAACAAACAAAATATGTAATTCTGATTCATCAATTTAAGATGGCATTTAGAATAAATGCAGTGATGGAAGAAAAGGAGAATGCAATAGAATGTGTGGTGTTTGACTTTATTTCGACTAACCCATACAAGTGTATGTACCTTAAAAAAAGATAAAAAAATAGTTTCAGGGTCATTACTTTGTATTTCTATTCGAATCGAAAATCTTACGAATTCGTAAAAATTTACGAATTTTCGAATAATTTATGTATTCATTATTATTGAATTTTCGAATAGGAAATTTCTTTCGAAAGCATTTTAGAAAAAAGATGGAGAAAGAAGAAGAAACGAAGAACTCTGATGGGACTATCATAGCTAGGGTCGAAAATATGTTCAGTTTGGCTAGTGCACTATTCCTTCACGGACATTATTTTCTAGTTTTAATTATCAAAAAATTCATTGGAAAAAATTTTAATTCTGACGAAACAAAATTAATTTAAACATTCACCACCCTTTTGTAATTCGAAATCAGATCTCCATGTGGTTTGGTATTTTTGTAATTTAAAAAATGTATTATTATTACTATTATGTATTAAGAGAAGTACAATTTTAAAGTTTAACATAAGCATACAACCAGCCTCAAAATTCATTCAATATCAGTGATAATCTCACATTTCCATTTTTTTACTACAACAATCTTGAATTTTTGTATATTTTTCGCTGGTAGTAAGTAATATGAGTTTAGAAAAATTTCTGATTTTCGTTGAAGGAATTATTCCAGAATAAGCAATGTAATAAAAGGAAATTTAAAATTATCGCTCTATTAGTGATATTCGTTTAATCTGCTTAATGCGTCTTTTATCTCTTAAATTCGTAAGCAAGTATGAAAGTCGAAGACTTTAAGAAGTATGTTTTTATTCTATATAAATTAACCATTTTTATATTTTAAAAACAATAGCTTCGCTCTATATATTCTTAATACCTGAGCACCAAATTTTCTCTTAAAACACCGGAAGCTCGATTTTGATTTTAGAACCCTGGTTTCTTTGGGAAAAGTTCTTAGAATTTCCCGTAGATTACGATTTTGCTATATGCTTAGTAGGCAAAAAAATTGACCCACCCTAATATATATAGTGGCTTTAAAAAGGTAAAATAAAATTCGGAAAGGAAATTAATTTTATAAGTAACACAAATACAAAATTATAAGGGTACGGAAAATATTTGACCACTATATGTATGCAAAAATTTAGTTTTAAGTACAAATATTTCATAAAAAGGAAAATATTCAGGGCAATTCCTGTTCTCGCTTTCACCTCAAATACGCTCATAGTTTTTATTTTTTAATTCTATAATACCTTAGAGATGAACAACCAGAAAGCATACGTTTTTTTTCAATTTCTATATATTCTAAAAAACGTTTTCACCATCACAACCAGTCGTTTTTCTTCGTCAAAAATTTTGCTGCGTTTTACATAAATAATCGGAAAAGATATATCATGAATAATTAAAAAAGGCTTTTTTTTACCGAATTTTGCTATAAAGCATGAATAATTAATATATAAAAAGTGGTAAGTGGCTCAAATTTGAAATCTACTTCCAATTATCGACAACATGTGAATATGAGTTGTGAAATTTTTGTAAAATCCCATTTGGAAATGACTTTTCAAATCTCCAAACTGGGTAATAGCAATATCCACATACATCCTAAATTTAAAATATTTAATTCCTATGGTCTGGCGAGACCAATACAAAAAGCAAGATGGTAATAAATAAACAGCAAATGGAGGCCAAAGGTGAAGGTCCAAACAAAACCATTGCGTTAAATGATTTGGAAGAGGCAGTGTTTACTATTAAATTATAAAACATCCGTCAAAGGTGTTTTAAATGTAAATTCACTAGGAGTATTTGAAACACCGGAAGCATTAGAAGAAGGAGTTAGTTTAAATATCAATAACATTGCTGCTAAAGAGCCAGTACCTAAAAAAAAGAAAAAATTTGAACAACCGAATTTTTTGCAGCAGCAATTAGAAGAGTTTTATGAAAATTACGTTACTTTAAAGAAAGAATTGGGATATCTTAAAAAAATAACTGATTGGGAAGTATTTTTTGAATCATTTCTTATTTTTGTGTTTTCTACTATTGTAGTTATAGGACTTCATCATCGTAATGAAATTTGAAAATGCCTTTCGGGAAAAAAAATAAAAAAATATGACAGTTGTTATCGATAATTCATCACACGTATTTAAGAATGTATAGAATTTTAGTTGTCGAAAGTGAATGGTCGCATTCGACAATATAAAGAAAGTATTCCCGAATTGCTTTTTTCGTTGCTTTTATTGTTTCCAATTTGATAAATTGAATATATTAATATTCTGGTATGTAATGACAAACGATTTCGATGGAAAATTGAAATCGTTGTATTTTCAAAGTCATATAAAACTTATCTGTTTTAATTATTTTAAAATTTTAATCATCAAAGATGTAGTGGCAATAGTCAGTAAGGTAACGAGTAGAAAAGGAATTTCAAATATGAAAGGATTAGGATGTAAAGCAACTTGAAAATTCGTTCGATTTTTGAATATTAAGATATTCAATTTATCAAACTGGAAACAATAATGGCAAAAAAACAATATTTTCCTTTGATCAAATATTTGTCCCAAAATGCTTTTAAAATTTAAAGAAAAAAACAATTATTTTTGATATTAAAAGCCAAATTTAAAGTTAAAAGATTATGGGAATAAAAATGTAAAGTCATTATGATTTTGTTCTTGATTATTTGTACTGTTATTACCTTGTAATTTATTGTAAAATTATCTTAATCTGTATTATAAATTAAAAATACATAAAATATACAATTTTTCCGGTTGCAAACCTAAGTAATAAATAAGTGTTAGAGCATCGAATTAAATAATTACTTAAAAACATTTTCTATTTGTATGATAGACAATCAATACCTTTAGATATTGCAAAAAATTTTAATATTTATATAGAAAATATTTATTTTAAATAAAAATTTAAATACATTATTATAATTAAGAACTTACAATATGATAAAGATAGTATTTAAATATTAATAAAAAAAAAAAACAAAAATAAATTTTGCTAAACCATTTGTTTAAACAAATTCCAACATACTATAACCGGTATGTTATATAGTCTTGAATCAAAATTTATATACTTATAAATCTTTATTTCAATTATTTGTTGCCATTTCTTCTTCAAGCAAATATTCACCTTTTTGTTTTTCAAATGCATATATAAAACGAAATAAAAAATTATTAAAAACATAATCTTTCTAGACTTAAATTAGAAAATATTATAATTAAACATTATGAGAACCTTCTTCACGATTTTCATAAGCCCAGAACTTATGAAATTCAATTAATATGGACACAACCGTTTCTGCTTGACCACTGAAAAAGGAGAAAACAAAAGAAATAGAAAACAAAATATAATTAAAAATAAATATAAAAACATTTCGTGATATTGGGTGACATTTCTGTTGTATGCAGTTATTTAAAATGTAAAGCAAACACATGCAGTAGTAAATAGTACAGATTTTTTGTTAACAGAGATTTAATTCAATTTTAATTAACTAGTGGAAATATGTACATATACGAGTATTATATAATGAATTATAGTATACTAGACATAAAGTATGTATTTAAACAATATTGTTCGAAAGGAAAAAAATAATTATTATGGGTTTAGTATTTAATGTTGGTGTTAATGTTGTAAAAATTAAATAAAAAGAAAAAAAAATAATTACTTTGTTATAGCAAAACTATCACAAATTGATGCAATTAAAATTATTTACTGCTGTATTCATAAAAAATATTTCAAGTTTATTAAGAGCTTATTTAACAAGTGTTGCCTAGGAATTTCTCAAATAAGCCTTTAATAAATGTATTTAATGTTTTCATAAATAAAGCAGTTAATATTTACACATAGCCGGCCATATACAAAATAAAAATAAATAATACCTGAAGTCTTTATTTGTCACACAAGTTTTGAATTAAAGTCGACTTTAATTTTTTTACCTACGGGCAAACATAAATATCCAAACATCCCTATCCATATGTTGTTGGATAGAGACGACGCATTGATATTGACTGTGTATTGTGAAGTGGTGAGAATTTTTGCTTAAGTAGGTAGTTGTCATCTACTAATTCACAGTAGTTGGCGCTTTCTTCTGAGCATTCTTTTTGGTGGATAGAGTGGAATATCAGCGGCCTAGATCTCTGCTAAATTTGTTTACTAAATAAATTTTAATTTATTTGTGGTTTAAGGCAAACCCAGTTGACATAAATTCAAAGTAACACACTAACTTTTAACTAACGTCAGTCGTATATTTTCATATGCATACATACAGATACGAGGTACGATAAAAAAATAACCGTTATTTTCAATTTTTTCAAAAAGTATTTATTTGTTTATTCATCAATAACTATCTTGTCCCCTTCAAAGTAATCCCCCTCAGATATAATACACGTATGCCAACGTTTTTTCAAATCAGCGAAACACTTCTGAAACGCGTTTTTTGGTATCGCCAACAGCTTCTTCGATTTTTCTTTTAGCTCCTTCCTCAATCTTAGCAGAACGGTGAATACGGTGGTTGAGGCGTGATAACGGCTTTGTTTTTGGCCAAAAAGTCACGCTCAATGATTAGTTTTTCAGTAATTCGGTGCGTTTCTGCTTCGCGCAAATGGCGCATAACTTCAAGGTAGTGTTCCTTATTGACCGTACGACCTTGTCTTTGGGCATTTAATATTATTTTTTATACAAAACTTAATACAGTTTCTTTGATCCATTTTTTTTTTTTTTTTTTTTTTTTTTTGAATAGTAAAAAATCGAAGAGCACACCAAAACACAACTAACCTTGTTATCTGTCAAAAATAAACTGAGCATACAAAATGGCTGATATTACCAACATATATAACAGACATGTGTACCAACATAACAGAAAAAAATGCGAAAATCGAACATACCTAGCTCACGAAATTTAAAAATAACGGTTAATTTTTTATCAGACCTCGTATAATTGGCCATTACAACCCTTTTTCAGGGTTACGGCCTAGCTTCTCGCAGCACCCATGTTGTGTGCGTCAATTTCTATCCATGAGTACTGGGATCTACAGTTTTACGTCAAATCCGAACGACAGACTTGAAAAGTCAAAGCTTTTGCTAGAAGACTGCTAAGAGGTGGTATCCGGAACAAATATTTTTGTATATTAGTTTCTTTCAAGATGTGAGAGCTGGGGTTTGAACCCGAAGCTCTTGTCTTAATAAGCCAACACACTAACCACTAGACCACGGCGACTACGTTGTTTACAAGAGACGTATTTTTGCATATTCATACATGCATATATAATTGACCATTACAACCCTGTTTCGGGGTTACGGCCTAGCTTCTCGCAGCACCCAATTTCTATCCATAAGTTCTGGGATCTAGAGTTTAACGTCAAATCTGAACAACAGACTGGAGAAGTCAGAGCTTTTGCTAGAAGACTGCTAAGGGGTGGTCTCTGAAACAAATATTTCCGTATATTTCTTTCTTTTAAGATGTCGGCTAACCACTAGCTTACCACTATCCCAAATATTTAGGCAGTCAAATTAAATATGAAAAATTTCATATTAAAATATGAAATAAGAAATAGATTTTAAGTGTAAAAAAGACCCTTGTTTTCAATTTAAACACCACAAGCATATATGGTGTAATGAATAAGGTGTGCGTCACTATAAAGTGTAACACCCATTTTTCTTAATAACTTTTTTCACCTTTAATCAAAATTATTTTTCTTAATAACAATATCTTTGAAAAATGTGTCAGATTTTAAAATGTATCAGTTTGTCTAATTTGACTTGTTAGTTAGTTCACAATGGATAATCAAAGACAAGTGCATACAAAAATTATTCAAATAATTCAAAAAAACCATATTGGAGTTATACAAAAGTTGCTAGGGAAGTCCACGTGACCAGGCAATGTGTTTCCAGAGTGGTCAAAAAGTTCAACAAAGACCTAAAAATTGAAAGAAAGCCTGGAACAGGTAAAGCAAAACTGGTAACGAACGACGCGAAAGCCAAAAAGGTTGAGAAGCTTTTGCTGGCTCTTCCAAACATTTCTGGTCGCGAAGTGGCCCGGCGTGTACAATGTTTGGAAAGTTTTGTGCGCCGAGTTAAAGCTAAAGCTGGCCTTAAAACATTTAAAGTCCAAAAAGTTCCGGATAGAAATGCTAAGAAGAATATTGAAGCAAAAAAAAGAGCAAAACTCCTCAAAAAAGAATTTTTTCAAAAGTTCGAATGTTGTGTAATGGATGATGAAACTTACGTTTTTACAGACTTTGCGCAGCTTCCTGGCCAAGAGTTTTATGTAGCGGATAGTAGAGGCAATGTTTCTGAAGAGTTCCGAACTAAAAAACCATCAAAATTTCCCAAAAAGTTCCTAGTTTGGCAGGCTATTTGTAGCTGCGGCAACAGAAGTGCATCGTTTGTTACATTGGGATCAATAAACTCAGATATTTATATCAAAGAGTGTCTTCAAAAGAGGTTGCTCCCATTTCTAAGACAGCACAACATATCAATATTCTTCTGGCCAGATTTGGCAACATGTCACTACAGTAAAAGCGCAATAGACTGGTATAATAAAAATAATGTTATTTTTGTTCCCAAAGAGGCTAACCCACCAAACTGCCCAGAGCTGCGGCCTATTGAAAGATATTGGGCTCTGGTCAAAAGAGAACTAAAGAAGAGTACATCTGTTCCCAAAACCATTACTAGTTTTCGATATAAATGGACAGTTGGTACCAAAAAAATCACCGAAAACACTATAACATTGCTTATGGATGGCATAATGAATAAAATAAAAAATTTTATAAAATTAAATTAATTTTTAAATAAAATAATACAGAATATAAATCTGTAATAAAAATGAAAAATAAAACTGTTTTATTTTTAACTCCAGCTTACTCCAGTCAGTTTTTATTTGACTTTTGATGTGTTACAGTTTATAGTGACGCACACCTTAGTTTTTTTTTTCCTCTTTCTTTTGATGAATTTTATTTTTAGTACACGTTTTCATAAGTATGTTAGTAGCAGCAGCAATAATAAATATAGGACAGAAATAGTAGCAACAGCAGAAACAAAACAGAATATAAAACAAGAGGAAGAAGTAGCAACAGTGTTAGTGGTATGCAACAGTATAAGAAATGTTGTAAATTTGTAATAGTAATGCAATGGTGGTTCATTTTATATTAATGCTATGGCTTTATATGTGATACAATACTTTATACAATACATAAATGTATATACATACATACATACATACATATGTGATAATATATAAAGTTCAAATACACATACATACATATATACATATGTGGATATATGGGCAATTTCAAAAATTTTCAACATTTGTTGAAACTGAGTTCAGATGCTTATTATTTCTCCAGTTTTTCGAATTGACCAAAACGGTCAAAAGGGAATGGTAGGCCACACTAGAAAACTGGGAAATTCAAAATTTCAGACCAGCAGTTCTTTATTTTTAAAAGTTATGGGCATTCAAATATCGAAAAACTGAAAAAAAGGCTTGAAATTTACAAGAGTTTTTTCATATTTCATCACTTTTCTACTTTTAGTTTCAAACTTCCGATGCTCACTGATATAAAATAAAGTCACTAGACTTTGTAGATATTTACACTATAAAAGTTATGCCAATACTACTATTTGGGAAAAAGTTGTACAGCGGTTCAGTTTTGAAACCAAAATTTTCCGATTTTTGAATTTTCGCAGTTTTTTCTATAGCGTTTTTGCGCCGTTCAAGAAAATTGCATTTCGTCAACAGTATTTAAAAGATGGTATAATTTGCTAAAATTTGCGCCATATCACGTCGATGTCAGGCTGCTAGTTGCTGAGAACGATGAACTCAAACTTTTAAAGAATTGGCGTAAATTTATCAAAAATTACAGTTTTTCGCGCCTGACATTTGCAATCTTATTTAAATCTGGTTTATGTATTGCGTGATCTAAACTTCTTAATAAATGGCACCTCAACGTCAAGAAGGCGTTAAAATATTTTGAAACGCAAAAATTTTATAAAGAAAATAAAACTTTTGCGAAATTTCATAATTTTGTTTCCCGTTTTTTTTAGTTAATCAGTGGTTTAAAATCAATGTAAAGTATTGGAAATGAAGTGCGGCGGTGAACTAAAGATTATATATAAATACCGTTAAATTCGGTCGATATTTAGCGGGTACAGCGGCATTTTTATTCAAACACATTTTGCTTTGTGACATCTGCAGTTATGTATAGATTCCGCCGCGATTGACACCAAATGAAAGGTTTTTTTAAGCTTGATAATAAAATCGAATAGGCATTAAAAAATTTTCATGATTTTAAATTTTACAGATCAAAAAAAAAATCCTAACCTCAAAAATAATTCTTACATAATTTTCTTTATTTTTTAAATTTGCAAGTTAAAACATTGTTTTTCTGTAAATTAGTTATGCGTTATATAAACACATATTATAACAATCGGTGAAACATTCACATTTTTGCAAAAATTCGCCTTTTTTAATGTTAAGAAATTTTAATTTTAATTGATATTTTTTATGTATTTTATCAGTGCATTGATGAATTTTGACTGCACTGATGAATTTGAAATGAGTTTCATGCATCCATACAACATTTATTAAAATAAACCAATAAATTTAACTTTAAATTTTTTTTAAGAGATTTTAACTTAAAACCTCCATAACTTTCGCGCCGTTTGCAATAAATGATTAACGCGAACTGTTTTGGTATACTAAAATATCACCTTTCACGTGACAAAAGCCTCATTCGTGTCATCCAAAAAAAAAATGGAAAAAAAAAATATCAAAATGTCGAAAATTTTTGAAATTGCCCATATACATATTTACATACAACGTATAGATGTAGTGGCATAAGTACGTATTTACTTAAATCATACATGCAATACTGGTGTATAAAACAAAAAATAAATAAATAAATGAGAAAAATTTAATATGCAATAGTAAATGTGTTTAATGAAATGCATATTATATATCTTTATATACGAGTAGGTCTATATAAAAAGCATAGGCAGACATAGTTAAGGAAAATAAAGTATGAAAAAAAAACAAATTAATTATGAAAATAAATTATTAATAAATTAGGTCAATATGTTAATATTAAAATATCGAATACCAATAAGCAAATAATATTCTTATGAAAATGTATACTTCATACCTACTACTTACTTTATACATAAAAACGATTTGTATGCTTTTAAATGTCTTTAACAATTTAAAATTTAAGCCCAGAAGTGATATTCTTATAACATACGAGTAATAAAGTTAAACTAAGCTAAAACTTAATTGAGTAGCACTTAAAACCAAGTTAATTAAATTAAAACATGCCATAATATTAATAGAAAATTATTAATTATTTAAAGGATAAAATTTGTTTGACAGATTGCTGCCGTAAATAGACAAATAATTTAAGGTTTCTATCTATTACTCGTGCATGGAAACATTCATTTTTTTGTTTTTCTATTTAATTTTAAAAGCTTTTAATTACCAACACAATAATTACTAAAATTAAAATCTATTTAAAGTTAATAAATTTTAAGTAATATCTGTTTAAGAAAATAATTTTCGAATCCATATTTCTTCAATTACATCAGATATTATTATGAAGTTAAAATTGAAAAATTTTAAAAATGTAATCATACTGCATAAAAATTTGTCAAATAAACACTTAAACATAAATATTTTTTATGAATACAGGAGTTATAATTTTGAAATATTTTTATAAATTGACATTCTTTATTATACATACTTAGTATACGCGCTTAAACCTACTACAATTTTGAATTGCTTTTGCTTCTCATTTGCTAATGTTTCTAAAAAATCATGCAGCCACAGTTAAAACAACAGTAAAAACTCCAGCAAAACAAAATCTGTAGAACTTCAGCAGTCGAAATTTTCGAAAGTTTTTTGTTTGACTGACTTTAACTTCAAGTTGATTCCGAAGTTAAAGCAGAAGCAATAAAAAAAACTATAGAACTTCAAAAGTTGACATATTCTGACTTTATGTTAGAAAGTTTGAAATAAAAAGTTGCAGTTATTGAAAATCTTTACGACTTTTGGTACTTTGAGTGCAGTTTTTTAATCACTGATTATAGGTACATACGAACATATATGAAAAAATAAATTTTAAGGCCGATGTTAATTTTGAATAAAACACAATTTATTTAGTAACTAATGCCATTTCTTTTTTTATGAAAATTTTGACGCTTCAATTATGTATGGAATAAACAAGCGGCCAAATGGCCGCCGCTACTTTAGCGGCACACCTCCATCCGATGGTATAGATTTTCGATGACGCTGAGGCATAATTGAGGTTCTACGCCGTTAATGTGCTGAATTATCTCATCCTTTAGCTCTTGAATTGTTACTGGCTTATCGACGTACACCTTTTCTTTAAAATAAGCCCAAAGAAAGAACTTCAACGGTGTCGAATCACATGATCTTGGCGATCAATTGATATCGCCACAATGTGAGATAACGCGGACATTGAATTTGTCGTGCAAAAGAGCCATTGTTTCTTTAGCAGTGTGGCTAGTGGTACCATCCTGTTGAAATCACATATCGTCCACATCATAATGATCAACGGCGAGCGTGAGAGGTGCAATTGTTGGGTACGACAAGGAGTTGAGGTAGATGGCTCTCAAGCACACTATCAGGAACAGCAGCAATATTTTCTGCAGTATGAACTGTACGAGCGAGCACTGGTGTTTTCGCATCTCCTACAGACCCGGTTTTCTCAAATTTTTGCACGATTTTTTCGATTGAACACACATTGGACGATTAAATTGACCGAAAAAATCACGAAGAGCACGATATGCATTTTGATTTGAACGCCCATTGTCATAATAAGCCCGACTAACTCTATCGCGTTGCTCGATTGTGGATCTTTCAATGGTTCAAATTGAGTTAGTCTGAAATTGAGAAATGTCAAATGAAATGCAGGAAAAAACTTGACGTTTAGGTGTGGTTCACATTCAACATTGGCCCTTAAAATTTAACCACCCGATATATGGAGTATTTTATTTGTCATCATATTTAGAATAGTTTGTACCATTAAAGGTTACATTGGAACATCCCCTGCAGAAATTGTTGATTGTAACATGTATTTGGTAGAATCACTTCGTTAAATCTTTTTCGAGTACTTTGGGTGATAAAAAACAAAAACAAAATGTATGGT
Source organism: Metopia argyrocephala (assembly GCA_963576795.1). NCBI lineage: Eukaryota > Metazoa > Arthropoda > Insecta > Diptera > Sarcophagidae > Metopia > Metopia argyrocephala. Next base: position 50,309,196 of record OY756211.1, on the reverse strand, counting down.
AATCGCAAATTTATCATCCAGGTATTTAAAATGTGTATTATTAGTCCGCTTTTTTTTATCATATTTTCTTTGTTCAAGCCTTTGAAAACTATTTGATTAAAAAATGAGCCTACAGGTATTTAAATTATTCTGAATGTTATTTTTATTATTATTAAAGCCAATTGTCAGTAATACTCGTAGAATGGAAAAAATATATAAACGATGAAATTTAAAATTAACAAACCTAAGATAACAATACAAAATTATTTCCTAGATGAAATATCTAATAAACGACATAAAAATCGCTAAAAAAAAGCCTGTTATACATTTAGTAGTCACTAATAATTTTAGTTGTAGATAAGTAAAATCCAAATTTATGCAAAACAAACAAACATTAATTGAAAATCTCCATATAAAAATGTTACTTAAAACCAACCTTACTAGAAACCATAGGATACAAAGGGTGCCGTTTGCAGAATAATATGATTCTAAAAATAATTTGTTATTATTTCTTTGTCGGTCAGACAGATGTTGTATTTGCTGCTTCCGAAATTTTGTTTGTTTCGAATCGTAATACGAGTATAATAACTACCAAAGAGTAATAACATTTCATTAAAAGAAAAATATTAATTGCATTTTGTCTGAACAACTAAAGTAGTAATATTTTTAATATGATTTTATTGATCTGTGATCTTTTATATTATGCCAGAGTAGTAACAATGCAAGACAATAGATAATGCTTACAGCATTCCCAGAGATAAAAATTAATAATAAAGGTGATACGCGTTTAAAATAAAATATAGCTAAAAGCGAAGAATTTTTTATGAAAAATAAATGTGATGAGTCTTTAAGGGCCACTTTTTGAGTTGGAGATTAAAGTCAAGTTTACGATTTAGTCAACTAATCTAAGATTAAATTTAATCCGGTATAAATTGTGTTTTTGAGTAAGAGTTTAAACCTATTAGTATAGTCATACTGAATAAGACAAATGGCAACTTCTTTTTTGCAAATGTCAAATATATTTTCACAACATTCAACTTATGTATACCATACATATACATTTTCATTACACTTTGTTTTTGTTATTAATGAAAAAATAATTCCGCCAAATATTTTTAAACATAATACAGAGTTAAAACATTAATGAAAAAAGATGTCTTCAAACAGTGAAGAAAAAATATTTAATATGAAAATTCGAATTTTACTTCAAGTGAAGTAACCTATTTATTAAAATTAAACAAAAAAAACATTATAGAGTGCAAAAAACCATGTGCTGAACCTGACCAACGATATTTGTGATCATTTAAATCTTTAACAGCACTGGAACAATCCATTTTTATTTAACTTTTAATTTTTAAGTTTTCTTCTTTCTATTAAATAAATGAATAAATAATACAATATTTTCAACAGTTGTTTATTTTATTATTATTATATTACGCACATGGAATTTGACAGTTCTCCCTTAAGATTAAACTAACAGCATCGGTCGATTAAACTAGCAATTAACAATAAGATTATGTCAACCCAAAAAGTGAAATCAAAGATTAAAGTTAATTTAATCGCTAATCTCCAACTCAAAAAGTGGCCCTAAGTCTGTCAATTTTTAAGCTTTGATTATTATTTCTTCCAGTTTTCATAATTATATAATAAGAACTATACAAGTGACAAAATATTTATTATTAAATGTGTGTTAGGCCTCTAAATTAGTGCATAACAATTGTAAATTTGATATTGTATTTTTAAAATTGTGTTTATGATGTATAACAACTATTTTTTGTAGTACTTTGACTATCATTTACAAAATTTTTTTTATATTTTGAAGCCCATACATCACAACATTTAGGTGTTGTAAACGATAATCGGAGCCTTAATTTTAAAGTTAATTTTGGATGTATAAGTTTATGTAAAGCCAGTGTACCCGTGTACAAAAAATTTATAAAATTTTTATTTTATTTACATATATTACAAATTCAAATTAGATAACGAAATTCAACTTGTAACTTATCAAATTAAAAGGAGAAAGAGAAAGATTTCTACATATATTAGAAATTAATTGTTCAAAATGGATATATGAAAATGAACGAAAATGCTTTAAAAACAAATATTTTTTATTTTAAGATGTTCACATGCATTATCACAAAATAATAAAAAAAATGTATTTTCCACTTACCAATTTATTAAATCCTGCAGCGTTATTTTGTATGGGTCTTTCGATTTAACCATATCAAATATTTCATCTTTTAAATCTTCAAAATTAACTGCTTCCGCATTAACAGCTCGGATTTGTTCTTGTATACCCTTGAAAAAGTAATGCAAAGTCTGTGCCGTTAAGTAGCCCTTATGTTGAACATCTAAAATTCTAAATAAATAATGTAACGACTGTGGCTCATGGCGATTGTCAAGAGCCAAAACGAAATCTAAAAATGTTTTATAATCCATTTCACCATCAAATGTGCGGCACTCATCAAACACACGATCCAGAAAGACAGAAGTTAAAGTACCCGAACCATAATCAGCCAATTCCTGTTTACTTAACATGCCATTGTGATCTTTATCGAGATTTAAATAATTGCCATAGACTGTTAATACAGACGGCATAGAAAACCAATTGTGTTCTTGGGATTCTTTCGAAGTGTCTTCATCACGTAGTTCAAGTAATTCCGTTAATAAACCAGATGCTAAAATATCTCTGATTCTTATGCGTCCCGTGTGTAAAGGATCCAAAAAGAAAAAGAATTTCTTAACCACAGTGCAAACATAAAAGCTTTGAAAAGAGGGCTGGACACAACTGCTAATTTGGGCTAAAGTGGGTATAATATCTATAATGTAGTTTTCCATATCAATTTCTCGTAAATACCCCTGACCCACATCATCATAGAAGGAAAGGCCTATGCGTCCTTGTGTTAGCCACACCTTGCGCATGGTATAGTTGAATATGGACACAATTTCTACTTTACCGGGATAGCCAGAATGACATTGAAGTTTGGCAAACAGACGGGCGGTTAAATATTTACGACACTTGGCACTGACTGCCTGCATGACCTTTAAATAATCATCATAGCCTATAAGTTGCTGACCCAACGGTGTTAATTGTGTGCAATGTTTTTCCAAAATAGACCACAATGTATTTAACTCTTCATTGTCCAATAGCTCCTGCGAGCGTTTCTGTAAAAATAGCGAATGAGCTTCTTTGCGTAGATTTTGTCTCAATGTGTCGTTAGGCGCTGGTGGTGCATGAAAAAACTTGGGTATTGTACTAAAGGTGGGGTGTTGTTTTAAAGGCGATTTCTGGGAGTCGTCAATATTTCTCAAGGCCTTAAGAGGCTCATCCACATCAAATTTTGTCAATTCTTCTTCTGAGGGCTTATCAATAGAAACTTCTAATTGTTCAAACTCCTTAACAATATCTGGATCCAATTCCATTATTTTAGAAGATTTAAAGTGTCTTTAGACTTTTATTTTTTAAACTCTTCAAGAAATTTATTTATTTATTTTTACAATTTTTTTGTTACTATTCACTGAGAGAAAATTATTAACAACCAGCTGTTGATTATTTGTTAACAGAGTTGTTATACAAACAACTGATCGCAAAAACAACGCTGATGATTTCGAAACAATGAAAAACTAAATAAAAAGTGCGGCATACTTTAGGGGCAGAAAAAAAGAATTATATTAAAACCGTTACTTTTAGTAGTTTTCAAATAAAATAATTGTCGTAAACTGTAGTAAGGGAAGACAGCAGTGCGTGTTTCACTAAAATCGTCATAATTTCTAATATTTAATAATAACTTTATTGACCTCTTTTTTTATAAAAAATAATAAATCTCTTTTTCCGAGCTTAAGGTCTATTAATATTAAATATTTATTTATTTTTAATATTTCGCTGCCCCTTCAAGTAGCGTCTTCAGGAATTATTATTACGAACTATAAAAATAAATAAATATTTAATATTAATAGACCTTAAGCTCGGAAAAAGAAATTTATTATTATTTCTAATATTTGTTAAATATTTTCCTTTTTTCATATTTTAAAATTAATTTATTTTAAATATAAATATACTTAAAAACACTTTTTTACACGGTATTTTCTAAAACGTATTTACCGTGTAAAAACAGGATTTGGTGTATATATGAATAACAAAACATTTATGGAAATATAATATGGAAATTTGTATATTATATTGATCGATTTTCATATTGGACTGTTGTGAAACGCAAATTTGAGAAAAAAAAACATTTAATCGTAAATTTCATCCAATTTTACATGTTACGTATTTATTTGTAAATTTATTAAACAATTTAAAATTATGATAAAAAGAATGCTCCAAAAATTAATAATGAAAGAAAAATCGCACATTTATTTTTATTTGCTGTAAATTTCTTCAATCATGTCAAATTGTCTTGATTAAAAAGTCAAAATTTTTGGGCAATTATGCGTAGAAGGTATTTAAACGAATACGGTTAATTGCCTCTTTGAGGTAATTAAACGAATGCGCTTAATTGCCTGTATACACTGTAACATTTTACTTATACTTATACATAAACTTGGTGGACTTTAATTGTAATGTTGTATCAAAAAAGTGGTTTCAAAGTAAATTTAACGGATATTTTATGTCTATATAAACATAGTTGAGTTAAGCTGCAGTTTTTATAAAATAGTTATTTTGGGTAATTAAACGAGAGAATTTTAAGTGAAATTTCTCTTTGGGGAAAATATATTTGACGTAACTAAGCGAATAACTCAGTTAAGCGAAAGTTAATTAAAGGTGGAATTTAATTAGAAAATGGTAAGAAAGAATATGGGGATTTAGAAATTGAGGTAAATAAGCGTCAAAGACAATTAAGCGTAGGGCAATTAATCGGGGAATACTGTACCATGTTTTTTGACTTATTATTGTTTTTATTTTAATCCTGAAATCCCTAATATTTTCAATAAAATTTAAACATCAATTCTTATATATGCATATTGTTCTTCTCTTTACAGGTTCAAATATTAAAGTTGCTTCAGCCATATTAAATTGTATATTAGCACGTCAATTATGTTTTGAAGATCCATCATGTTCAGCAATATTAGAAATTATACCCAGAGTATGCGGTCCAATACCAGGTGAGTGCAATATAACAAACTTTCGTTTTAAATTTAATTTGGACTCTTAACTGAGCAATTTTAAATTTTGCTTCGAAAATAAAAGTATAATTATAAAGAAAAATGTAGTATAACTCCAGCAAAATATTAAAAAAGCTGAAAACTTTATGTTGCAGCGAAGCAATTTCCTAAACATTTTTGTATATAGTATGAGTGCATAAGTAGAATGTAATTTAGACCGCCCCTCAAAAAAAAAAAAAAAAGTTTCCCCTCACCACCTCTAATATAAAGTATTTTTGCAAGGAAATTTAGAAAATATTGTTTTATCTTTGCCGATCGTAGAGGTCATGTTTTCGGTTTTTTCGTACATAGACACAGTCTTAGATAAATTAAAACTTGGCTTTTATCTAGCATGAAATGAATTAGAAAAAATTGGTCGTTCTTTAAATAGAAGTCATAAAATGAAAGAGTAAGGTAGCCTAAGATTGTGTGGGTTTCTTTTCTGATTACCAGTGTGTTGCCAATCACACAAGTCTCCGTAGAATGATAATTGTCTCCGCTCAGAATCATCAATACAGAACTAGGAGTCAGATTTGACTGAGGCTACTCTATTTCGAAACACAAATGCGGAGTAATATTTTATTTTAGAATTAACATTTGAAGTTCTATTATTTTAAATATTCAATAAAATTTTGTTTATTCTAATATAATATTATGTTAAATCAAACATTACTCACACCATAATTATCACTGTTTTTATAAATTATAGGTACTATATAAAAATGTCCATGCATTTACATTTAACATCGAATTCGGAATTGGGGTCGGACTTTAAGAATTTCAGGTGTTCCGAGATAGAGTTAGAATTATTGTTTATCAACTCAACAGCCCTGGCAAGTTGTATTTAATTTAAAAAAAAAATACTTTAACTAAAAACATTTTTATATTTGATGATTTTATAAATAATTTCTTAACCATTAATATCAATTACTTACAACACACAATACACACCAAACTAAATAATCCCCTCTTAAAAATATTTCAAGGGTTAATTATAGTTGTTAGTTGACATACTTTTATCCTTTTTGTTCGTGTCCTTAATAACAAATAAATTAGTTTGACTCTCTTTGAAACACTGTCTTTATAATCTCTAATAATAATCCCCTTTTTATCGAAAACTTATGTATACTCTGGCAAAGAATTTTTATTCACTATAAATAGGCAACAAGTATTTTTATAGTCGGTATTCTTTTTTTTAATTTTATTTTTGCTATTTACGGTTTTTTTTGTTGGTTTTTATTTTTCCTTATTTTTTATGTATATTCTCTCTGTACGAAATATTTTAATGTTTGTGTGAACATGTCTTTCATACAACAATTTGTTCAGGTCATATTAATGGTTAATACCCTACACTTCTAGAGACTGTGAATATAGTACACAGATCTACTAATTGAGCAAGATTATACATTTTAAACGATATAGTTTTTTACCAGTTTCAATTTTAAAATAAAGTTTTCATTACAACAAAGCACTTTTTTAAATTTCTAATAAAAAGTACATCAATTTGAATTATGACATTGGTTTTATAAAATTTTAAGCTACAAACTACAAGTATATGACGGAAACTTATATATATAATATTCTTGACATATACATAGTAGATACATACATAATTGGCCATTACAACCCTGTTTCAGAATTACGGCTTAGATTCTTGCAGCAACCATATTGTGTGTGTAATTTTTATCCATGAGTACCTGGACCTACAGCTTAAAGTCGACTCCAAACGACAGATTTGAGAAACTTGTTCATGGCATTCAGATACTCTCAGATTTTTTTGCCAGAAGACTGCTAAGAGCTATTCGCCGACTGAAGTGTTTTTTTATATTTACTTTTCGTATTAATAAGTTTAGTTGACCTTATTATTGATTAATATATAAGAGTTTAATTAAGCTTCAGGTCTATTATATAACTATTTTTTCGATATTTCGCTACTTCTCTGCGTAGCTTCTTCAGGAAATATTTTTTTTATAGTTTTTGTATTTTGTGAAAGTTGTTATTTTTGCAACTATAAAAGTGTGAGTACGTTGTGCTTGTTACTATTTTTAATGACTTTCGCATTGTGGTGGTACTTACATATATTTTATTTCCTTAGTAGGTAAGAATAATATCGTCGGAAGAATTAAAGAACACTGTAACTGACAAAAGATCGAAAATATGTTTTTTGCATCATTTTTATCAGAAAAAAAAATACGCGTCGAATGGTCCCGGTAACAGATTTCTACAATGAAAATAAATTCACTTACGCCGTCTGCGTTTTAAAAAATTCAAGTGTATTTGTTCTACTTTCAAACAGGTTTTTTGGCTCTGGTGAACATTTAAGATTTTGTCAAGTACAGTGTTCTTTAATTCCATCGACGATATGTTCTCGTAATGTATCCTTTTATTATTGTTGACAGTTTAGCTATTTTTTCCTGAAATCTGGTGATTTTTGATATTTTTTTAAAGGGAAAAAGGTAATTAGCTACCTACTTATTTAGTTACCGATTTTTTCATTGCAGTCTTGTTAATTTCTAGTCTTCTTAAATTAATGATAGTATAATTTTATTGACATCTTTTTTTAAATAAAGTTAAAGGTAAAAGGATCTCTTGCTTGAGCTCAAGGTGTTTTTTAATTGAAAATATTTAAAATTTAATTTTTGCAATATATACAGTGACTCAAACAATTGACCACGTGTTTGAATGTCCTATGTTCAAATGCTTACAACATTAAAACTACTTATCCGATTTTGTTCATGGAGCACTTATTTTTTGTTATTGTGTCTTCTTTTAAATGGCTGAATTAGAAGAACAGTCTACGAAACCATTATTTTTTTATATTCAAATAAATGAATAAAGTGCATGTGGTCAATTCTTTGTGTTAAATTTTTATACATCACCAAATGTGGTTAGAAGTAAAATCGGAGGGAATAACAAGAAAACCTTAATATTGAGAGTGGTTAAGAAAATTTCTAACCCATTTTCAAAAAGTTTTGATACATTTATTATCTTTAAAGATAAAAAATTTTACGTTTTTGGTCGAAGAATATTGTGGAGCGTGATTCACTAGTTTTTAAAAAAAGGTAAAAGCTGTTGTGCAGAAGAAGCAATTATCGACGACAGTAAAAAGGTCGTTATAAAATTGCACCAAAATGTGTGCAAGTAGGTGAAATAAAATCTTTAGCGTAGAACAGGGAAGACGGATTCTTCCAGATCTGCGGCAGCAGGGATGACCCTGATTAGCAATACAGGAGATTTAAAAAAATATTTTTTTTGCAAATTTCACCCCACCCTAATAATAAATATATGATAGAAGAAATATTTTTTTTTAATTTTTCAAAAATAAAACCAAATTTTGCCTTCTGTTATAACATTTGTTATTTGCTTTGTATTCCATCTCTATCTTTTTCTGTTTATGTTAAGTGTGGCTGTTAACCATTAACTATTATTAACCTGATGTTTTTAGCATGTTCTTAGGCAATAAAATAATAATTTTTATGTACCTCCTTAGGCATCTTAAACATAAAAAACAACAGAGGTTGAACAAATTAATATAAAAATGAACAGGGAGTTGTTACTTTGTAGTGAAACTACAATTTTTCTTTTTTTAAATCTTTAACCCTTTATGACTACATGTGAAAAATTTGTAAAAAAAATCTTATATTAAATAAATTTTGTGGATTTACATTAGTGAATCAATATCACAACACATTATTCATATTCTTATTCGTAGTAGGCGACGTTACAGTTTCAGCGTTTTAAAACTGGGAAAACAATCAATCTACATAAATAAGTGAGTTTAAAGAAAATTTTTGCTTTAGAAAGTTATTTAAAAAGTCAAATGAATATTGTCATTTCGTAGAAAACCTATAGAAATGTTCATATACCAATAGATATTATTTACAATTTTTATTTTTTTATAATGAATATTTTATTCGGCGACCACCTCTTAGGAGATTTCTGGCAAAAACTCTGAGAGTAACTGATTACCATGAACAAGCTTCTCAAATCTCTTGTATTTACCAATTATGCATTGTACCATGATTTAAGTGCCCGTAATGCCGACACAACATACCATGAATTTATAGTCGCCATATACATACAGTGTGTACTGTATAGAAATAAAAGAATATCAAATAACACATTGGGTAAGCAGAGAGCACATGATACAAGACACTGCGACGCACATCACACTGTATTTGTACAAAGAATGGTTTGTTGGGATTGTTGAATCAACCAAAAAACTAGTATATAAGCATGGTCAATTTACTTATTGATTTGCGTTGATTTGTTATGATGGTTTTCTTGAAATTATAAGGTGTATAGAAGCTAATTGCAAAAGTTCAAAACAAAAATTCGTCACCTTAAATGTAATAAGTAATTGTAAGAATTAGTAATATTAACAATAATCTTCAAAAAATATATAATATAATTTTTTCGTCGAATAATAACAGTTAGAATCCGATTTATGATCGTTTATTCAATATCCTACAGATGCAGTAAGAATATTCTACGACTGGTTTGGAGTATAACAACATAGAATGTGTCACTCGGCTATAACAGGATGAACTTTTCAGTTTTATTTTTAATTGATAACGTTTATTTACGGTCCACGACTTCCATTTTGTTTTTTTCTGACAAAATTTCCAAATTTTGGTTTTGTTTTCGGTTTAGGCACTGTAATAGATTAATACATTGAGTACTTGAAAATTAGCATATTTTTTGTGTTATTTTATTTCTGAAATTATAACCCCAGTTCAAATTTTGAAAAATTCTGTAGAAAATTAGAAAATGTAGCATGTATTTCATATCATAATTTAAATTTCAGTTCTTCAAAGAGAGAAAAAAAAAGCAACCCTTTTTTTAAACAATTTCTTCTACCCCTATTTTTACACTTGAATTAGATTTTAAATTCTTTAAATACTTTATTGAAGATAGTACGTTGCTTCACCCCTAACTTGAATTTCTACCCATAAATTAAACATTTTTTATTTTGTTTGCAAATTTTTAACAAATCTTGGAATTCTCATTAAGTTCATATATATTTTACAATAAAATATTAAATTTTTGTCTGTTAGAATTACTCTGGCTTCTTCTCAGTTGTCGAATAAATCTTTCGCCTTTTACTAAAGATTTCCGTGGAAAGAAGCACTTTGATGAGTCAAGATTAAAATTTTTGCTAAGCCTAAATTCCTATTAAGGATACTAGGCTATATATAATACATAAAAAAAATTTTCAATTATAATAGAAATTGGTGAATATGGCGTCGAAACTGTTACACACAATTATTACTGCCAGATCGCATAGAAGCACTGGCCTTGAAACAGTACTCTTCGTCACTTGAGTGTCTGTTGGTTAACCTTCCTTTTAAGGATTCGGTCTATAAATAAAACATAAGAAAAATTTTCTATAATAAAAGAGATTTATTAAGGATATTTACTAACTTTCTAAATTTAGTTCGGACTAGAAAAGAAATTCTTTTTAATTATCAGACTGTTAGGGAGTAGTTAGTTTTAATCTATGTAAAGAGCTCAAATCCACACTCAATTCTTTACTGACCTTACGACATTCATTGAACCGCATATTGCTATGTAATACAGTGCTGCCGTTATGGTTATTTTTAACCAAAATTGGTTACTTTTTTCTTCAATTTGTACATGTGGACTTTTTTTTCATTTTGGTTACTTTTTGTCTCAAGGAAATTAATAAAATATTTCGAGAAATAATATTAATAAATAGAAATACTATTCAACAAAAATATTTATTTCTTTTATTTTATTATTATTAGGATTTTTGGTTATGTAAAATTAGAAGCAATTATAAAAGTAGAAAATAAAGCAGATGTAAAACTGTGATTATTTACTGATTAAAGATACAATATACATACATACATACATACATACATACATACATACATACATACATACATACATACATACATACATACATACATACATACATACATACATACATACATACATACATACAGACATACATACATACATACCAGAGAATGACATGAATCGCACTCAAATGGCAATTTTTTGACTTTTTAAAAATGAATATTGAGCTAGCAATACACACTAACTAAATGAATCCTGATATTGCATGATTCAATTTAGTATGTCTTTTGCTACAAAATGCTTGTAGTTGCTTGCAAATTCTAAACACTCCAACCAATCACAAAAGCAGTAAGTATGTTTGAGTATTTCACTGTTTAAATGTGAATAAACCAACTACGAACAAAAGAAAAATAATAACACGATTATAATGAAAAATAATGCAGTTTCTCTTATATTTTTAATAAAATATGCTACTTTTTTCACTGTTTCAGTCAAGCGATTTAACCTCTTAGTTGAGCTTAATGAATCATTTGAGTGTTTTGTATACAAAGGAGTGTTTTGTATGTTGTTATTGCTAACGGTATCTAAAAAAAGATTAAGAATAAACAATGCATTTACAAAAGTAAACTCTACAAGCAATACAGTTGCCACTGTTGATGAATAAAAACAAAACAAAATAAAAGCAGTAATAATAAGAATAAGCAGTAAAATCGAATCAACTCATGTCATTCTCTGATACATACATACATACATACATACATACATACATACATACATACATACATACATACATACATATATACATATGTTAATATGTACAGTTTTGCGGTTTTTTGACTAGAGTTGTAGCGGTATAATCGAGTAATGAATGGAATACTGCTTAGAAATGTAATACCATATCAATGTATTGGACACTTTAAAATTAGAACTAAAGTTTTTGATTTCTGGATTTCTCGCTCATTAAAGAAAAATATAAAACGGGGAATCACGAAGTTATTTGTGGTGTGTACAAGTCGGCAAAATTTAATATCTAATGTACAAATTTGGGCCCGGTGATAACTGAAGCTCAAAAGGAAATATTTATGCTTGATACATACTGATTTTATGTTAAAACCAATTCAATACCTAATAATTAAAAACCTGTTTGAAAATTGTCTATTAAATTATTATGTTTAATTAATTAAATGTTAATAAATAAAACTTGTTTTGTGTTCAAGAAAAGCTCACACAACTAGTTTTTATTTAACATTTTCTTAAAAAAAAAAAATGTCCAGAAATACGAACTGCCCGCTACACAAAGTGGTTATATTTTGTGAGATTCTACTGTATTCTGATAAAAATGGCCACTTGCTAAAAATGTTCAAATGTGATTAAAAACAAAATAGTTTCTAGTTTATAAGTGCTTATATAGCACATTTGACAGGATTCATATATACTATATAAGTATATACAATATGAAATGGTTGTCACCATAACATTTATTAACATTTCTCAATCAGCATATTTTCTCGAGAAGCGTCGTCAGCCATAAATATTCCTTGATACATATTTTGGAATGGCTTTTTAATGATAAAGTGAACTTCAGCTCAATTCTTAAAAACATTGAAACAGTCGTTATAAAAAATATTCCTCTACGATAAATATTTTTATTTAAACTCAAAAATATATAACGTGTAGTCTTATTTTTTAAGTAATTTTTTACATATTCTAGCAAAACTATGTGATTTTGGTAAATTTTAATGCAGACGTTTAACTGAAAATAAGCAAGAAATTTGGATACGAATGATTTTAATATTTTTGTTTACTTTTTGGTCAATTTGGTTACTTTTTTGTTGAAATTTGGTTATAAAATATTGAAGGCTGTGGCAACACTGATGTTATACCTATAATCAGTCCTTTGTATTGTAGTACCTGCGGAGTTAATTGATATCAATGCACGTTACATTTAAAATGTAAATGAAAAAATACATGGCGCCGAAACCGTTACACACAATTATTATTGCCAGATCGCATATCAGCACTGGTCCTGAAGTAGTGCTCTTCGTCGCTTGTGCATCCATTGGCTAATCTTTTCAGTGCAGCTTTTTGTATCAATATCTTTCCATCAAACTGTATCATCAATACCAAAAAAAAAATAAAAAAAAATATTAGGCCGAAAATTATCGCTCTACCGTATTGTAGATAATTTTACGTGCGTATCGCCAATACGCATGCCACACGGTGTCCGAGACAGCGTTACACCAGCGCCAATCAATGCAGACTCTTAGCCACCAAATATAACAATTCTCGAAATTTAGCAATTTTGGTACTATTCTTGCCTAGAAAGTAGCTTAAGAGATAGCTTACAATCCAGCAATAGCTCAACCACTACGTGTACTCTTCGAAGGGCCGCACCTAAACATCAGGCAGGACTACTGATGCCCATAGTACTAGAATAAGGTGGATTTTTTTTTGGGGAAATTCAAAGAATAGACTCTTAGGGTTTTTTCGGTTCCAGTACCAATGCAAATGTAGCCGTATCTATATTTAATTTCAAGAAAAACGGGGAATTTTGAACTTTATAAGGCAATATTAATTCGCTCATATCAACTACACTACATAAGCAATCTAAATAACTTTCATAATAAACATTATAAAGGAAGTTCTGTATTTCCATTAAAACGTCATTGAAAAGTTATCAATTAAAATATCTGACATATACAAGCTACTGAATTGCGTGAAAATTTTCGTCAGTTTTCGTTTTACAGTATTTAGGAGTAAGTGACTTCAATAGACTTTTTCTAAGACAAAATAATCCTTTTTAATCAAAACAATTATGCATTTCTTTTAGCGAGACACTTTTGTATAGAATGGCAAGAGTACATTTTTAAAAAGCAGTAGTAAAAAAAAAAAACAATGATTTTTTACAAAAAAAAAAAAAAAAAAAATACCACTCTGTGCCAGTCCACCTAGAACTAAGTGAAATCCATATACCCCGGAAAGACAGGCCATTGACGGGAAGAGTCGTAGGAATTATGCAGAATTTAAATTAAAATTAATTTTTTCCAAATCAATTACTCTTTATTTCGTTTAATACAAGCTCTTATATTTTATTTTTATCCACTTCACAACTCTAATTACAGTTGTTATGGGTTAATTAATTTCAATATGAATATTCATATGTACGTCGAAAAAGCCTCCTTTGACAAATTACGCTATAATTGTGACAAGTTCAATGGCTATTTAATCAATAACGTTTGAAGAATTAAATAAAGAAGAATTAATGTACGAAGAGAGTGAGGAGAGATAGTGAAATCGAAGTATTACAATGCCAAAAAATTACCCACTGTTTATGGTATTTTAATGACATTTATTGATAATTATTAATGAGCACAAATACAATATTAAAGTTTTTTTTTTTCATTTCAATACAGAGAATATGGGCTACGCACATACATATGCATGTACTAGTATATTAATAAATGTAATAACAACTTTAATTATGATGATGATATACCAATTATTAAAATCACACATGCATGCATACATACATACACGTATTTATAATAGAAAGTTATAATACTACTTGATATACAATACGCGCAAATATGAAAAGTAATACGCAATTAAAAATGTTTAGTTGCTGGCTTATATCGTCGATGGAATTAAATTACGCTATAACTGACAAAACGTTAAATGTTCACCAGAGCCAAAAAACCTGTATGAAAGTAGAACAAAGAACAAAGAACAATAGAATTTATTTTCATCTTAGAAATCTGGGATCGGGACCAATCGACGCGTATTTTTTTTTTTCTGATAAAAATGATGAAAAAACCTTTTTTCGCTTTTTTGTGTATATGAATATGTCAAGTATTTTAAATTGAAATTTTGAAATTTTAAAGCATAAAATGGGGGAAATAATACAATATGCGAGTAAAAGATAACAACCCTAAATTCGAAATAAAAAAATCTTGGCTTCTTTCTTAAAATTATACTCAGATAAGCTCCTCACATACAACTCATTCCAAAAAAAAAAAAAAAAAAAAAAAAACAGAAATTGTGAAAATTTTTGTTTATAATTTCCATAATTTTATACCAATTTATCAGTAGAGAAATTGGTAAAATTTTTGTTTCTGTTATACTGTCAAAATCTAGCAAATAGTTCTTTGCCCCTTATGGTCTGCTTAAAATCTATTAAAATAATAAAAACATTATATATCTACTAGCTTTGCACTAAATGCTACCAGTGATTAACATTATTTTGAATTCACTTTTAATGTACTTTTGTATTTATGACGTTAATGCATTAATGGGATTTCGGCCATGTCGCGGAAACGATGGCTCATGCCATGTGCAAAAGTCCAAAAACTCTTCGTATGCTAATTTTTAGGTGTTCATTTGTCTCAGATGTATCGGCGTAGACAAGTGACTTAAAATAATTCCAAAGAAAATAATCCCATACGGTTAAATCAATCAATGTTGGTGGCCAAAAATTATTCAAAAGTGTCGTCTAGGAACTATAGGTAGGTAAGTAGGTCAAATGGCCAGTTAATCCGAAAACTTGATCAACTACAATTAGCACAATGTGCCGTTTTGAAACCATTGCAGGACCAAACTGAAGTTCCCTAAAAGTAGGAAAAGCGATGGGATTCAAGCCGCACATTGCGCCAAGCTGTCGAAAAAGGACACCCCAAAAATCTAGGAACTATATATTAGCAAGATTCATGCCAGTTAATTAAGGCCAAAAATTTTCTAATCATATACCCATACCTTTCACCAGTTAGATTAACATTCTAACCGTCATTGAAGACTTATGAAGCAATGACTACGCCAACCAATAAAGCGCACCATACAGTACTGCTTGAGGATTCTTCTCACTCCAAATGCGAAAATTGGGTTTATCTACATAAGCATTTAAGCAAAAATGGGCTTATAGGAATTATTGATGCGGCACAGTTCGCAGCAAATGACACTCTGTAAAAAAATTTGGCTTAAGGATTTGGGTGTAAAACCTTTTAAAATACAGATGTTACATAAACTGAGACCATACTACCTACCAACATGGCCAACTTTTGCTGAATGGATGCTAAACAAATTGGAGAAGACCCAAATTTTTTTATCGAAAAATTGTATTCTGTAATGAAGCTCATTTCTGGTTGAAAGGATACGTAAACAAGCAAAACTACCATATTTGGTATGAAAAGCTGCCATAAGCCTTGCAATTAATCCCAAAAATGCACTATCTAGTGAGGATTATGGGCCGGTGACGTCATTGAACTGTACTTTTATAAAGACCATGAAGGCAGGTAAGATATTGTGAATGGCGCGAGCTACAGTGCTGTAATTACAAAAAATATTTTTCATGAATATTTCCCACATGCCATAAAAGAATAAAATGTTATCGCAAGTCCTGGAATTTTGTAAAAAAAATAATTTTACCCTTAAAAAATAAATTTATCTGATTTCTTTTCTAATTACACCTAACAATTAATAATTTGTTTATTTTCATCTGACATTTGATTAGGACGAGCGTGTAGGTACTAATTTGGTGGGTAGAGTATCAAAATATTGACCTTGACAGATTGACTAAAATTCGCTTACTTTGGGTTCCTCAAATTTTATTTTCATTTTTTGAAAATCTTCTTAAAGTGTTTGCTTTCATTTCTTATTTATACTAAAGTACTGACACTCTTCTTAATTATAAAGTATTTTTATATTTTTTTCAGCTTCAGAAAATAAAAATAAGAAAAATTTCTTATTCTTCTATAAACTTTTATATACTCGTATGCTGCACTCATATTGACATTACAATTTAAAGTTAACCTCCTACATTTTGTTAATCCTTAGCATTGCAGGGCTTATTCAAGAAGCATACTTCCAATTTTCTTAATTATAAGTTTGGTTTTTTTTTATTTTGCATTGAATAACTTAAAAAAATGTGTACGAACTTGTAACGTATTTAAAATTATTATACAATAAATTATTTTTTTTATATATTGAGTGTTATATCACCCCTTTTTAAATGTTTCATATATTGAGTTGAAGCACAAATATTTTTTTCCTTTTCTCATTTAAACTTAATGTTTGTGGTTATAAAAAGAATAATTGTATGTACAAGACCACACACTTAATTAAATTAAGAGCCTCAAACCCATCACTTAACATTGCACTTATTTGGGATATACAGAAAGAAATAAACATAAAAAAATAATTCATTTTTCTTTTTTTCTTAAAAAAAAAAAAAAGAAAACATGTGTTCTAGTAAATTTGTAAAATATGAAAAAAAAACAGAAATATTGTAACATTTACATTATGCATATGTAAATATGTATGCATGTACATACATATGCATGTATGCAGCTACGTACATATATGCATGTATAACAGTTTTTTGTATTTTTATTATTTCGGTTACATGTAAAACATATCTTTTAAAATACATGTATGCTTGTGAGAGTGTAAGTGTTTTTGTTTTTGTTTTTGCTTTTGTTTTTGTACATTAAAAACTACTTTTAAATTACACACTTAAACTTGCAAAAATATAAAGATAAAAATTGCTCCCTCTCCCTCTCCCTCTCGTATTATGAGGTTTTTATTCATATTCAAATGTACTTATATATGAATTTCATATGTATGTACTTATATATGTAAGTAAGTAAACTTTCATACGCATACATGTGTTTTTTATTTACATGTCTTATGGTATTACTACCCCAGTAGACTAATAAGTAAGTGCGGTATGTAAGTCTACTAGTATGAAAATCATAAGTTCGATTCCCATCAGAGACTCTGAGCTGGAACATAAAGCTTTTAACACTTCTCTACAAAGTAATGTAAAAAATAGAATAAAAGAAAGAACTAAAATCTGACAAAAGGCTTAAACGTGTGCTATAAGCCACTTAAGTACGAGAACATGTGTTCATATATAGTAAGAAATTTTCTTGTATCTAGTGTTTTGTTTTTTTGTCAGCATGGAATGACAAAGTATGTTGTAACGGCTTAGCATACATACCTAGCGGGAAATTTTAATTAATGAGAATCAAGAAGGTAATACAAGGAATGTATAACGTGTTCATTCCGGAAACCATTACCCTTAACACAGATCATGTCCTAACTTACCAACAACTTTCTGCCTATAGCGAGCGCCAGGCCACCCAGAACTAGGCCAGAACTAGGCGAACTCCATATTCCCCGAGAGCACAGGCCCTTGGGGGGACGTATCGCCAGAAGCCATAATGTAAACCCGAGAGGAACAAGAAATAACAATTTTTTTTCAATAATATGTAGAACAAGGAATTTCTTCTTCTGAAGATGTGGGAATAAACATGGTAATCAATATTTACTTGTGTGCCACATGAAATTGCCTTCTCGACTCCAACATTAATATATTCTGAAGGCAGATGTTATTGAATTGATTATAAAATAAGGTAATCAATCTTTTCTCGCTGGGTACATACATAATTGTTCATTACAACCCTCTTTCAGAGTTACAGCCTAGCTTCTCGCAGCACCCACATAGTGTACATTAATTTCTATCTATGAGCACTGGGACCTACAGTTTAAAGCCTAATCCGAAGGTAGTAAAGGATAATCATTATAAAATTGACTTTTTCGTATTGTCTGCGCTGTTCCTACAGCCAGAAACGGATAATTACTAAAAAAAATTAACTGTTTGGTGCGATTTACATGCTGATGGCATCAGCGGTCCTTATTTCTTTCGCAATGGGCAAGGGACACTAGTTACGGTGAATGACCAACGCTAACGAGCCATGCTGTCTTAAAACGTAAATACTTTTGTTTGAAAAAATTAATGAGCTAACAGTCAACCACATTTCTTTTCACAAGTGGTCTTGTAAATCGGCAGCTCCATTCGTGCGATTTAGTTTCTCTGGTTTACTTTTCATGGGGCTATATTAAGCCGTTGATTTAGGCAGATAAACCAACAACTCCTGAAGCATTGAAAGTCATCACCCAAGCTACAACTGACGCCTGAAGGCCAAATTTATTGGAAAAAGTAGTTGAAAAAGAGGCCGATCATGTTAGTTTTAGCCAGATTGTAATAAAGCAATATCGTTCCAACAATATTTCTTGTGTAATCATTTTAGGTTCTCAAGCTGTTAAAAAGCAACAGGTTCACCTTTTTTTAGAACAAAAATATTTAAATATTTTATATTCCATTTGTTTTCATTTTATATACATACATATATAAAAATTTCCAGTTTTATTTAGCAGTATATAGGGTATTGGAAAAATTTAAAATGTAAAATAATTACAAGATATACTCACATCTCCTCTTAAAATCCTTTGTGCGCTTTTTTTATTGCAATTCTTTCAACCTGTTTTAATCGTATTTATGCATACCAGTACACATAGAAACACATGCATACGTACCAATGCGAATATATTTTATTACAGCGAATGTCGTCACATTAGCACAACATGTGGCCCATAAATGTCCTCTTTTGTTTGGCTGGCCGCATAATAATGCTAACACCAACAAAAACACCACCACGAACAACAATAACAAAGACGACAATAGGAATAATAAATATTAAAACATACTTGTGTATGTATTCGTGTCAACATTTGCTCTTTAAACAAAAGGTCGAAACACTTTTACTATGAATTTTTATATGCACATATGACACATATACACACATACTCTTAAATACATCTGTAGACATGTTATTTCTTGTTCTCTTTTGATGTTTCAGTGGCCGTGAAAGCTTATTAGAGACCAAAAAAAGAGATACTAAAACAGAAGTAAAAATTTCAGCATCAGTGTTGCCAGAGTATTTATTATTTTGTAAACAAATTAATAAAAAGTAAATATACAACTTAGGCCCATTATTACAACTTGCCGTTAGTTAAAGGTAGGTTTTTATCAGACCGATAAATTGATTTTTGTTATTACAACTAAATTTTAAGCTAAAGTGACCTATAAAGTTATTAGGAAGACTGCCGGTTGTAGAGGTACATATAACCTTGAGCTGAAATAAAAAGATATACAAAATTTAATAAATTGTTATAATATTTTTTAAATAAGAAATATATAACAAAAAATACAATAAATTTTAAACGAATGTTATATTTTCATAATTTTTTTGTAAAATAAATTCCAAACCTTTTTTTAATTATTTATGAATATAGGGGTACTCGTACTTTTATAACAGTATATTCGTAACTACAATGCGTATGATTAATATTTAATAACTCATACTCACAAAACCCAACAAAATTATTCGTTTTTGTTAAAAAATGTTTAAGAATACAGTTGTTCATTAATTAACTATTTCACTTAAAAAACATTACTTTCGAAAAAGTTTTTTCAATTAAAAACTATTATACTTTCTCAATTTTTACTGCGGACTTATATTGAAAATGTGAAATTTATGGAATAAATGAAACAAAGTTGGCATTAAAAAGGGATGATATAATCTAGTCTTATATTTATAATTTTTTAGGAGCCCATAATTTAGGAATATAAACATAGTCCAGTGTGGATATGCTTAGTTGTTAGTGCAAAAATCGTGGGTTAGATTTCCACAACCCACAGACACTGGTCTGTTTCATTACAAGAACCTAATACCATACCGTAGTGCGGGAGTTTATGTGCTCTATCCGTCATTTCATATTTTTTATATCTATCGGGTTAATGATGCTACTTTATGTTTTTGACACCAAAACTCCCGCACAACGATATGTCCACCATATTTATATTTGGCTTTCTCATCCGTAACCTACTTAAGCAAAATATTTTCTCAATTTTGAAAGCAAAACAATTTGATTTTTAAGCTATTTCAGTTTAAAGCATCTTCTCTTATAGAAAATTTATCGGAACTAACAGGTAGTATGTGCTGTAAAATGAAATTTCCTAAAATTAAAATCGATTGTTTTATTTTGACAGCAATTTTTCTTATGCTCTCATTTTTAGAAACAAATTCTCTCAACAGTTTTACCACACTTTTATTAAATTTAATACATTTTGTGAACAAACCCACTTGTTTTCTGTCGTTGGCGCAAAGAAAATTAGTAACAAAAGAAAATCGAAAAAACATTTGAAAGTTTAAATAAATTAATAAATTTTGGAATTTGTTAAATAAAATGAGCGATATATTAGACAAAATAATTGAAAAAGTGCTTAAGGATGATTAAATTATAAAATATAAATTCAATTCTTTGTAAAAACTCTCATAAACTTCATTTTTAATAGCTTTACATACAAGAAATGTAAAAAACAATAAAATACAGTTCGTGAAGTTGCGGCGGTCATTTTAATTTTGGGCATGTTTTCTCTGAGAGTCGTTTTGCCTGAAGTTGCGGTCGTATTCTGTTTAATGATTAACAACCAAGATATGAACGTCATTGGTCTGTGTTGTCCAACAATGGAAACATTATTAATTTTTGTGGCCTAACAACCTAACGTTGTACTGTCCATGTAGCTATCCTATCAGACCCTTCTATTCAGTCCCTAGCTATTTCTTGGAAGGAAGCTGTGCGGGTTTACAATTCACCGACACATAATCTGCAACATCTTGCTCGTAATTAGTTACCCTATTCGCAAGAAATAAAATATGTTCATTAAGAGAGTACTTGCGAAATTTCTTTGTAATACTTGTCAAATATGCCCTTAGTAATCTTATAGTATTTATTTTATTAATAAGACAGTAAGAAGTATGTATAAATTCATAACCAATATTCATAAAAATATATAAGAAATATAATATAAAAATGGTTAGAATTAAATTGTTTTAATAATTTCATTGCATTTATTTTTTAAATATTATTTCTGTAATACTTTTGTTGAGAATCCCAACTACATGGTCATCAAATACATTTCAATAAATCTGGCCCCATATAGTATCAATGGTGACTTTAATATTGAGTTTCAATACTTCAAGAGTTTCTGATTTGATTTTTCAAAGCCATACTTATTGATTTATAATGCTCATAATGCCTTTAAATATTTATAAAAGACTTTATTCAATATAATATGAGTAGCTTACGGATATACATTTCTAAACATTTTTAATTAAAAAACCATTGATACTTGAAAAATATTCACGTTTTTACATCTCACACAGTTTAGTTGAATAATGCAGAAGAATTTAATACCCACATAATCACCTTTAAGTCGTTTTATTAAAAGAAATTTTTTTTATATTCAACCTTTTCATTACCAACGAACATATGTGTGTATGTATGTCCTTAAAATGAATTAAACTTATATATGTAATACATATTTTTTCGTATTTATCTGCGAGCTTTTTGCTTTTCGGGAAATTAATAAAATTATATAAAAGTAATGGCTTGTCTACATTTTGAATGTGTGTCGGCTAAAGGAAATTAAATTCCATTGTTTTAATTTTTCCCTTTTTCTTTATTATTACATTTAAATTTACACTTATGGTCTCTTATTTCCTTTTCGACCAACTGTTTGCATTTACGTTTTTTCTCTTAAAAAAAACGAAAAAAGCATAAAAAATGAAATTGCTGAAAGAGTTTTTTGTAAAAGCCTTTAAAATGCTAAAAGCAGTTTCGTTAGTTATAAAGTCTGCGTAAAAGGGCATAAAGAAAGATTTATGCTTGACATTATGATTTCGTTTTTATTTTACACAAAAATGGCGTTAAAACCATATTATTGTTACAAATAAATTTAAATCTGCTCATAAATTTTATTTCATTCATGTTTTACAAACGAAATTTCCTACAAGACTGATAAATTATATTTGATGTGGATTAAATGAATAATTAAAAAAACCAAATGCACATAAAACTGAATGGAACCAAAGGAAAGTAATCATGATTAAATATTACAATAGTAATTAAAAATGGTCTGTTGAATACAAGAATATAGATTTAATTGAAATAAAAAGATATTAAATTTGTCTGGCTATTTTGAAGGAAAAAAAAGCAGATGTTACCATAGCAAACATACCCTATAACTACTACTATAACAATAAAAACTATATTTTTTAAAGTAAATTGCTACTCAGAACAGCAGTAAACATTTGTAATATAATTTGACAATTTAATTCACCTTATTGTGGTTTTACAAAGAACGAGATCTTATATTCATAAAGTTAAAGTACTATAAACTGATCAAATATTAAGCCATAATATTGGGTTGGCAACTAAGTAAATGCGGATTATACTCATTGATGGCATTAGTTGAATTTTTAGGTTAGATGACGTAATTGAAATATCAAATACATTTTGTTATTTGATAGTCGGTAATTCAGCTGTCAATCAGTAAAAAAAATTTTTTAATCGGTTGCGTGATTTTTGTTTGGCGTCTGTTGAAAAATGGAAAATCAAAAGGAACATTTTCGTCATATTTTGCTTTTTTATTTCTGGAAAGAAAAAAACGGTTCGCAAGCTCATAAAAAGTTATGTGCTGTTTATGGTGATGAAGCCTTAAAACAACGGCAGTATCAAAATTGGTTTGCCAAATTTCGTTCTGGTGATTTTTCACTGAAAGATGAAAAACGCTCCGGTCGTCCAGTTGAAGTGAACGATGACCAAATCAAAGCAATAATTGATTCGGATCGTCACAGTACAACACGTGAGATTGCAAAGAAGCTTCATGTATCACCTACATGCATTGAAAATCGCGTAAAGCAACTTGGCTATGCACGAAAACTTAATGTATGAGTTCGTCATGAACTGAAAGAAATTCATTTAACACAACGCATTCACATCTGCGATTTGTTAACTAAACGTAATGAAAACGATCCATTTTTAAAACGTTTGATAACTGGTGATGAAAAATGGATTCTTTACAACAATGTCAATCGGAAAAGATCGTGGAGCAAGCCAGGCGAACCAGCGCAAACAACAACCAAAGTTGATATTCATCAAAAGAAAGTTCTCTTATTAGTTTGGTGGGATGACAAAGGAATTGTCTAATTCGAACTTTTACCACCCAATCCAACGATAAATTCAGATGTCTACATTAAACAACTAACAAAATTGAACAATGCAGTTGAAGAAAAGCGGCCCGAATTGGCAAATCGAAAAGGTTTTGTATTCCATCATGACAATGCAAGGCTACACACATCTTTGGCCACTCGGAAAAAATTATTGGAGCTTGGTTGGGATGTTTTTCCATATCCACCAGATTGTCCAGATCTTGCACCATCTGATTACTTTTTATTTCGATCTTTTCAAAACTCCTTGAATGGTAAAAATTTCAATAATAACGATGATGTCAAATCGTACCTTGTTAAGTTTTTTTTTTCATAAAAACCAGAAGTTTTATGAACGTGGAATTATGATGCTGCCTGAAAGATGGCAAGAGGTCAATACATTACATAATAAAGTTATTTCGTTCCATGAAAAAATTGACTTTTATTTAAGAAAAAAAAAATTCGCAATTACTTAGTTGCCAACTCAATATTACAACATTAGTTGTTAATCAAATCAGTCAAATGCCGTTATTAAACATAATACTTTTAAGTACAAGCATTAAATTCAATTTTTCTGTATAATAAATGAAATTAATAATAATAATAATAGCCACAATTTCATTTTCATTTCATTACTTTTTAACACCATATGCTACAAAATTATAAAAAGACCGACCACAGTCGAAAAATCAAAAATCTGGCTCCGTCTTGCACAATTTGAGCTTATTGGGAAAGACCCTATCTACTTAATATGTTGATTAATCTGAAAATGAGTGCCTTCTATTAAATCCGTCATTTAGCTTAGAAATATGTACTAGAGTTGTCGCTCTACTCTAACTAAATTCATGTAAGTAGTAGAGCGGCTCATTCAGATGCTGTACTGACGATTACTTGAAAAACTTGTACTTCTAAAAGTTGCTTAAGCATACATTGGACAACTTAGGTCAACATATATTATAAAATACAATGAAGTACTTTTCATTATATTTAACCCTAGTCGGTATATCCAGGTCTGTGCAGACTTTTTGCATATAAAAGTCTGTATAACTTTTTTACTTTTCATGTTAGAGACAAATCCTTCCATGACTTCCTGGAGCAACTGTCTCTAAACACAATGAGCGAAAAATCAGAGCTATTGTGGATCCGGTTTCTGGTTGATACGGGTTTACAAATTTTTAGTCATAAACAGCATAACCAGGTCTGTGCAGACCTACATGTAATTTGTATGGAAATGCATAGACAGATGTGTTAAAAGTGTGTTTAAATGCATTTTATGCTAGGAAAACCACAAAATGGACAATAAAAATTCTTTTTATACATCTTAGTTATCTATTGAGGGTATTTTATTAGTAATATGTATACAAAGGAATTTTATACACGGCATTTAACGCAGAAGTAACTTGCCTTTGAGAGTTGTTGGCATACCGAATTTTTGCAATGCATGTAATAAAAATGTGCTTTTCGCTGTTTTTTTTATTAATCTAAAACACAACAAGCACGATAGTCTTTTGGTAGAGGATGCGGCATGGACTGGACGGTCATCTATGAGCGGGCCTACAGCTACCTGCAAACAAAAAAAGTTTGTCAAGTTCGTCGAAGTCAACTGCATCGTACAAGTCAAAGGACGGTAAAATTTGGTCGACAGTTCCGCCGGCCACTGGTAGACCTCGTGCACATAACTGTCCCACGGTGAGTCGTGAAGGCCCGGTAATAGGCACTATGCGAAACCCCATCTTCATATCGTCGATGGAATTAAAGAACGCTGTAACTGATAAAACCTTAAATGTTCACCAGAGCCAAAAAACCCGTATGAAAGTAGAACAAAGACACTGGTATTTTTCAAAACTCAGACGGCGTAAGTGAATTTATTTTCATCTTAGAAATCTGGGACCGCGACCAATCGACGCGTTTTTATTTTCTGATAAAAATGATGCAAAAAACCTATTTTCGCTTTTACAGCGTTCTTTAATTCTATCGACGATATTTAAATTTCCTTTAAGACCCGAGATCCTAAGCACATCTGTTTCTGAAACAAACCGTAAGGTCCGCGAGTGAGAACGCAACTTGTAACGGAAACAGAATTGTGAGCTTTTTTGGCCTTACCTAGTTTGCCGCCATATGCGAATCAAACATTCAGCCAAGTAATGAGTTGTGGGGACAAGATGGCTAAAATTTAAAAATTGATTTAGTTACAGATTTTTATGCCCTATTTGACTGGTTTTGATGGTATATATTGGATAAAGCGAACGCGGTCTCGGTAGGAGAACAGTTCGGAACATATCAGCGTTTTCATGAACAGGTTACAAACATCGATTACGGGCGATTTGTTTTCTACAAGTCAACCAGGGGCCTATTTCACCAAGCTACAAGTCTACAATTACAAGTGTTTTTGCCGTAAAATTGTAAATTTGTAAATTATTGTGTTTCATAAAAATACAATTACAAGTTTGTAGCTACAAGTGATTTTTATAATTTACAAGTCTACAAGTCATACTTCTACAAGTCGTTTTGTTTCATCAAACTAAATTTTCACTTGTACACTTGTAGAATTGTAGAAAAAAAGCTTAGGGTCGACAGAGACTCTCAAAGAAATTTTACAAGTTACAAGTGAATGATAAATTGAATTAAAATTTGATTTTTAACTATTTTTTAATAAAAATTAGTTCAAATAAACACAAAATCAAACAATTTTAATATTAATTACCATTAATTAATTTATTTTGTTTATTTTTAATTATTTTTTTTTTATATAAGTGATTATATGTAATAAAAAAAACTATATAACATTGTTTGCTTATTACAAATTATCGATATTAAAGTACCCATTATTCTAAAACTATTAAAAGTATTCCTATGTTCAAATGCTTACAACGTCAGAACTATTTCTCCGATCTTGTTTATGGAGCACTCATTTGCTTTGTTATTGTGTTTTCTTTTAAATGGATTCAGATAATTAGAAAAAGTGCACATTGTTAATTCTTTATGTTAAATTTTTCTACATCACCAAAAGCAGTTAGACGTGAAATCAGAAGGAAAAACATTAAGAATATGTTAGAGTTGTTAAGAAAATCTCTAACCCTCTTTTAAGAAATTTTAATACATTAATTATTTCTAAAGACAACAATGATACGTTTTTGGCCAAAGAATATTGTAGTTTTTAAGGTATAAGCTGTCGTGCAAAAGCAGCAATTATCGAGTTCAGTAAAAGAGTCGTTATATAATTGCACTAAAATGTGATTTTCCACTACCTATTTGTGCAAGTAAATGAAACGAAACCTTTAGCCAGCAGAAAGTAGAGACTGCAGTGCAAATTTATAAAAATTTTATCTTATTTGACAATTTTAATCTGTCTGTCAGTTAGAAATTCATTTCATTCTGCTGGTCAGGGTGGTCGATCAAAAGTAAGCAAACCACTGACCACAAAACGCCATCTAAAGCTTCGCCTGGATTTTGATCGGACGCACTTAAATTGAATTAAATTGGATTATAGAGGATTGGATTATAGATGGTCCTATTGCCGGACTAAACCAAAATTAAATTAGTTTTCCAGCAATACAATAATTTGAAATTCACCGCCAAAATAACTCAAAAGTTTTTAAATGATAGCGAACTGAAAGTAATATAATGGCCACCAGAATAGCCTGACCTCAATCTGCTTGAGTCCTTCTGAGATGCTTAATTTATCAAAATAACTTTGTAAAAATATTTTATTTTATTTAAAAAATTTGCGAAATATTATTAAAATGTGTTACATTGCATTTTTATAGGATATTTTAGCACTTTGAGTAATAATAAATAAGAATTTTATAATTAATATCCAATATATACAAAAGAACTTGTAATTGTAGAAATTGTAGTTTACAAGTACAAAAATCTACAATTGTTATAAAAATTTTAATGAAACACAATTCATTATCACTTGTAAAAAAAAGACTTGTAATTGTAACTTGTAAACTTGTAGAATTGTAGTTAAGTGAAATAGGCCCCAATTCTAGTGATACCGTTATCAAATCTAATATACTTTGAGAAATATTATACAATATATCGGTTAGCAGACATCGTCGCCCTGTAGATAGGGTAGCCTTCAAGACACACCGTACGGCAGTCATGTGCACGAGGTCTACCAGTCGCCGGAGGAGCTGTTGAACAAATCTTACCGTCCTTTGACTTGTATGATGCAGTTGAGTTCGACGAACTTGACAAACTTTGTTTGTTTGCAGGTAACTGCAGGCCCGCCCATATATGACCGTCCAGTCCATGCCGCATCCTCTGCCAAAAGACCATCGTGCTTGCTAAGTTTTATGTTGAACAAAAAAAAAAAAAAAGCGAAAAACACATTTTTATTGCGTGCATTGCAATAAAGCGGTATGCCAACAACTCTCAAATGCTAGGTATTTCTGCGTTAAATGTCGTGTATAAAATTCCTTTGTATACATATTATTAATAAAATACTGTTAAATGATAACCAAGATGTATAAAAATGCATTTTTAATGTTCAGTTTGTGGTTTTCCTAGCATAAAAAGCATTTAAATACACTTTTAACACATCTCTCTATGCATTTCCATACAAATCCCATGTAGGTCTGCACAGACCTGGTTATGCCATTTAGCGACAAAAAACCCTCATACCTACTACGGTTAAAGTGCAATATTTACAAAATAATTGCAGTATTCATAAAAAATATTAAAGGTTTCTAAAGATCTTATTTGACAAGTATTGCATAGAAATTTGCTAAATAAGCTTTGAATGTAGCGGTAAAACTTTAATAATGTATTTAAGCTAAGTACATATGGGTTAAAGTAAGTATATAACCTTTAATAGTTTTATTTTCTTCAATAGACTGAAAAATAGGTAAATTCGTATTAAAACTCTTAGAAATATAAAGTTATACTGTAACATGTCTAAAGGGTTGAAAAATCTTATAAACTTTATATAATAATAAACTTTATGAAATTAAATCTCTTCTTTTAGCCGTATCATTATAAAAATGAAGTTTTAGACACCATTTCTTTCTTCCTTTTATTTCACAAAAAGTCTGCTTTAAAAACATTGAAATCCCTTCTTTAGTTTTATTTCTATAGAATAATTTGTTTTTCTTTTTGCATATTTTACTATTAAAGACGTGTTTTTTATTTCAATTTAATAAAAACATATTTTATTTTATTTTTGATTTATGAAATAAATTTATTTTTACTGCTCAAACATGTAACACTTTTCTGTTTTTATCCACAAACTGGTAGTCTACGAGTATCTATCGACTACAGACATTTACAATAAAAGTTAAACTATTTCTCATTTTAATTATTTCACTTTCATATTTTATACATTTAAAGTGTAAATTGTCACTATTATTAACGGAATTTACATACTGAATAAAAATCTGAATAATAATAAAAAAGAAATAAAAATATCTAGACAGACATCATTAATTTTATTATAATAAAAAAAAAACGAAAAACAAAACAAAAAAAGATTTTTTTTGTATGACAGCATAGCATGATGACTCGTATATTTAATATGAACACATTTCTTTATATGATTATTTTAATATTATATGAATATGAATTAAATATTACTGGTAAAGTCACGTCATAGAATAGCTCAGATTTCAGACATAATCATCTGGAAAGAATGATTTCTGTTCTGTAAGGTTTACTAAGTCATCATAATTCGTTTAATGCCAGCATATCACCTCCATTTCTAAATTGTCAAAATTCCTTAAAAAAAATTAAAAATTTGTGCAATTTCTATTCGTTTTTCCTCTCATTTTAATCTTCTCGACTCAAACATATTAAAAAGACTGATAAATGTTGGTACCGTAGATATTATTGCTGTTGCAGCTGTGATTATTCACAATTTTACAAAATAGCTTACTGGTAAGCACTAATTTCTGCTGGATTTGCTGAGGCTTGAACATGGGCTGTTTTGAATTGTATGCGAGCGCTCTAACTACTATGCCACGCACCTCCTGTTCTTTCTCTATGCAGTTTAGACTGACTGCTTTCTTTGGAAGTTCAAAAATATGATTATTTCAACGATAATCATATAGAATATGCATGATCTGTACATGAAAAGAATCTGGTTATTTTATTTTTGCACAGCTTATAGTCACAGATACCTCATATTAAATGTATTTAAATTAAAATGAATTTATATTTCGTCAGAAACGCTTGATTAGATCAAACTTAACTGGAATGAATATTTTTGGTAAGAAAAGGAGAATATGATAGAAACTCTTTGTTTGACTTTACTTAGACTAACTCATATGAGTGTATGTACATACATATGGAGAAAAATAATTTCAGTATGTGATTTCTAGAAAAGTATGAGTTAAATAGTTGATGTTTGGTCTTGAATATGCACAGGACACAAAGAACTCTGATGAGACTACCGTAGCTGGAGTCGAAAGCAATTGCTCAGTTTGGTTAGTGTACTATTCCTTCACGGACATTTTTCTTCTTTGATTACCAAAAATATTCATTGCAGTTAACTTTGATCTAATTAAAGGGTCCTGAAGAGAAAAAATTTATTAAAAAACAAATTTTAATTTAATAATTTAATAATTTAATAATTTAATAATTTAATAATTTAATAATTTAATAATTTAATAATTTAATAATTTAATAATTTAATAATTTAATAATTTAATAATTTAATAATTTAATAATTTAATAATTTAATAATTTAATAATTTAATAATTTAATAATTTAATAATTTAATAATTTAATAATTTAATAATTTAATAATTTAATAATTTAATAATTTAATAATTTAATAATTTAATAATTTAATAATTTAATAATTTAATAATTTAATAATTTAATAATTTGAATTTAAATCCTAACAGATACTCAAAATAATATTTTTTCATTAGCGAATCACAAAAGCGTAACTGTAGAATTAATCTGTAATTGCACTTTTTCTTCTTATTATTATTATTATAAAAATTTTTCCGGCAAGGATGTGAACATTTTTTAAAAAAGTATTTTTAATTTCTCAGTTATTAAACTTTAAATTGATGGTGTTGTCCTTTTTTTATACACTCTTGAGCAGATGATTAGAACCACTTACTTTTTTGTTTGCAGTACGAAATGAAGTTTAAAAAAAATATTTTTTCTTTTTTCTATATATGTTTAGAACTGTTCAACTAATTTTAGTTGAATTTTATTTTATATAAATTAATGAAAATAATAACTCTGATTAAGTGACTTGGGTGATTAAAAAAAGTTAGGATTTTTTAATAAAACAAAATGTTTAAAATAACTTCAAACATACGATCCTTTGTTGAATCATAAAGTGACTTTAAATAATCCACAGAAATCCAAGACAAGTTAGGGACTCTAACAGCTTGAAATTCTTTGTGGTCGAATTGTCTTTCTCCATCATTAACCCTAGGAGAGTGAATACGGTCCATTTTAGGAGTCCTCAGTAGCTTGAATTAATAATTTTTAACCATCGAATTGCCTTTTTCCTTTATAAGCCCTAAGAGATTGCCATTTTTAATATAATTTGGGTCGAGGAAATGTATTGGCCAATTAAGAAGATAACAATTTGGTTTGTAATTAATTTATGGAATAATAAATAGGCATAATCCATAAAATCTTTGGAATGTTGGTGACTTAAAAATAGCTCCTCCTTTCTCATACATACATACATACATTACTGGCCTTTACAACCCTGTGTCAGGATTACGGCCTAGCTTCTCGCAGCACTCATGTTGTGTGTGTCAATTTTTATCCATGAGTACCGGGACCTACAGTTTAATGTCGACTCAGAACGACAGACTTGAGAAGCTTGTTCATGGCAATTAGTTACTCTCAGAGCTTTTGCCAAAAGACTGCTGAGAAGTAGTCACCGAAAGAAATAAATTTTTCATATTTCTTTTTCTGAAGATGTCAGAGCCTGGAGTCGAACCCAGGGCCCATGTCTTAGTAGGCCAACACACTAACCACTAGACCACGGCGACTACATATGTATTATGTAAACATTAATTATAGTCATTTGAGTCATCTAAATTACTCTAGCATGCCATTTATTAATATGGTCAGCTACTGGCCATATGCTTTATTTTAATTTTTTATCAATTTTCTGTACATACGAGTAAACAATTCACAGGTTGTTTTTTGTTTCTTCAGTTTTTTTTAAATTTCACGCATTTACAGCTTGCAATGGCTTTTTTTAATGTTGAGATGCTTGCTTGGACATCCCGGTAAGGCTTGATTTTTACTGCTGATGGAAAAGGTTTGCACACAACCCGATTAAGATATTTATCTTTTCCGTTTTTTATATATCCTTTAAATATACGATCATTGTTATTATGAGATCGCTTAATTTCTCGCGAACAATTAATGTCGATTTTGGCTTTTTCCGCCAGTTTTTCAGTACTTTGCAAAGGTAAATTTGTCCTAATCATGTCAATGGAAACATTTATTTTTTTTTGTCCTTTTTTAGAAAACGATCTTTAAAATACTGTTAAATATTTGTTTCTGTTCTCTTTTTTAGAATCTGATAAAAAATGTAAAAATCTTTGACCTACTAAATCATAAATTTAAGTGCTTCCAGACATAGCATCGAGAGTGTATACAGAACTCAATATACAATTTATTTGCTGGCATTCCAGCAGGATTTTGTATATAATAAATAATATTGTAGTATCTTTAAAACAAACAAATAAACAAACAAACAAATATTTTATGATATTTAAATAAGAAAATAAATCATGAGAAAAAATAATAAATTGATGATAATTTACTAAAATAAAAGCAAAAAAAGCACATAAACTTTGACACTTCACTTTACGAGTCAACTAAAAATACTTGTTAAAGATAATAAACAAAAATTTTAAGCAATAAATAATATTTAAAATAGAAATTTATTTGAATTTTCTTTGTCTTTTTTTTGTCATTTTATAGTATCCTGTAGTACAGTAACAGTAACAAAATGTCAAGCGGCTTTAAGAACCCTGCAAGCCTTTCAGTTCTTTCGTCCCACATGTCTGTGCAAAGAGCCCGGCATGGATCCAGATTGTAATCATTTTCGAGATTTTCTTTTTGATCATCCATGTGGATTTGTGCTTAAAAAAGGTAAGTTTCTCATTTAATTTCTATTTCAAATCAAATAAAAAGATTTGAGCTTAAGAAAAACAAAAAAAAAAAAAAAACAAAAAAAAAAGAAAAAAACAAGAAGTAAAAAATGTTGAAATTGTTTTAAGTGTTTGTAGACACATGATTCTGATTTTGTTGAGATCTCACGTGCTGACTTATTTGTTTCCATGCATCATATGTACGAGTAGTAGAAGAAAAAACTATAAAAATCTTTTTTAGAACACTTGTGTATAACTCCTTTACTTTGCTAGCTTTACAAATAGAGAAAGAAATACACAAATAAAATGAAATATAAAAAAAGTGGAACAATAGTCCTTTGGAAAACAAAAAGTTCCTTTTTTTTGTTTTTTGTTTTTCGCACAACAAATTTCATTTTAAGTGTCTTATTGTTTTTCTTGACAATAAAAATTTTGTTTTCTGTGATTGTTCTTTAAGTGTTTATGTCGTAAGGAAATGTTGGCTCAAATTAAGAGTTTTTGTTTAAGAAAGTTGTTTTAACTTTAAAAGTATTATGAATAGGTTTCACCTACTCTGTTTAACAGAAAGAAAAACAAAGAAAAAGGGTTGAAATAGTTGACACATAAAAATCATAAATTGGCTAAAATTGCTTGAAATTTATTAAATTTATTACTACAAAAAGGGCAGCTTTACTTGATGGCTTCAAAGAACAAAACATATGAAAAATGTATCAATTAGTAGAGATAAAATAATAAAAAAAATATTACCCTCCAGGTTTTTAAATGCATTCCAGATATTGTAAAAATATTTCAAAAGTAAAATATTTATTTTCGACACATTTTTTGACCACTGGTCGATTTTTCCATCATTAACTTCGGTAACATCGAATCTCTGTTTTACCAAAATTTTGAAATATTTGTATTGAATTAATTTACTAAATAATTTGAAAAATATTTTGATCATTTTTTGTTACCAATTTCTTCCAATCTTCTTTCAATATCTTAATAAAATTTGAACGTCTTACTGCCTCATTCATAAAAAAATATATTACAAGTTTATTAAGAGCTGATTTGACAAGAATTGCATAGAGATTTGCCAAATAAACGTATTTTATGGTCTATGAAAATGACAGTTAACAGCTCAATCCAACCAGTAAGTTATTTTGTAAGGGAGAAATTCTAAACAATCACTACTCGTGCTCATTAATAATGCATGATTTTAATATGAATTGAGCCGCTAAATTTCAATAGAAATGCAAATTTATTACAACCAGTAAGCAAATAGTACAAAAAATCAAAAATTATACCTTATCCTATAGCACATTTGGAAGCTTTAATGTATGAAAAACAATATAATGTTTTGTTTTGCCATTTGTGGCATCTTTGAATGTTTTGTGAACCTGTTGTAATTTATTATTTATTTTGGTACCTTCAACAGGAAAAATTGTGCTTTTTGTGTATTAAAAATTATCAACGATATAAACATTGAAGTAGAAAGCGAGAATACAGGACAATAAATTTAGAACTCATGGAAATGAGAGGCCTTATTCGATAACTCTACTACGATAAAAATTTATAAACGAGATTTAGGACTCTTTGGCTGCGAATACAATTCTTTAACGCGTATTGTAATTAAATAGCCTCATGCCCATCATCTCTAAAATTTTTAATCTTATTGATTATAACGCCTAGTTGGTTTTAAAAATCAAACATTTTAGCATTTAAGCTTAAGATAATTACAGAATAGGGCCCCAGGACATCAAATCCGATATATGTTTACCTGCTTTGTTATTGTGACATTTTCCTGGTAGTTGATTAGTTGATCAGACAATGTGGCCGCTCTACATGTGCGTCAATTAGTATCCTATTATGCCGTTTTGAAAAATACCCCATAACCCGTGACCACGATCAGAATGCGCTTCATATCCAGTTCGTCAGAACGATGTATTTGAGAATGTCTTCCTAATAAATATCTGATATCGCCACGAAGTCTACGAAAGGTTTGGCAATTGAAACAAAATGCTGACCTGTGTTGTCCGCATCACCACAGCCGCGAATGTGATTGTTGCGCCAAATACCCATTTGACAAGTATGGTTTCCAATAGGACCGTGTCCACTAAGTACCACCACTAATGCGTTAGTCTTTCTCTTATTGTGGCACAACAAAGATCAATGTAATTTGTTTCAATGTGATAAACTTGCTTTAATAAATAAGTTGAAAATTGAAGTTGCACTTTAAAGAGAACTACAAGCTTGTAATTTTGATATATTAACAGATTTGGTCTTATTAAGCTACGAGTTTTGAAAATTCTTTGAGTTCTACTTGGTGAATTTTTCGTTTTGGAATAATTCGTTGTAGAATTAATACTGAATTTCGTTTTGGTAAAATAGCATCTACAATCAAATCAAACCTACTTAGAACTTTTAGCTGATCACTTTCAAATATCACAAAATATCATTTTGATATATTTGTATAACTTGCCATTATATTTATAGTAGCGGTAATCACTATTCGGTGCAAACGCTGTTGCAAGTCTTGCAAACGTAGCAAACAAAGTCGAAGAACAACAAAATGTTGGTAGATATGCTAGGCTTGCTACGTTGGCAAGACTCGTAAGGGCGTTTGCCACGAGGGGCTATTAAATACATACATACATAATTGGCCACTATCACCCCACTTTAGAGTTACGGCCTAACTTCTCGCAGCACTCATGTTGTGTGTATAAATTTTTATCCATGAATACCAGGACTTACAGTTTAAAGTAGATTACGAACGACAGACTTGAGAAGCTTTTTAATGGCTATAAGCTACTCTCAGAGCTCTTGCCAGAAAACTGCAAAGAGGTAGTCGCCGAAAGAAATATTTTTTTCTATATTTATTTTTTTCAAGATGTCATAGCTCAGGATTGAACCTATGGTCTTAGTAAGCCAACACACTAGACCACGGCAGCTACAAGAGGTGTTTACTGCTAATATTATAATTTTTTTTTTCAAAGTAATAAACCTTTTGAAAGGAAAAATTATTTTATTTTTCAACTCAAACTTCCGTATTAATATAAAATATTTAAGGTTTATTATGCATATACTTATTTGACAAGTATTGCATAAAAGTTTGTTAAATAAGCTCTTAATAAATGTACTGTATTTTATGAATACGGGTTTGAATTACTTATATACTTAAATCTAATTATACATAAAAAAAATATAAATATTAATGTCCTTCACTTTAAATATGCGTCAAATCTTTTGAAGAAACGAATTGGTTTGAAAGACCAACTACCATATTAGGTTTCTTTTTGTTTTATAAAAATGATAAAAATCACCTCTAGTGATAATGTTTATATAATCGTTTTTTCCTAATGTTTTAATCTGCTATTAATGTTCTGTTTTGTTATTTTTACAGCCGAAAGAGATCCATATCCTATAGATGCATTGCCAACATGCAATCATGCCTTATCAGTGTGTCAACAAGAGAAGAAGTGCCTAAAACTTTTCGAAGATTTTAAGGCACATTGTAAAGTTCGAGACAATAAATGTAAAATGGAAAACAGGTAATTTTTAGTAAAAAATACAAAAAAAAAAACTTACAAATAAAAAAAAAAACCTAGAAATTTAATTTTACCCAAAGGACAATTTAATACAAGCTTTTACAAATAACTACTCGTACAATTACCAGTAATACTGCCACTTCCTTAAATAACTTTCTATGCTACTGCAATAAGTTTTGTTTTTATTTCTTCATTTTATTGGAGTTTTCAATTTAAAATTAAATTTTTTTTCTACTCTACACTACTCTTCCACTTGTAGTTTAAATACAAATGGAGTTTCTCACTCTCTCTCTCCCCTTTTTAATTACAATATTATTACGACTATCATTGATAATAACAGTTGCAGTACTATAACGATGGCTCAATAATTAATAATTATGGCCATAAGCATATTTTCAAGTGCTGTTGCATGCAATTTTTTTCTTTTTTTTTTTTTGTTGCAATAGAATAACTTTAAACAGGAAAAAAAATAAAAGTTTGTTATAAAAAATGTTTACAAAGGAGAGTAAGAGAGAGATAATACAAGCGAAATTAGTACCACTATGGCACAATATAATCAACAATTCTAGGGAACTTCATACATTTATTGTTGAACTCATTTATATTGCATGAGAATAAGTTTTTCTTTTAAAAATAACCTAATGCTTGCTTGTTCTCTCTTTTTCTCTCTATCGCTTACAACGAGTAACATATGTATGTATGAATATAAACATTAATACTTTTATTTGGGTGTGTGTGTGTGTTTTTTTTTTCAAAGTAGAGAAGTTTGATACCTATGTTTAAATAAGTATTTTTTGTTAGAAGATACTTTTTTCCACCCACAGTTTTGTACGGTGAGGAAATGCTATCAAAACTGATGATTTAAAATCGTAATACAGTTGCCTTATTACAGAACTAAAATTTGCCACGCCCATTACAATAAATATTGCAGCTTTGCTCAGGACATCAAACTATTTATGTCATTACTACATATATTCTTGTAGCAATATTTTTACATACATATGTACATAATTGACCATTGCAACTCTGTTTCAGAATTACGGCTTAGCTTCTCGCAGCACCCATTTTGCGTGCGAATGACAGACTTCAGAAGTACACTAACCTCTAGACTACGGCGACTTCTACACAATATTTTTATTACCACTTAAAATTAATAGAAAGCAATATTATCCATATATATTTGCTATTTTTAAGAAGGGCTGTGGAGTCTTCCATGCTAAATGTAGAAATGCACATGAACATATTTGTTTACAAAAAAAGTGATAATTATATGTGGGTAATTGTAGCAATATTTATCTCATTTCTAAGGCACTTAATATAAGAAAGAAGAATTATACTGTTCATTCCAAAAAATTAAAACACAATGAACAGCATCAGTAGGAGTTTACCCCTGAGAATTGGTCTCAGTTAAAAAAAAAATTTTATAATATTTTATTTTTGAAATATTTGATTTACGTTTTAATAATCAACCAAATACTACCCAAAACGTGAGAGAAAAACTTCAATAGGGAACTTTAAAATTAAAAATTCATTCACATTTGTCTTTAGAAGAGAATTGTCTCAGTTTAGAATGGATTCAATGATATTTTTAAATCGGGACTACTGATTCTAAATGCAGAAAATAATAGGTTAACAATGGTCCACCTTAAGTATCTTTGAATCTCATCATAACTTACTAGATTTAAAGAAGCATAGAATTTCTCTACTTTATTGAAGGCCTGGTAACTACAAGGCCCTTGCTTCTGAAGTTTCCGTCTCTTTATGGCCTTAGATGAAGAATACTGGGAATACACTTAATGGAACCCAGTTCGCTACCAGATGTTCCGTTGGGCTATATGGTTCGCTTCGATGTCAAACCTGTCCTGAAATTTAGCAGTAGATAGTATTACTAGCGGTATGGAGATGGCATCACTATCAGGTGCGGCATTACAATGCGTCTATTAGGCCCAACAATACCTCACACAATGTCAAATAAAAGTATATTTTATATTTAGCTTAGGCTTTCTACTAAATTAGAGTAGAGTATTTTACACTAATTTAAGGGGCATCGCTTGGCTAATTATTTTGTAAAATGAGTTTAACAATCACACAACTACTCCCCCACCGTATCGTCGTGTGGGAGTTTGTGTGCTCTATCCGCCATTTTATATATCTATAGTAAATGACGCCACTTTAGGTTTTTAACACCAAAATTTTTAAAATCTGCAATCTGTTTTCGGTTATTTATCTCCGAAACTGGACGAGAAATCCGAAAACGGATTGCAGACTTGAAAAATTTTTGGTCGAAAACCTAAAGTGCCATTATTAAAGAGAGATATATAAAATGGCGGATAGAGCATACAAACTCCCGCACGACGATATAGGTTGATCTAAAATTGACTGAAATTTCCGCAGTTCAACTAAGAGTGTTAAATTAAACTCAAAAATATAGTTTAGCTACATAGATGGAAAACCGAGTAACTAATAAATTCGATGCCAGATTATTACACACTTTTATATTGACTCATAAAATAAATTAAAAATGAAAAACTACTTCTTTCTACTGATCGGTAAAACATTACATCTTCAATATCAAAGAATTTTTATTTTTAAAAATATTTGAAAAAATCTTTTTAAATCCAGGAAATTGTGGAGTCGGAGTCGTTAACTTTTACAGCGACTCCAACTCCAACTCCGACGCCGGGAATAATACCGACTCTACAGCTCTGATAATTTTTTTATTAATATTTCAAGTATTGTTTTTAGAATAAATTAAAAAAAAATTATATATATAAATACAGCCCAATAGGTTTTTTAAATTATTTAATAATAATATTTTATTATTTTAACCACGACACTTATTGTTTAAAATTTCTTTTTATTACCTCATTAATTTAACCATACAGAATTTATGAACTGCAATTAGTTTTAATATTAGCTCAATTTTACAATGCACTACTTAACCCATTTGGCTGGAACTGTACTTATTTAAGTTGTCGCCTTACAACATATTAACAAAAATTTTTAAATTCTAATAATAAAATTTTTAAAATGTGTTATCATGTTGCGATCAGACTAAAATTTCATATTATGTGATATATCATACAGACTAATATTTATTTATGTTATTAATTTTTTTCGCGTGCCAAATGTATACCACCTCAGTTTATTGCAAACACTTTTATTTTGTTTTAAATATCTACTGATTGCACTTGTGTTCTTTGTGTATGAATCACTGAATGTATAGGTAAAGGAGTATGCAAAGAGAGAAAGAGAGAGAGAGTAAATGTTAGAAACGAGCGAGATAGAGAAGATATAGATACGTTTATACATACATATGTATCTTCTGTTTGTTAAAACAATTTTATTTTCTAAAGTTTAAAATTTTATTAAAAGTCCCATAAGGTTATTCGTTTGAAATTGTAGTGGTTTGTGCATTAGAGTAGAGTTGTACAACTTTAATAGTAAAAAGAAAAAAAGGGGGTAGAATTTCTAGTCGAAAAAGCCGAACTTTGAATACCCTACATTAAGCAAAAGTAACACATTAAATTTTAGGTGAAGTTTGTAGATTGAAAGTATTTAAAATTTAATTTTTATTTTAGTGTAATTTAAGAGATTTTAAAATTTAATATTCATTTTAAGTAATTCCCAAAGGGCTTTTTGATATTGCATTGAACACTAAAGACAAGTACAGGTATGTGGGGCTCAAGCTGAGTATCTTTAGTCACAACTTGATTGCTGGCTTTAGTGATGTTGTTCACGCAAGGATTTCTGACCTGTTTAGTTTTTTTTTTTTTTTTTTGAAAATTAGTTAGCTGGTTAAGTGACTCGCACAGTATTACTATTTGTCTAATTTTTTTTTCTTCTATTTCTGTTTTTCTATTGGTTTTAGTCGATTTTATTGTTACATGTTGGGCCTATTTTCCTTA
Organism: Metopia argyrocephala; assembly: GCA_963576795.1. Classification (NCBI taxonomy): domain Eukaryota; kingdom Metazoa; phylum Arthropoda; class Insecta; order Diptera; family Sarcophagidae; genus Metopia; species Metopia argyrocephala. The sequence goes on along the minus strand of OY756211.1, from coordinate 50,268,843 downwards.
TTGTAATTATAAACAATAGGGTACATCGCTTTCGCTATTTAACATAATCATGCCAAGATGTTGAATACATTTAAACGATGATTGTGTCGCAATTTAATAAATGTAGAAATGAAAGAGAGTATCTTTGCCTTCTCCAGCCATTGATATCGGCTTTTTGAAAGCCCATAAAATTAAAAAAAACGTATAAACCGTACTTTCAAAAAAGTATAAGAAATTACTAAAGCTAAGTTTCTTTTATTTCAGTATAAGTGAAATATCATTTATTAAAACGTCAAATTTATCAAGAACTAAAAATTAACATTTGAACACAAAAAAACAACTTTGTTTTAAAAAATTTTCTTTTATAGTAAAAGATATTGCTTTTTTGCAGTCAAAATATGCTATCCATCTCTAAAAGTATGACATGACATTTGGCATCACTGTCGCCAGCGCGTACGATCTCTGAGATCTCTAAGAATCTCTTAAAATACAATACAAGTGACTGCTCTCACCAGATTTGACAAGGGTTATTCTTTTTATTTTTTATTCTTTTTGCTATATTTGTTACCTTAAATCAATAGGAATAAAGTTCTACAAGTTCAGTTGCACAACGTTTATTTAATGTTCGGATATTAATTCTATTCTTGGTATGTGGTTTATGAACAATATAGAAGTTCACGATCGAATGCTCGAATAAGAGACTAACTGATTCATTTTATATCCAATTTAAAACTTTGTGTATGTTATTAGAACTCTGTAAGATTTCATAGGATAAGACTGTACCCATTTTTGCTCGTCATTATTTTCACTACCAAAGGAAGTGTTAAAATTAAGCAGCTTTATCTCAAAAGAAAAAAAATGCTATTTTATTTGAGGTTCTAGCTTGCATCTATAAACAAATTTCAAAAAGAATATAAATTACATATTACCCAATTTTTATAAGTTAATTTGGGTACTTGAGTGAAATAACTTTCATAAATCAAAAGACACATTATTTTTTCACACTGATCTGTAAAATATTACGTTGGCAATTTCAAAGAATTTTTATTTTGGAAGGTATACGGAAAATTTTTAAATTCCGACTCCAACTTTACAACTCAGGAATAAGGCCCAGAAGGCCGACTTTTATACTGTAACTTTTAACATTTTGGACTTGTTTCACAACTTTCAATAACAGATTCTTGTTGAACTTCAACTATATCTTTCAGAGAAATAGTAGCAAATCTCAGACATTATAAGATTGTTCATTTTTGTCACAGAGTTTTATTATCAATTGTTAAAATTTTTTTTATTTTTGCTTTAACCCTGCTGTTTGCTAAAATAAAAAACTTACGAATCTTAGGTATAGGATCATATTGGTCCATGTTATACAACTCCACGTTTGCTTTCAATGAAACAGCTTCATTGGTTTATATATTAGCCATAAAAATAAAGGTCATATTTTAATAAGCACCATGCACAAGGCTGCCGAGATCGATAATAATGATCAAAAGAAAAAACCCAGAAATAATTCCCTACTACAACGTTACAAAAGGTTTATCGTTCTTGTTAGTCGTAATTTGTTAGTGTAAACTTTGATATTTTTTTTTCAGGAGGTGTTGATACCGTCGATCAAATGATTGGATACTACAGTGTAAAATGAAAAACAAATCGATAACCAAATATTGTGTTTTCCAATATGACTGACATTTCCATGTTGTCGCGTTTATATTGTTTTCTGAAATTGATGGTTCGTGGGTGCCAGTCTACAAAAATCATAAGAGAGTAGAATTTTCGTGGCAGTTAGCTTTATCTTTAGCTCAAGACTACATGACAGAATATCTATGCTCCCTACAAATAAATTTTCAGCTGAGCTTCTTACCGAAATAAGAACTTCAGCTTCTCCACAAGTGGTTTACCAAAAATAACAGCAACTGAAAAACATGGAATATGCAGCTGCTGCAAAACAAAGTGCAATAGTAAATGCACCATGTGCAACAAACTTATATGTAAATTGCAACGAAAGATCATTTGCTCATCATGTAGTGAGAAGATTTAATAGAAAAAAAACAATAACGAACCAAAATGGTCCTTAACCCAAATTTCGTAATTTTTTAGTTTTTATTATTTTTGGTTGAAAGTTTTTCAGAAGTAATAAAATATAAAAATACAACAATAGTAAACATGTTATGTTCATATGTTTCACCATTTCGTAGTCAAAGCAAAAGTACAACAATAATTGACCAAAATGGTCCAAACCTAACAGCAGGGGTTAAATCAGGAATCAAAAATAATTTTACGGTAGCAAGGCTTAAAGTTAGGTATTGGTCAAACAGTTTTATAGGAGCACAATTCTAATATTCCCGTATACCAACAGTTTATTTTTATTTGGGATACACAATAGGGCGAAAATAACTATCTTATCTATTATCATAAAAAATAATTTTAAGTCAATAATTAAAAAAAAAAAACGATTTTTTTAAGATTTAAAATGCACTATTACGAGTAATTAAATATTCAATTATGTTTTAAAATTTCAGAAAAAAAAATATTAAATTACCGGAAATTTAATAAAATCATAGGCCGGATTTTGAATATGATTTAGTGAACACTTTTAATTATTAAAAATTATAATAAAAGACATGAGGAAAAAGCTCTCTAAGGATTTGTAGGCATGAATGTAATATAAAATAGAAGTAATACTTAATACTTATTTTATTTTTTGTGGCATATTTTTATTTAATTTTTTTAGATTCTTTTATTATTTAAAAACTCAAATAAAACAGTTTGCTGTTCTTATGCACACACATGTATCATATTATATGGCAAAAGTCATACACAAGAATAAGAGTCTCATAGTTGTTAATAAATTAAAAATTCTTAAAATAAACACTGAAAAAACTGCAACTTAAACATAAACTTAAGAAATTACCAAGAAAACCAAAATGGAAGGAGCACATAAAGTGTATGAACTTTTAAAAAGGTTCTGAAAATCAATAGTACAAGTATTTACAAAAAAAAAAAAAAAAAAAAAAAAAGGAGGAAGAAAATTAAATAAAAATAAAAAGAAAAAAATTATTGTTGAGTTTTTATCAGAATAAGGCTAAAAGTTGCCAAAGTAGAATGGGGAAAAACAAATTAAAATTTAAAGGCTTTTAAAGTAAATTAAGGAGAAAATAAAAGGGAAATGTAAGTTATGTGAATTTTTTTGATAAATTTATTTACTAGAATTATTAAGTAAGAGAAGACTCCATAAGTTTATTGTTAAGGATAATTATCGACTCAAGAAATTACTCACATGTGCTGTGAAATAAACAATAAAATATGTGCAATTAACCTAAACCAAAGAATTTAATAAAAAATTTATTCAAACGTTTTAATTGAAAAATTCTGATACCGTTATAGTTTAGATTAATTTTTTGTCAAAGTTTACTTTGGGAAGCAGAAAGAAATATAACGGTAACATCTTTTTTCAATTATTGTGATTAACAACCCAATTCTTGAGAAAATTCCAACACTTTCAATAAATATTTTTGTTCAACTTCTTTATAAATCTCATATTTTTTTGTAGTTTTTTAATAATTAAAGGTTCAACCACAATATGCATAAGCCAGCTTAAGCCAACTTAAACAACTGTGCGAATACATGTAAAGCACATGTGACAAACTATAATGAGCAAACGAGCCTTTAGCGCTTAATATACATTGCGCTCACTATGGCGCTGCGCTCTAACCACCGCAGGTACAGTCGTACATATCATCGATGTCGACTAATGTAGATAAGGTGGAACAAAACGGGCAAAAACAAAATAAATTGTAATTCTGTTTCATCCAAATAAGATGACAATTACAAAAACAGCAATGATAGTAAGAAAAGTAGAATATGATAGAAACTGTTGTGTGACTTTACTTCGACTAACTCATACAAGTGTATGTACATACATATGGAAGGAAATAATTTCATTATATGATTTCTTGAAAAGTATGAGTTAAATAGTTGATGTTTGATTTTAAACATGCACAGGACACAAAGAACTCTGATGAGACTACCGTAGCTGGAGTCGAAAGCAATTGTTCAGTTTGGTTAGTGTACTATTCCTTCACGGACATCATTTCTTCTTTGATTACCAAAAAAAATTCATTGCAGCCAACTTTGATCTAACTAAAGCGCTTCTAACGGAACAAAAAATATAATGAACTTAATCAAACTTTTCGTCAAGTTTCGTAAAATGTCATTTGCTTAAGCAAAGTGCCAAACTGAACACATATTCCATACGGAAACAGCTGTTCTAAAATAAAAAAAATTAAAATATTATAAATAAAACGAAAAAAACAATTTTTTAAATGGATGAGTGATCAACATTAGCTTTTAATTTAATTTGAAAAAGCACAAGAAGCTTTATAACGAGAGAAGCCCATTTTGTTTTAACATAAATTTAAAAAGAAAAAGCTTGAAAACAAATGGCAGAAATCTGTCGCAAAAGTGGTGTGTGCATATGGATATGTTTGTTTTTTTTATTGGTTTTCCTGAAATTAAAGAAAGTCTTTTATTATAACAGAAGCTTTGCACATAATATTTCTAGAGCATACTTTCTTAGTTTGAGGTACATAATTTCTTTTCCATATTTTATTATAACATTTGGCAAATTTTGTTCTTTTGTGTACAAATTTAATATAATCATCAAATACGGGGCTGTAATTTTGGATACTTTTTTATTGGATTTACTCGAAAAAAAAAACAAAAAACCTGGATATCTTTTCTTTAATGAGCAGCGGCGATCATCTATCTCACTTACTCATGGTAAACATTTCTACTATCCATCTCTCTCATCATTTTGCCGTAATTAAAAAACCTACCACGAGCTTGTGCGAATAAAAAATTTTAACTGAGTAAACTGGGTTAGCAAAATTGGGGTTACTTGAGGTTTTAATTTTTTTATTCGTTTGTTTTTAGTCTGAAACTAAAAAGCATTGTATCATATTGGCCATTACAACCCTGTGCCAGGGTTACGGCCTAGCTTCTCGCAGCACTCATGTTGTGTGTGTTAGTTCTTATCCATGAGTACCGGCACCTACAGCTTAAAGTTGACTTCAAACGAGAGATTTGAGAAGCTTTTTCATGGCAATAAATTATTCACAGAGCTTTTTCCAGAAGACTGCTGAGAGGTAGTCGCCGAAAGAAATAATTTTTTCATATTTCTTTTTTTTTCAAGATGTCAGAGCTGAGATTTGAACCCAGCACTATCGTCTTAGTAAGCCAACACACTAACGACTAGACCACGGCGACTACAACCATTTTACAATCCTGATTAAATGCACGAACTTTTAATGGCATATTAACAAGGCAGTTTAGTTAATTTTTAGTTCATTTATTTACTTTATTTTAAAGGAAGGCCTTTTTTAAAAATTTAAATGCATAGTTTAAGAAATGGTCTTATTTCTAGAAAACTTGGGACAATTGCGTCATTATTTTTAACTGTGGTTCTAGAAATGTTATTTAGGGTTACGGTTTTAAAGTTTAAATGAACAAAAATAATAAAAATTAGTCACAATAACCGAAAAATGGATTGATTAAATTTCTGGGTTTTTCTTAAAATCCCATAACTTTCAACGGTATGGCATAGATTTTTTTTCTGATTTTTCTCATGATGGTTACAATAAATTTTGTCACCCCGTTTTGGCTTAAAGTTAAATTCTGATCACTTTTTTTTGTTTTTGTTTTTATTTTTTCTTCTTCTTCTTTTTTAATATTAAATTCAATTGTCAACCATATTTGACTTTTTTTGTCAATGTAAATTGGCGGCTATAGATATGCATGCTGGTTTACAAAATTGTTATCTACACTATAGATGACATACATCATTTTTAAATTTGGTGCAATATATGTATGGTACAATATTTATATATGTTTTGTAGAGAAAGGCGAAAATGTTTAAAATATTTTTTGTTTTTAGACTATAAAATGTATTGCTTATGGCGATAAGCATGCTTCGATGACCAATTCGTATTGGCTTAAGAGATTTGTCTTTTTTTAATTTTTTTTTCTTAATATGTCTTTAATATTTCAAATATGTAATCAAGATAACAGAATAAATCAACTTTCAATATTTTTTTTCTAATATTTTCAGAGACGCTTGCCATGATTCTTGGACAAATTTAAGATTATCACCCATGTTTGGTTGTATATGTCCAAATAATCATATGAAAAAACGCTGTGATCGTATCTTTAATATAGTCAATCACAATCCGTGTGTTGGTAAGTTTTTGCTAATAAACATGACCATGAAAGGGAAATAATAATTGAAAAAAATACACAAACGAGTTGAATTTATTTGAAAACTAAAAAAAAAATTTATAAAAAATGTTTATATATATAGTAAAACAACAACAGAAACTTACAAAGAAACACTAAGAACTCTAATTTAAACGTAAATAACAACTTACTAGAAAAAAATAAAATAAAATAGAAACAATAACAAGACAAAAATACACTGAGAACAAAAATTTATGAAATTATAAATAAAACAAGGAACTAGTACTTTACAAATAATATTTTTTTTATATGTTTAGGAAAAAAAGAAAAACATTATTTCTTATATTTTTTATTTGAGTTTTGTGTTATTATTTAGTTTTTAACTTTATGTTCTTTTATATGTGTTTGTGTTTGTTTATGATTTTTTTTTTTAATTTGTAATTATTTTTATTTTATTTTAAATCACTCGCCTTTAACCAAAAACTACCTACAAACTTACGCACGCTTCTGCATTAAAAAACAAAATATTAATTAATATTTATCAAACAAAACTAATGTGTATAATGTACTGTTTCAAAAGAAGAACATAAGTATGATACTCGTAAATCTATAACAAAAACTTACTCAAAAGCAGCTCCTTATTTTTTTTTCATTAGTTGTTATAAAAATTACATAAAAAAGATTAAAATAAAAAAACAAAATCCTTTAAACTTAAGTAGTGTGTGTGCGTTCCTTTACTATTTCTCCTACATTTTTTTCAATCATCTTAAAAAAAAGAAGCTTTTAATAGTCAAAGTACTCTCGCCTACTATTTCACTAAAAATAAAAAAAAATAAAAAAAAATTTCACTATGAATATCTCAAATCTCGAATGAATAAAAATGTATTTTCCGTATTTCTATAAAAAAAGAAAGGAAATTTCAAATTCAAAATTTAATATCTAAGCATTTGCTTCAGTTGTATTTAAGTATTAAATGTAAAAAAAATAATCAATTCACCATATTCAATAAATATTATAAATAAATTAAAAAAAAAAAAAAACGAATTATGAAAAACGCACAGTTCTCAAATGCACCACTTTCTAACATGACTTGCTTGATTTGCAAACGTGTAAAGCACCGCTTATTCACAGATATTTATTGTTTTTACGTTATATGGATATTACTGTAACATACATTGTATGTGTTATATCTTTTGCACCTCTATTTATTGCCTTTTTAATTTAAATTAATTTTCTTTTTAAATTAATTAAAAAAGTATATATAAATATGTATGTATATAAAATATGCTTTAATTTGTTTAATTGTCTTTACATTTATTTCATAAAAAAGAAAATAGTACAACCTACTTAGTTATTTAGTCAAAACCAAGCTTGAATCTTTCAGTAAGACGATTATCGTAATGAAACTGCTAGGCTAATAAAGAAATAGTTGCTTTATCATACTCTGAAAGAGCTGATTCCACTCAAAGCAGTTATCACAAAAAAGTTAAATTCCAATAAGAATTTAGACGTGGTGTAGTGATTAGTATGTTGGCTTACTAAGACATGAGCCCAGGGTTGAAATACCAGCTCTAACACCTTGAAAAAAAAAAAAGAAATATAAAAATTGATTTCATCGACGACTACCTCTCAGCAGTCTTCTGCCAAAAGCTCTGAGAGTAACTGATTGCCATAAACAAGCTTCTCAAGTCTGTCGTTCGAAATCGACTTTAAATTGCAGATCCCGATATTCATGTAAATATATTAACACGCACAACATGGGTGTTGCGCGAAGCTAGGCCGTAACCCTGACACAGGGTCGCATTGGCCAATTATGTATGTACGTATGTATGAAGATTTAACGAGAAAAAGGAAATAAGCAAATTCCATTCAAATGATATTAGAAAGCGAAAATGATTTAATTGCTCACAGTTATCCCTTACTTAGAAAAACTAGCGGAATCGATGTGTAGAAGTCTGGAAATACTAAAAAAAATCAAATGACAGACAAAAAAAAAATAAAGGTAAAATACAGCATTAAATACCGAAACAAATTTTTATGTAAATTGTTAAAAAACGTTATGAAATTGTCCTCGATATGCCTCTTAAATTTGTTTTAAACATTTTCTTTTATTATTATTCAAAAGATGTATGAATATTTTAAATGATCTTTTAAGATTTTGAAAATTTTTTTTTGTTGAGCACAATTAAGGCGGCTGGCTTCACAGCACCCTATTCGATCGAACTAATTTGCGAGCACCTTTTGGAGTGTATGGGGTCGTAAATCGGCAATGGCATCAAGAAATTTGGCCTTTAAGTACTCAATTTATTTGGGTTTTCCTGCATAACACTTGTCTTCTATAAGACCACATGTGGGTTTTCTGATCTCCAGCAGTTTTGCTTATTAACGTACCCACCAAGAAGAAAATTAGCTTCATTCGAAAAAATATTGTTTTTCATTTGTCTTTGTTTTGGAAATAAATTTCCAATAAATCCCAATGTTGCTCAAGCTTAAATCGACTCATTTCGTTCAAGGAGCATGTCAATATGTGTGTCATATGCATGTAAAAAACCGAATTTGTTTGACTTCTGCAGGGTACCAGAGTCAATAATTTTTTTTATTATTATTGAGACCAATACTTAGGAGCAAACCCCTACCGATGCTGAACATTGTATTGGAATTTATGAAAACGACAGTAAATAAATATTGTTTCTTATATTATTATTAATTATTAAGCGCCATAGGAATGAGACAAATTACTGTGAATCGATCATTCAAAGGCCAGTGTTATACCTTCACCTTTGAATAATCAACATCAATTGTCTCATCGTTGCATGTTGATTGTGCGGTGAGTGCCTTCGCTAAGTAGGTTTAGCTGTTATCTGCTACTTCCCAATAGGTGGCGCTTTTTTCCCTGATCATTGGTTTTTTTGTTGACATTGGTTAAGGTGGAATAGAGTGGAATGTCGGGCAGCGGTTTCTTTGAAAATGGTCTTCCGGGAGGGGGGGAACCTCTTATTTTTAAATTATAATTTTGAAAAAAACCGCAAACTAACTTTTTAATTTTTTCACCTTTGCTGGGACTTGTAAGTGGGCCGTTTCAGTTTTTGTGCGAGCGCTCTAACCACTATACCACGTCTATCTTGTAACCGATTTTTTACTCCCTTTTCGAATTTATGCAAAATTCTTACAGAAACTTATTTATTAAATACAGGTTCTTAAAAACTTTTTCTATTATTTGGTGCCAAAGTAAGATGCTCCAAGTGTGTTTTCATTTCTAGAGTGTGGACTCTGTTTTTAACTTTTAATCTGTCAATTTTCAGTTAGTTATGATACGTTAATATCATATCAGCCATATAGCTGATCAAAATGTTATATTATCGTTTATTGAACACAATGTAAAAAAATTGCTGTAAACATTTAAATTTCAAATAATAATTACCTAAGGGAACTTACATGTTTTCATGGTCTAAAAATTTGTTTGTACTCTTGTTTGACAATTAAACAAAGGCATGTTATATACACACATATGTATGACTATATAAAAACGACACCTCTGTATATACATATATTATTTTATTTCATTTTACAATTACAATTATTTTTTTGTATAAAATGTTTACTAAGTTACCTAATTTTGTATAAGACTACCAAAAACCACTCACGGAATAAAAAATAAGCACTTAATTGGCTATGCACCTGCAATACTACATAATTATTCAGTTCACACCTTCAATACACTCTACACTATCCACTATTCACTATTCAAATTATAAAAAATAGCACTCTTTTAATTAAGCTAAAATATAATATGAAAAGGAAAAATAAAAGTTGAAAGAAAAAAAAAAAGAAAAAAAAAACAGACACTTCACTTAATTTTAATGCACTTTCTGTATCATTTTTTCTTTACAAAAGTAAAAATAGAGCACCTTTTGCACTTTTTTCTTCTATTTTTTGTATCTTTTCTCTCTGTCTTTTTCTTTTTGATTTTTTTTTGCTAACAACCCCTGTTTTTTATTGGGGATTTGTTTTTGTCTCGTCAAAACTGGCAACAAAAAATGTTTAATTACAGACAGATTAATATTCTTTCCCAATGGTTTAACGCCAAAGTTGAAACAACAATTTAAGCAGGAGAAACTAAAAAAGAAACAACAGCGACAACAAAGAAAAAAATTAAACCAACAAACGGCCACAACGAAAGCAACATTATTAAAACAACAACGACAACAACAGCAACACCGCCATCATCAACATCACAATATAAGCCAACAACAACAACATCATTTTAAACATCATCAATATAACACTTATACAAGTGGTGTTGATAATGGTGGTGAAAGTGAAAATGCCAACAACATTGAAGAGTTTAATGAGGATTCATTTCATTATAATGAAAATCATAGAGATTATATGGAAATCGGAGATGTTGGAAAAGTAAATTTTCCAAAAAGCCACCATACAGCAAACAAGAACAATAATGGTGACAATAATTACGGTAATGAAGACGATAACCGTAAGGATGATGATGATGATGATGACGATGATGGTGATGGTGATGACAACGATAGTGACGATTATGAAGAAAACGATTATGATGATCTTATACGCGCTGAAATCTATTCAAATTATCCACATTATTTGCATCCACCTTCGTGGGGTCTTAATAATCCTTTAGTGTTGGCCTCTCATAGTCCTCATATATATGATGATGATGTTGTTATAGAAATTGGCGACCATAAACCCTCATCGCCAACTAAAAGTGTGATTAAACAGCAACAGCAAATACCACCACCTCCGCCGTCTACCACTCTACACTTGGACGATTTGGAGCATAGTGTTGATGATGTTGTTGTAGTGGTCGATACAGGCCCACGTTCGCATAAAAATATTGGCGGCATAAGTGTCGGCATTGGCACAATACAGCACACAACAGGCTTGGGTGCTAATGATTATCATGATATGCATCGTCAAACATATTACACTCATGGTGATGATATTTTATACAAGCAACACCATCAACAACAGCAACAGCAAAAACATCCATATAAATTTAATAGCCCCGAGAATGTTGCAACTACAACATCAGCAACAGCTATACTGTATACCAGCGATATAAATAAACAACAAAAGAATATAATGTATGCGTTTGTGTATTCCTTTTGTTTTGTGTTTGTATTTATTATTATAATATTAAAATAAAATTTATTTTTATTAAGTGTTTTGCACAAATCCTCATACACTATTATATACACATTGCACCATGCCACAAGCTAGATGCACTATATTGTTGGACCCACGCAAAACAATAAAATTAAGTCACTGCTTTTAATTGTTATTTTTAAGTATTAAATTTTTGTTGAAATTTAACAAAAATATTTAGAATTATTAAGGGGGTTCATAAAGCGATCGTTAAGAATGTTTTAAAGTTAACACGTTCAAAATAAAAATTATTACTGGGTACTTAAAAGTCTAAACAAACTTCAGAATAAACCAATTTAAACTACGTGAGTCAACAGGAAAAGCTGAGTGCTTCCAAAAAGTGTAAATTGAAAATCAAATTATAACAACATTTTGAACTCAATAATAAAATCTCGCTCGGATCAATGTCATTCGTATTTAAAAAAATTAAATCATTAATCCTGATGCTGTAATTGTGATAATCTGATCTGGGCTTTCGGAAACGAATATATCGCACCCTAAATACAAATTAAATTTTTTCATTATTTAAATTTTTTCATAATGGAGCAATATTTTCTTTAAATATTACAATTATTTTTATATATACAGTTTTATATCTGTATTTTTATTTTATATTTAAGTATTTTGAGTTGTGCCCTTTTTGTATTTAGGGTGCGATATGTGAAAGTAATGTAATCTGTAGGGTTTGTTGTGAATTTAAACTAAAAGTGAGATTTATTGCTAAACTTTTGGTTGCACAAATTGATGTCTGATTCCCAAAATAAAACTGGATTATATTAAAGCGTTAATCAAGCTCTAATTTATTCATGATGATTTTGCAGAGAAAACTGATAGTAAATATTGAAAAGTCATATGGTCGTGCGGGATATTATGTGCTCTATCGGCCATTTTTTATATCTCGAGTTAATAGTGCCACTTTAGATTTTTAACACCAAAATTTTTAAAATCTGCAATCCGTTTTCGGCTATTTATCTCCGAAACTGGACGAGATGTGAATATTTTAAAATTTAGACATATGTATATATGTATGTACTCGTATGTCGACTATCCAGCTATACTTTTATAATATAGAACAATATTGTAGTCAGCCTCTATTAGCCAAAAATAATATCTACATCATATTAATATTATCGTTTTCATTTTCATAGGAGCATAAATATATATCAGATAACTGTTGTTATTTTTCGGTTAATTAAGAAGCAAAAATATAAATACAAAAATTTTAATTAATGATTTTTGGCAAACTTATCTGTTATAAATTCATACAGAGTACGAAACTAAAATTAAAAAATAAAAGCTTTTTAATGCTCTCAATAAAAAATTTATTATAATTTATTAACACCAGAGAAAAACAAACCCAAAACCATTTAAAGCTTTTAAAATAATTTATTCTTTTGGGATTAAAATGCATATGGATAACTATAAGTAAATTTCATATGATATATGTATGTGTATATGTATATATGTATATAATAATAAGAGAATTATATATACATACACAATATGAAAACGTATCGGTTTTGTTTGTGTGTATTTATGTTATCTGTATGTATATGTGCTAAAGCGACTTAAATTAAATTCTCTTATATGTTCCCTATACTACAAAAAAATTAAAGGTTATAGGTGTGCGTAGAAATTTGAAATGGACGTGGCACCTCTTAGGCCGATGTAGCGCAATGGAATACTACTGAAGTGGCAACGGAGCTTATAATTTCATCTGTACAAAGCCAACCGCTATTATGGCAAGGTAGATTACCAATTTTAAAAATAAAAATATGGCATTTTAACAACTAACCGCACTAACCGCTCAGAAATGGCGATCAGTAATAAGCCACTTGCCGCTCAAACTCGCACTAATTGCGTGGCCTCGGGCTTATATGTTTTTAATTTAACCTTCATCTGCTCCTCAAAATAAATTACATTGTCTACCCTGGCGTCGTTTTCGACGCACAATATATTTCTTACGATTTTTAGTAGAAAAACGAAAAACACACATGATGAGGAAACTAAAAATTGGTAGTATTTATATTTGCTAAATATTTAAACATTGATTTTAGTTTTATTATATATTAGAGTGAATTATTATCAATGCATTTAACACGTACGTTTTGGTTATGTATGTTTTCACATGCACTTTTTGCACAAGACCAACAAATAGTATTATGCATGTTATTTTTTTAAGTTGAATTCCTTTCAAAACATATCGAACACCTTTTGAATACTCGTAGAAAAAATTAATGGGAACGTCTTTATGAACAAGGCTGTGGCCTTGTTATAATAACTTGTAATTCTTGGCAGCCTTTTAATTTCCAGGTTCAACTTTTCTAGAGTTATGCAGTGTACATTGTAAAATTGTACACTTTTTTTCTATCAATACATGCATTGAATGCAAATGTTGATTTGTTAAAGGTAAAAGCTAATGGTATCATCCAAAGGAATAACTTTATTTGCATATTCAAAAGTGTTTTTCGACATAATTGCCCTTAGTATTATACGACTATACTCTACATCGAATGAATCAACACTTGATTCATTTTTTTGATCTAAAAATATATACAACATTCATTTATAACGAGTAATTATTTTACCTACACTTATACCCGCCAGCTAAAATCAAAACACCCATAGAAGATCTCAACAAGCTGGAATCAATTTCGCAAGAAATCGTCGTCATACTTAGCTTTGGCATATGCATTTGTATACATTAGAAATACCCTTTCAAGACGTATTTCATGTTACAACGGGCGGAGGATTGATAACATTTTAAGTTCTAATCCTGCCATCTTGTGGCTGGCTACACCACTACTAATTACAGGCTTTCTGACATCAGAAAAACTGTAGTTATTTTCAGCTTCACTTTTATTTAGAAGAACTCCTATTTCTTCACTTGACAAATATTTTATTTACTTTTTTTTAATTATTTGATATATTTTGTTTATAAATTAGTCAAAAATTACTTTATCACCTACAAAAAGCACATTGACTAGTAAAAAAACAAAGTTGTCCGCCAAAAAACATACGTTTTCTCATATGTGTCAAAAACGACGCATGAGGGTAGGCAATGTAACTTTTTAGATACAATACAAAAAAATAAAATTTATAATACGAAACTAAGTCTAAATGTGCACATGTATGTATTCTACAAAGTCAGGAAATTCTACCAACTTTTAGCTAGCCATTTTAATACTAATTTAAAAATTGTAGTGGGTATGCGTCGTTTTCGACGCAAAGAGCAGATGAAGGTTAAAAAGCTATTGCCCAGCAGAAATTAGTGCTTACCAATAAGTTATTTTGTAAGGGAGAAATTGTAAACAATCACTTACTCGTGCGCATCAATAATGCATGATTTTTATATGAAATGAGCCGCTAAAATGCAATAGAAACGCAAATTTATTGCAACCAGTAAGCAAATATTATACAAAATCAAAAATAATACCTTATCCTATAGCATCTTTGTAAGTTTTAAGGTATGCAATAACAATATAATGCTTCCATTATAGCTTACAATTTTATTTATTGTTTCCAAATTTGAAAAATTTTCTGCTGGGTGAGTCTTTAAATTTGATCTGCATTTTTGTGAAACTGTAGAAAGTTTAGCAGTTCCTTTGCAATTGTCCGGTTTTCTCTAGATATATTGTAGTAATGATCGTCTTTGTATGCGGTTAATACAGGATATCCCAGAAGTATCTGGTGTTGATCCGGGATACAATCTCAAATACCTCAATCTGATGAACTGGTTATGAGGGAAATTTTGACCCAGGTTACATGTTATGTGCTATTCTTCAAAACGGCATCGAATAATGCTAATTGACGCTCATGCAGAGCGGCCACGTTAACCAACTAACAAACAAAAACTGTATGTTTTAAAAACTGACTAAAAAGTGCAGGGTGAGGCAAGAGGATTAGTTACATCCCATTCAAAGAAAATACAATTTGTTGTTTATTTGAAAATCTTTTACAGGTAGTTTTTATATATAGTAGTTTGCAGACATTTTTGTAGTATTTAATACATATTACGATTCATGTAAGATAGAGCGTTACAGAGCCGGATGCAAATTCATTCTCATAGACAGAAAATAAATTCTATAGCTAATTTGGAGAGTTATTAAATAGAGTTAATAGAAAAAACAAATTTAGATTGAACGACCGAACGAGCAAAACAAAGAAAAAACAAATTTAGATTCAGCGACGAACTATCAGAAGAAATGAACGAAGTGAACGATCCGGATCACTTTTAATGGCCGAACGAAAATGACTGATCATTTAACTGAACGATTTGACACAGCTCTACTGTCAAAGCAAATGTATAAGGGGTACTTTACCCCCAACTGTATAAGGGGTAATGAAAGATCTATAGAACTTCTACAGCCGATGATTTCAATCCTGATGAACTATTGGAAGTATAATTTTTTAAATCAATTTCAAAAAGAACCCATTCAATTGATTTTTGCCTGAAATGCCTTCGATTAGCGAAAATTGTTGAAAGAATTTAAAGGTTAATTGATTTGTTTTAAACACGAGTAAATAAAACTGTTTTTTGTACAAAGGAATTATTGTTTCAATTAAAAACTAATTGATAATAATTTAATTGTTTAATTTATTTGTTTTAATAGGAAATGTTATGTCATTCATATTGGCATACAAGTAGTTCAGCTGTTTCATAACAAAATATTTCTGCCCGTTTTCATAAAAAATAAAATAAATGTTAAAAGAATTTTAAGTTAAAGTTTATTTTCTAAAATGACATTCAAATCCACTTTAATTTTTTGTGAATATGTGGGGTTTAAATTTATATTTATTTATAGTAAAATTACTATATATTACAATATACACCAGCCGAACTGAACATATTTTTCACTTCATGGGGTCAATTCTGAATTCATGAAAAAATTAATGATAAAAAAATGTATCATTTGCCCTTCACATCAATTTATTTATCACTTCGCTGCCTCATTTATGGGGATTCTTATTCAACTTATGAAAAATAATTTCATTTTGAAAACTGAATGTTTCATTTCATTTGTTTCTTGATTATTTACCTTCTATAAATAAATTTCTTACCGCAGATTAAAAATGAATATTTATTTCAGACAAATTTGTTAAATGTTATGTTAAAAATATATCTTTAAGTGATTGATTAGACATAGAAGAGGAAATTGAAATTCGTTTTTTAGCCGCACCGCTCGTTTGTGGAACAATCTTCCAGCGAATACTTTTCCTGCCAAGTACGATATCAGTAGATTTAAATCAAATGTTCATAAACACTACTCCCTCTTTCCCTCTTCCCATATTATATTTTCCTACACCAGCACAATGAGTAGGGGCCGTTTCCTGAGTGCTGGCCTTTAAAATAAAAAAAGTAAAAAATATTTGCCTAATCTGACTATTGCTTTATTACGTAGGTGAGGTTTTTGATTACTATTTACAAAACTTTAAAGTTGTTAATCGGGAACTTTGTAAGCATGTTCTTAAATATATAAAATATTTTCCGTTCATACTAATGTTACAAATTGAGAATTTTAATAGCCGTAATCACTCTTCGTTGATAATGTACTTGCAAGTATTGTAAACAAGCAAACAACATATCGAGCCGTAACCGCCAAAAAAGCGTAACCAACATAATTTTCGATTTTCGTTTTTTGTAATAAATGAATTCATTGACAACATCTGCATCATCTCCTAAAATTTCATCGTCATACAAAGTACCGTTACAAATTTAGAGCACAAACAATTTTAGCGTAAGTGCACAATGTTTGTTTGTTTACGATTTTGATGACCGCAGATTGTTGGTTACACTAAAATTCTCTTTTAAACCTAAGTAAACAGTAAAAAAAAAAGCATTTTGCATTCATTAAAATACCTTTATAATATTAAATATTGTTGAAAATTCGCACTTTATAATAATTTTATAATCTTTTAACAATATGGCTTAGGCAATAAAACTATTTTTTATTCCATTTGGATGTTATTTATATAATCAATCAATCTATAATCAATTTATAAAGTTCTTCTAGCAGTGCGTTCGATATGATCTAGTACCATACAGTGATAATGATACATCTCAGATTTAAATTGTTCGAAATCTGAGACTAATGAAGAAACATGTGTGGGAAAAAGAGGATATAGAAAGCAAAAAAAATACCCAAAAGACTGCAAAAGGCTATACTTCGTGATAGAGGTGTTTTGCCTGACCCATGCAAAAATAAAAACTGTGGGAATTCATGTAGCTCTAAGCTTGATTCAGTTCATAGCACAATCGAATCTTTTACCCGTAATCAAACTGTTTGGGCACCAAGTGAATGGTGTACAATAATATCTAACTCTCGTACTAGTTCCAGAAACTATGATTATATTGACATGAGCTACCATGATTTTAAAGATTGGAAATCATACTCGCATGCAATGTTTCCTAATTTAATAAAAATATTGTTTAAAAATTTACGTTGTGCATTATATGAAAAAGTTCAACTATAATCATTAAATATGGTTATTTGGAAAATTCCAAAAGAATTGCAATTGACTTAAATTCAATTCCACGATCCAGACGAAACATTGAGATCGTCGACAGAGGACCAGTTGAGCTATATAGCAGTTCATTAAAAATTTCTTCATTTTTATTTTATGTTAACTTTTAAAATGAAATTAATTAAAAGAATTAAATAAAATAATATTTATGTACATATCGCTAATTTGTAGCAATAATGTCAGCTCAAAAAAATTTTTTTTTTAAAAAAGCAGTTTAAAGTTTTTTATTTTTGTTCGTACATTTTTTTCTACAACGCAAAACATTAATGTTTATTCGGATTCCACACACTTTAGTAAATTGTTTTCATCGCATAATAAAATTTTAGAAATCAAAGATTGAGATTTATTAAAAAATAATAATTTCTTTTTTATTGTACAACGATTTTGTAGCGCCTGAAATCTGTCGTTGTTGTATTAAAAAAATAAGTAGTATCGAATCACTTTCTGATCCTAAACGCTCAAAATCATTCCGATCACAATAGGTTTTATACACAATATTATTTACGATATTGGGAACATTTCTACATATTTAACTCAGAACAACGCGATTTTGAGTTATGTCACTATTGCAGCAACTGATATATATAAACAGTATACAATTGTTTCTCTAAAAAAAGATTTTTTATCTTAACTGACATAAATATCATCAGTAGGTTACAAGAATGACAGCGAAAAAAGCGTAAGCGACAAAAATTACCGTTATCATTCTAAAAAGTGAGCAATTTTAAATGTAGTATATAAATCGTGAAAAATAACACTTACATACTAAATTTCATGACAATAACTGCAAAAACAACGAAGATATTAAAAAATAACCTTCTCCTTTAAAATTTTATTCTTGTTGGTTACGCTTTTTTGGCGGTTACGGCCCGATATATTCCTATATTTTGTTATTGTTTGACATTGTTTGACGTTGGACACATCCAAGAGCGTTTGCAATGTACAGTGACTGCCGCTAATAATTTAATTATTTAAGCGGACAATATGTAACTGATGTTTAACAAAAAATATTTTTTTTAAATCAGCTTTCGAAAGTTTAAAGTAATTCTAAATATTTTTGTTAAATTCAAAATGTGTAAATAGACAAAAAAAAATAAAAAATTAAAAAGTCCACCATAGACTGCTCTAAACTCTGTTAAGGTTATCAATATATGTATGTATGTATGTATTTGTAAATATTAAGCACTTTAGAAATAATTATATTGTACTTTCAAACAAATGCAATAATACACTCACTGTTCTTTTTTTGTTTTTTTGTTTCCTGCACCAAACTAACTCACGTACATATGAAATGCACTAAATTGTTGTGTTGATTGATGTGTGTAAAAAAAATAAAAAAACACCAATTTTTTTTTGCAAATTTTGAATCTATTGAAGTAGTTCTAGCACCAAAACGCACAAATTTCCATTTAGAGATGAATTTACCACCGGTAGTGATGTTTATACCCACCGCACCTACGAAGGTGAAACAATGGATGAGAGGGGTAAGTACATGTAAATAATTTGCAAATATAAGTAAATATCTATTTACAAATATACATTTCACATCTGTAATTAAAAATTAATTTCATATATCATATGCTTAAGGAATCCTGATTTATGATTTTTAATTTCAAAATCATTAGGTATGTCAAAGTTTCCTTAACGTAAGAAAAGTTCTAACAAGTAAATATTATAGTGTTTGAAGTATTTTATTTTAAAATTATTTCAGGTTAAGGCTTATAATTTTAAATCAGATACTATTTTAAGTCTGTCAAATAATAAAAAAAATTTAAAAGCATTTAATTTAAAGTTTTTATTAAAAATGATCATTTTGGTTATTTACATATGTTAATACTAATTTACAGAGTACTTTGTGATTATTCTACAAAATTTAATTTGATTCCACTTTTGATAAATATTTCGGTGCCAACTACCAATGCACTTGCAAGTCTTGCAAATGTAGCAGGCCAATCAAATATGACTACATATTGTTTTTGATTAACTTGGTTTGTTAAGTCGCAATGAAGTCTCCAACGAAGAGTGATTATCGCTTTTGTTTTTTTTTTCTTTTAAGTAATATATCTTTCAATGTACTACTTATGTACATATGTCAACACGTAACTAGCATCATCTTCTAATAAAATACTATCGTACCAATCCTAAACTATTGAGAGGAATATGTGGGATTTTTAATGGACTTTATCAATTCAATGATTTCTTTCTGAGTTTGATTTGCATTAAAAGCAGCGTTATAATTTTTCAAGGCCTGTTTGAAATTAATTTGTAGTCTTTTATAAATACGAGTAAATCAATATCAACAAAGATGTTGTTAGAAAATAAAACTAATTTTTTTCTATATTTCCGAATATATTGAGGTTTTGCAAATGCTGCAAATTTTAAAAGAATGTACTATAAAATTCTCTGTTCTACATGTTGGACTTTAAAGTTTAAAACTATGCAGGTATTTAAGTGATGTCCTATTTAAAACTTTATAAATACAGATAGATCTAAAGAAAGTGAAACTCTTTTAAATATCATACAAATGCCTTTTTTGCCATTTTCATAGCGTGGTCAGGACACTCTTTCTATTAGCGTTTGATTTAAACTAAAAAAAAAAAAATATTCTACGTGTGTGACTAAAAACATACTTATGTAAGAGTATTTAAATTTTAATAGAAATTTTGTTATTTTCAAAAAAAAAAAAGAAAACAAAAATTAAAGTTGATTTTACATGTAGACGATAAAGTATTTTAAGTATAATCGTTATTGATTTCATTGTTTTTTCGATTGCATTGTTATGGCTGTTGTTTTTGTTGTTGTTGTAATAGAAGTTATTTAAATCTTATCAGAAATTTATGATCCACTTGTGTTGTTTTATGAATTCATACAAAACAAATGCATATAAATTCTATGCATGCACTAAATATGTATATGCAGTTATACTGGCATAGAAAATTATGCTGCATGCCACCACATAGCATAGGCACTTGTATATTTTAAAGTACATATGTGTAGATATATGTGTATATGTATGTATGTGAAGATACGCATAACGCAATATGTATAATGAAACTACCCCATACGCAATAACGTAGTCAACTACAAAAATATCTACTTATAGTTCAGATGGCTACAATTTAGTACAGAACTGAACCAAAATCAAGAATTTTATACTATACAAGTCTAGTAATACATATTTGATTTTGTTGTTGAAATATTAAAATATGTCAATAATAATCTTCTTTAATTCCATCGACGATATATTCTTTATGTTTTCTTTAAATTTATAATATTTTTAATTATTAGATATTTTTGAATTAAATGGATGTAGTCGTCGTGGTCTAGTGGTTAGTGTGTTGGCTTACTAAGACGTTAGCGCTGGATTCAAATCTCAGCTCTGACTTCTTGAAAAAAAGAAATATGAAAGATTTATTTCTTTCGGCGACTACCTCTCAGTAGTCTTCTGGCAATAGCTCTGGAAGTAATTATTAATTGCCATGAAAAAGCTTCTTAAATCTGTCGTTCGGAGTCGACATTAAACTGTAGGTCCCGGTACTCATGGATAAAAATTAACACACACAACATGATTTCTGCGAGAAGCTAGGCCGTAACTCTGAAATAGGGTTGTAATGGCCAATTATGTATGTATGCATGTATGTATATATTTAATGGATCTATATTATATTTATTGTATGATTTTTAATAGTCTTAAGATCCTGATATGTATAACACAAAGAACTCTGATGAGACCCTTTGTAGCTGGGTCGAAAACTAGGTCAGTTCTGCTAACGTTCCATACATATTCCTTAACGGATTTTAGTTCTGATAAGAATACCAGTATAAGTATCTTAAGACTATTAAAAATCATACTTTTTAAATATTTTTATTGTTATTATTTTTCCTACGTGTATAAATGTCAATTTTAGTAATAAAAGTATACTCGTATATTCTCCACATACTAAATATCAGAGGACGTTTGTTAAGTATTCATGCATTCATTGCGTTTGCTATGCACTCATTCAACATAAATTTCTAATAATGTTGCTTTATTGCTACTCGCCCTTTTTGTTGATTGCCTTTTACAAACTTTTAATTTTTCTACCTGTTATTGAACGAATGATTTCACATATTTAAAAATAAAAACAAGCGACATATTTATTTAGTGTTTATAAGGAAGTTAGTGAAGAATATACGATATGTGTACTCCCATAGAAAAAATGCAATGCAGCGAAATTATAGAAAATATAAATGCTGGTGTTTACATACATACAGACAATATATATTGCATTTCATTCAATGGGCATGTCAAAGATTCATACCATTCGTTGTCCATTCGTTCCTTTTTTTTTATTGTTAGATGACTAAGAGAAGACAAGCAATGCAATGCATGAAATTCGTTACCTTTATTTTTTATTATGTTGCCTTGTACTGCTGATATAAAATAGTTAGAATTGACAATAGTATACTCATTTTGAGTGAATGCTAACTAAAGCTAAACATAAACAGGCAATTAAACTGTTCTATGGTACATACATAACTACAGGTACATATCTGTGGAATTTTGACAAAACACCTTAAGTCGAGATAAGATAGCAAAAAAGTTTTTAAAAAAAACTCGGGGAAAAAATTATTTTTATTAAAAAATAAAATAAACCGAAATTAAAAGAAAGAAAGAAAAATTTCTTCTATAATACAAAATTTTAAAAACGTACAAAAAAATGTTTTTTGAATAAAAATTCGTATCATTAACAACATTTTTTTTAACTTTTTAAATTTGACTTAAGATGTTTTGTCAAAATGCCACAGATATGTAGGCATATAGTTTTACACCAAAATAATTTCATTGACCAATTCCGTTTTATAAATTAATTATAAAAATTTTATTGAACCCTTTTAGGTTCTTATTATATAATTTACTTCCTTATAATTTATAAGTAATGTCAAAGTAAACTTTAAATTAAAGTATTGAACATTACAATGACATTGCGTTCTCACTGGGATTATGCAAGAAATACGTACTTATGGTTAAATTTGTAAGTAGTACTTGAATTATTTTAATTATTTTATTTTTTGCATCTAAATTTTTTGTGGTCGCCGTAGTCTAGTAAGTATTAAGTTGTCTTACTAAAAGAGATCAGCGGGTTTAAACCCCTCCTCTGACATCTTGAAAGAAAGAAATATGAACAAATATTTCTTTCGGCGACTAAGTCTTAGCAGTGTTCTTGAGAAAGCTCTGTGAGTCCCTGATTGACATGAATAATTTTCGCAAGTCTGTCCTTCGGATTCGACATTAAACTGTAGGTCTCGGTTCTCAGGGATAAACACAACTTGGTTACTGCGAGAAGCTAGGCCGTAAAAGGTTACGTCCTGGCTTCAAGATTCAAGGAAAATACGGCTGTAATGGTCCATTATGTATGTATGTAGTAATAGTAGACTAGTGAAAATTATATTTTGATATAGACAAATTAAATTTAACTGAAATATTGATAGTTCTTATCTGATTTGCATTCAATTTACTTCGATTTAAAGAGGTATGACAGTGTTAAAACAGTCAGATTTCTATATTTTGAAAAACTTAGTTTAGAGTGTCAGTTAAAGTCAGTAAAATTGTTTATAGGGATGTGTCGTATTCTCATTATTGTCACCATTTGAATGAAATGTTGCAGTGTAGTTGTATTGTATTCTTATTGTATGCAGTTATTATCCTTTATGTTGTTGTTTTTGTCATTGTTTTATATAGTTTTAAAATTTTAGGTTTTGATATCTGCATTTGAAAATAATAAATTTTTGCATTGACATGCATTGTAAAATTTAACGCAAATACAGAAAATGTTACACTCACAGAAACATAGGCCTCCGTCTGAGAGTAATTTAACAATAAAGCAATACAAATACCTATCAATAGCAACAGCTTTTGTCAGCAATTACTAGATAAGTTATGCACATAGGGACGTGCAGTTAAAAATATTTCATCCACAGAAAATTAAAAATAAAATGAAGCGATGATAAGTTTTTAAAAATGAAGTCGCTCTGAAAACCATCACTATCAATGTGTTGTTGGTAAAAATGTTTCGCACAGACTTTAGCGGTGTATTTCAGGCAGATGAAAGTGCTCATCTATAGTAATAGCCAGACTAGTATTAAGTCTCTGGAATATCTTCTCGTTACTTCTCCGACGATGTTAGAATGTCACTTGTCACTGAAGGTGATGGTGTAATATTTCGACATCAGGCTTATTTGGGTACCAGGTCATACCGATATATGTACGTGGTAACTATGCGACAGACATACTAGCTCAATTGTATGCGCTATTGCCTTTAAGATGATGTTGTGACTACCAGATTCTTACTACTAAAGTGGTCGGCAATTTCTGATCTTAAGTGGAAAATCCAGGGATGGCACCTTATGGATAGCAGTTTACTACTGGGTGTGATTCGCTTCATTTACATGAATACAATCTATCAGTGGCCATAGAAGTATGCTGAAAATAGCTGCTAGCAAATTATATTATTAAAAGCTGCCATTTTCTATAGTTTGATTAACTTTGCTTTATCGTTTAGACTACCGGACATATGTATTTAGTATATTGCAACTAAATCTTGAAGGCATGAGGAATCCTAAGGAATCAAAAGTCTGTGGACAGGATTAGCATTCTCTGTGATAGTCAAGTTGCTACCTTAGCCAAGTTGTCGTGTAGTAGAACTCTATCTTGATTCTCAGTTGTAAAATGGTTTTTTGTTCCCAGAACACAGGGATATAGTTGGAAATGAAAGGACTGATGAATTTGCTAGAAGACTCTCTATGAATATGAAATAGTTCAACTCCTACTCTGAGTTCTTCTATTCTATGACTGAAGTCGAAGGAGAGATTTTCCATTTAAACGACCAGGGATATCAGTATGACTGGGGCAGAAAGTTAGACAGGTCAGTGAGATAAATAATCAGTTATTTTGTCCAGGTCTGATGTTCAAATGATTAAGATTTTTTTGCGTAGCTTTCCTCATTAATTGCCAAATAACAGTCCCATATTTTCTGATTTTCTACATTTTACAAAAATATTTGGAAAATTTATTATTTTTTTTAATTCAGACTCTATATTTACATGCAGTCTCATAGTGCATTTCTTCTTACGCATTTCATTAATAAATATTGAAGTTATTTATGATTTTTATTTTGTCTCTGAAAATTTGTTGTTTCGAATATTTTTATAACTATAGATAGAGCATTTTTTTCTTTTTCAGTTTTTGTTTCATCTTTTATTAAAAAAAAAAACAGATGTTTTGGGAATTCTGATGTGTAAACGAAAAATTTGTTATTCACACAAAAGAAAATAAATTTTAAGAAATTATGTACAATAGTAGTTGTTATTGTTTGCTCTACATTAAAACAGTTTTATATTGATTGTAATGATGTTGTGAAGAAAGCAACAAAAAAATAAAAATAAAGGATATTTATAAACAATTTATAGTATTTTATATAAAATATCTTAAACAGTAATGTACGTTGCACTCTCCTCTTTTAATTTTGGCGTTTACAAATACTTAGTTTTATATTCAGAGAGCTGAATGTGCTATAAATTCTATTATACATATCGTCATATTAAGTGCAAACGGACGTAACTACACTTTTTGTTTTTTTACAGGAGAAGCAAAAGACATTAAAATCAAAAATTTTGTAAATCCTGAAAATCATAATTTTTAGGATTGTATTTTTATAAAACGAACCATAATTAATAAAAAACTTAATTTAGAAATTTTGCGTAGTTACATCCGTTTGCATTTAATATGACGATATATATACATATACAAGTTAGTGGACGTAAGTGAGTACATAAATACATATATAAATAAATATTGTATAGTATATACCAGAGGTGGGGAAGCTTTTTACCATTAGAGGCCACATTTAAATTAGTCAGCAATAAGAGAGGCCGCATAAGCTGATTGACCTAATAAAGTGACTTTTGTGAAATTATTATAGTTTTTCTATAGATTTAACAATTTATTGCATTATATAGAAAAAATAAAATATAATACTACAAAATTTTATATATGTAGAATATACTATATATAAAAAATATTTTGTTATTTACTAAGTTAGTGACTTATTTGGCTTTGATTTTTGTTTGACAATTAATTGTGTATTTGGATCAAGCTTCGTAACACACAGCTTTAATTTGTTTTTATTTTTGACATGAGAGAAAATATTGTCTCGCAACAGTAGATACTTCCGAAGCAGGAAAGTAAACAGCGAGCATGTTCTCGAAGGCATGGATATTTAACAGCATTTTTCCAGATTTATAGGGGATCTTTTTTACCGTTAAAAAGGGATTTGATGATACTACCTTTCCCTAAATCAATTAACTCCATTTTTAGTTCTGAAGGAACCTCGGATGTATCTATTAAATGTGGTCCAAATGCCGGAGTGTGTTCGTCAAAATCAGAAAATCTATTAGTATACTCTTCTATTAAGCAATCCAAGACACCTACATATTCATCGAATATTTTATTTTCACAGTTCTGCTCATTTAACATTTTAGCTAGCTGGAGGAAGTGTTGTGGAGATATTTCCGATCGACAAAGCAATGTTTTGAAAAATGATAAATGACTCAATAGGGAAGCGTTGAGAGATGCGAGTCAGAGAAGCCAAAGCAATGTGTGACACTCAAATTTGAGATCTGAAACCGAGTTATGTTTACTTCTAAGACAAGGTAGTTGGCGCTGCAAGCGCTAATTAAAATTTTTTTTTGCAAAGACAATCAGCTGACTAATGAATTGCTCTGTGTAATCGATGATGCAACCAATCAATATCGATGTAAGCATATCGTCTGTTAGCATGTGGCTGCTCTGTATGACAAATTTTGTAAATAGTATTTTGTAATTTTAATCTATTTTCAAATAAATATTACATAGAACATTATTCGTTTTTTAGGTATGTAAATTACATAAACATTGTCGAATTTTCAGTAAAGTAAAAAATGACTTACATATTTGGATATAAAACCAACATTTCGGTAATACTCTGAAAAAAGCATAATTGATTTCTGAAATTCTGAAATCTCCGAATAAATAATTTCTCACTTACCTGAAAATTCTACAATTTTGTAATTCCCAATATTCCTTCTAAATAAATTTTTCGCGCAACTGTCATGGCGTTGATGTACAATAGTTGTTTGAAACGAACTCTACCATTTTGTACTAGGTGACAAAGGGCCACACAAGAACCTCGCGGGGGCCGAAGGTTCCCCACCTATGGTATATACATATGTAGGAGGTTTTAAAAGCTTAGAAAAAAAATGAATTCCCTGTACTAATTTATCATTATTTTTATATTGTGAAAGATCCCTTCAAGTTTGCATTCCAAAAATTTATTTTAAAGCTTGAATTCACAAACTTACTTAGTTGGCCATAATAACCCGTTTACGGGTTTTGGGTCTGCTTCAACACTAGTCTCCAGGCGCTTCTCCTTAGCTCGCGCCAATAGATGACAGGGTTTCGTTAACCTGATTTTTTCAACTTGTAAGGACTTTCGCATCGAAAACTTTTTTCGTTGGACTAGTTTCTTCTATTAGAACAATATGCCTGAGCAAGCGTAGCCATTGCTTTTAATGCGCTCAACAACGACCACATCGCCGAGGATCTCATACAGCTCGTAGCTGGTTTTAATGCGAAGCTCACACAAAACACAAAGAAATAATCTGCTATTTTCTTATAGCGTTTTTTACATTTTATTATTATATTACATAAAAGTACTATGTTTTTTTGATTTCGTTTTACTGTAAACGAAATATTTAATTGTTGCTATAAAGGACATTTTTTTAAGGAATATTTTGTTAAGATGACAAAGAAAAATGTATGAAAGGCAAAATTTTTTGGTAGAAAGCAAAACACCATTAGACTTTATATTTCATTTAGGGATCACGATTATACTATTTATAACTTTTTCAATGTTATAATAATGTCTAAATATGTATATACTAGAGGATCAGATGCCTGCTTTGCAAGACCAAACAAGATAAGAAAATAAAGGAATGAATTTTAAACATCCTCAAGATATACAAAAACCAATATTTAGTTTGTATGGAATTCTCATTAAAAATGACGTTATCCAGACCTTTAACTGTTCCCCAGAAAGCCAAAAATTATATATATTTTTTTTTTTGTATAGCAAGTTCCACGTCCACTTGTCCAAATCCTTGAAGTATTTCGGACCAAATTCAGAAACTTTACCTTTCACCATTCTCAAGATATAAAAAAATTATTATTTAATTTGTATGGGAGGTAACACTCCCACTTACTCGATTTCACCTAATCTTTCAATTTATATTGAGAAATTTTAATTGTAACCGCTTTCAAAAATCAAAGAAAACTTAGAAGCGATTTCGGGCTTATTAACCGCACAAATACGATTTCGGATTTAATCAAAATATTACTATACAGCATATATGTAGGTTCCTAGTATCTTAATAAGTTTGGTTGAAATCAGCTGTTTAACGTGTTATGCGCTCCATTTAAATATATTATTAATATTTTTTCTATGATCATAGTATTTTGAATATCTATCAAAAATGCCATTACGTCTGTTGATTATTTTTATCAATAGGGTTATATATTATCAATAAATAAACAGTTCTAATGTATTTGTATGTGCATATCTGAGATATATAATTTTGTATGTGTTTCGTAATGTTTTTAGTCTTTTGGGACACATCAACTATGGCAATCTACTAGTATGTATACATGGATGTATGGGTCATAGAAATGTTTGTAATACATACTAAACATTTATAAGTACACGATACAACTATATGTAAAAAGCTTAACACGCGGTTAAATCTAATTACTATTATTTATTATTATATTAAGCCATTTTTAGGGCACAATTGTTCAGTAGTAATTTTATTCTTT
The DNA here is from genome assembly GCA_963576795.1 of Metopia argyrocephala. Lineage (NCBI taxonomy): Eukaryota > Metazoa > Arthropoda > Insecta > Diptera > Sarcophagidae > Metopia > Metopia argyrocephala. The sequence continues at coordinate 50,240,042 of OY756211.1, read as the reverse complement.
TAATGGCATTATGAATAATTAATGCAATTAAATAATTTTATTAAAACTAAATAATTTATAAAAAAATAAGATATTAATTATAATATAAAATGTATAGTCTTTGGGGATAAGTATGGCTTGATGGTCCTTCTTGCTTAAGAGGCTCGTCAGAAAAGTTTTTCCGGATGCGTAAGTGCATTATTTTTCATCATAGAATTCTGGGGCCGGGACAAATCGACGCTTATTTTTTTTGTGATAAAAATGATGCAAAAAACGTATTTTCGATTTTTTGTCAGTTACTTAATTTATTTATTTAATTCTTGTGACGATATACAGTTTTATGGTCATTGCTGTTCGTTTCTTGTAAGTGAATGAAAGTAAGATTTTTGTACAACAGTAAGAAAAACATACAGATATTGGTACCATATGAATCTGTTATTTCTACTTAAATTGTAATCCAGTTTTACTTGAAGTTATTTGTTTTTTGTTCTTGAATTGTTGTGTAATTTATTTTGTTGTTTGGAATATTTTCTTATCGAAATATTCGTTCTGTCATATTCTGAATAAAGAGGAGAGACAGTATATGAAATAGCAAGTGATTGATTGTTGGTTATTTTAATTATACGAATGCAGTAGCCGTGGTTAGTGTGTTGGCTTATTAAGACGGCAGCTCCGGTGCAAGACCCGGTTCTGATATCTTAAAGCAAGGAAATATGAAACAATATTTCTTTCGGCGACTACCTCTTAGCAGACTTCAGGCAAAAACTCTGAGAGTAACTGATTGCCATGAACAAGCTTCTCAAGTCTGTTGTTCGGAGACACACAACATGGGTGCTGTGAGAAGCTAGGCCGTAATCTTTACAAAATGTTGTAAAGGCCAATAATGCTTGTATGTTTTAATACATACGACTATTTATACATATATATCTTTCAAAATATTAGTTCGATGTTACACAAAATCAAAGCACCATTCAAATGGTAAAAAAAATTACGTACTGTCTACTGTAGTTAAATTAAAAGGTTTGAAGACGACGTCTAGTTGGTTAGTTGATCATATTCCATTTGATTTTAAAAGCAATTCGTTTTGTAATTTAAGCATTTGAAATTTTAAAACAAATTTATTACAAATAATGCATTTTTATTCTCTTTATTCCCTTAAGATGAATAAAAAACTAAATATTGTTTTTAAATAAAAAATTATCTTTAAAAAAAGTATAAAATATACATATGAATGTATGTATTCCTCCGTAATTTACATATTCTATTCCCAAATATTAATTGTTTATAAGTATGTACATATCTTAGAAATTCTTAAAATTCCTTTTAAAGTTTTGTTCCGGCATTATTTTAAACATAAGAAACCTATTTATTATTCGATATATTTACTCACAATTTCACACTCCCATTTATACATATACTCGTATTGAAATATACGAGTATGAAAATACCCTTTTATTAATGTGCTAAGTGTACAATCAATCAATTATAAATAATTTTACAAACTTAATAAACAAATCATATAAGAGTACAAAAAGATTTTTAAGGAATTCCTTGAGGAAATTTAAAAAGATTTGGAAAATTATTTTACTTTTGAAAAAAAAAAAAAAAAACAAAAAAAAAAAAAAACACTCAAATTTAAGGGCAAATTAGAAATTATTTATAAAAATTGTTGAATAAGTAATGGATTTGAATTTGACTTTAAAAATAAAGTAAATAAAAGTATCATTTAAAGGTTATGGTAAAAATTTTTTCGATTACTGAAAAAAAAAATTGTTTACTAAACAAGTAGTTTTAATAATAAATCATATTTAATGAACTACTTCATTTAATTCTTATGAAAAATTTAATTTTTTCTACATTTAGCCGTTTCATAGATTCTGTTCGGAATGGTTTTGATTTCGTATATACCATTTCGTTCGGAATGATTTTTGGTGCTTTAAATTCCGACCGTTTTATAACAACATTTTTCATGTAAACAATTTTACAATATTTTGTCATACTGCGGTACATTAAAAAAACAGCTGTTTTACCTTATGTTTACGTTAAACAATGACACCATGATAGTAAAGAACACGTATTACTTGTCAAAAATTAATAAAATTATTTTACTCCACATTAAATTTTTTTAAGCCTGCAAATAATACTTGTGATACTTCATTTCAAACGAAATGAGGTCTGAAAACTAAAAACCAAAAATTATCAAAATCATTGTACCGGTATTTTTAATTTGATTTTTTTTTTACATTTGCAGACCACAAAATGTAACTTAAATTAGTATGAATCAAAATCAAAATCAGTGTTTTTAAATTTTTCCATTGCAAATCACAAAATTTTACATAAAGATTACCAAATTCTTCCAGATTTTTTTTTAAATTACCCGGCAAAATTCAAATTATTGCCTTTGTATATCAAATCACTACTAATTAATAAGACGCATGAATTTTACATATGTCTGTGCACAATAAAACTTTTGCAGAAGTCATAGTACTTGTCGTTTAAACTGCATGAGAAGATCTTTTTTCACAGTAAAATTAATGCAGGAATTGATATTAATGCCCGTATTAATAAAAAGTATTTTAGGTTTATTGATGGTTTATTTGACAAGTATTGCATTGAATTATGTCAAATAAACCCTCAATAAACCTAAAATAATTTTTATGAATACGGGCATAAGTCTTTATATTTTTATATTTCAATAGTTAAATAGTTAATATTATTGTTAAGCTACGGTCACATTAGGCAAATATTTGACGAAAAAAACGTAACCACTATTTTGTTGAAAATATATTATGCAAATATTTCTTTTTATGTAAACATTTCTCCAAAAATTTTTTAAAAACGATATTCAGCAAAATTATTTTGATATATGTATAATTAATTAAACTTTAAGAAATAAAAAATTAAAAAATAAATATTTTCATAAAATAGTGGTTACGTTTTTCCGTCAAATATTTACCCAATGTGACCGTAGCTTTATGATTGGTTATTGTTTTTTATAGAGACCAATACTCAGGGGAGTAAACCTGTTTGTCAATTTGATTACTCAAAGGCCAAAAATAAAATACAAAACAACAGGGTTTTTGTTTTTGCTTTTTCGGTCGTGATATATCAAAAACAAATCGTGTTGAAATAAAATATTTTAAAACAAAAAATGTATTTTCACAAATACTATTTACATTAAATATGTATGTATGTATGTGGTTACAAACGTTTCTTTAACACAGAAAATATTAATAACAGCGAAAAAGCTATAATAACTTTTCCATAAAAAACTTTAAAATTTTAAGACTAAATTGAAGTTTATTCCTTTTTTCAGTTGCCAAGTCGAATAACTCCACAAATCACATAAATATACGAGTAACTGTAACATAACTGGCGATTATTTTTTTGGCTATTCTTTTTTTAAATTAAAAGACCATTAGATGAAAGCTGTATCTGTATTTATGCATTTTAAATTATATATTTTAATGTATATTTTGTCTTATTATGTCTTATTAATTATAAAAATATTTCGTAAATATTAATATATAAGTGGTATAAGAACTAAAGAATTTTTTATTCATGAACAAAAAACCATTATGGAAATTAAACAGATATCTTCATCATGTTTTTCACTCTTATTAGATCAAGGATTTATTTTTACGCAATTTTTTTTTATATTAAATGTATTCACAATGCATATAAATTATGTGTGCACGTATATGCACGTATATGTTTTTAATCAACCGTGTAAACGTAAAAAAAATCTTTCGTAAGATTTTTACTCTAATTTTTAAAATGCGGATGGAATTTCATAATATTTTCTCTTTGATTTTATCCCTTTCAGACGTGCCACTAAATATATGGAAATTTTTTACTGATTTTTGGAATATATGGTCTCCATATCGTACGAAAATATAATCAATGTTTAGATTTTACAATTTTTATATCCTTCATGAATTTTTAGGACACGCACAATTGATTCCCTCGTTAACCTTTTTAACTGAAACGCATATTTATTGCATCAAATGACTTCAAATGGTTTGAAACATGAAAATTTATATTTTTTTAGTTAAAATATGCTCCAATTCACTATTTATTAGCCACTAGTACTTTTGTAGTTGTAAACACGATTTGTTCCTTCCGCTCATATTGACAAAACTGAAATTTGACGCAAGATTTTCGAAATAATTTAAATAACGGTAAATCGAATGGCAGAATAGTGTGAGAAACAAATATAAAGAACAATCAGCGCAATCGATGCATGTCGGTCTTTTTGATGTTGATCAAATATAAATGAAAATAGTGAGACCTAAACCCACCCGCACAATCGATGCATCACGGTCTGAAAGGCTTATGTACGTAAAGTATTATCAACTAAACTGCTCTTTAACATCACCTTCACTGGATATGATCATGACCTCCAATCGTTAGTGCAGAATATCCAAAGTAACGTGAGCTGTCTGACATGTAGAAAAGTCCTGTTAAAACAATATACTATGTGTGGTACTATCATATAATTTAGGCTGAATAAAGTTGGTGATCATCGGTCTATTGTGCTTACTGTCAAAAGTTATGATGTCGTCAACATTATTTTTAAAGACATGCGAACTGCAATAATCATCGTTAAGAGTGACTTTTTCCTAACGCATTAACATGTTTTGAATTCAAACCGCTATTATATGTCCAAGATTATAAGCACTTATTGGTAGACCCTTTAAATGTTTTGAAATATTTAAAATGATGGTGTTAGTCTGTAATATTTTTTTAAAAAATATTGTGTTTACGTTATTTAGTTTGCTGTTGAAAACTTAAACCCTTATTCCTTCTTTACGGTTTGTTGGTTTTTTAATTTTACTTTCTATTCAAACTAACAATCTGATATTTTCCACTTTCCTTAATGCCAGAGATGCAAATCTCTTGTATTTGTATGCGATTTATTAAACATGTTTTAAATGCATTTGGTCAGAATATAATTGAAATTATAAGAAGCTTAAATGTATTTAAAATTCACAGATTGCAACATGGATTTAAAATTTGGCATTTAAAGCCTATATTTCGAAATGCTTGATAAAGATTATAAGCAAATGGTCTTTTATGGTATGTATGTATGTGTGTAAAGCTTAGTTGTATAGTTATAAAATACAATTTTAATTAAAATAAAGTTTGAAAGGAATGTTGAGACTTGCAAAAGCCAAATACATTACAATATTACTGCCATCATAGGACACACTAGGACAGTTAAAATAAAGTTTCCATGAGTTTTTAAATAAAAAATGCCTTTCTTTTCTGATAGTGCTGTAATTTCCTAATATTATTTTGCTTAAAGTAATGAGATTTCTTAAGGCCCTCAAAATATGATTTTATTATAATCCATACATTATTATTAAAGGCATATCGCAGCAGGTGAAAATCTTCAAACCTGATAAATTGTTTGTAAAGGAACTATTTTGCATCATATTTTAAATGAAAAACTTATTTTAGAGCTTTTCAATATTAAATTTATTTGGACTCCCTAAAGTCCTTATGACTTTACATTTCTTTTGCATTTAAATGTAACAAAATTGAAAGAAAGAAACAACAAATTCTAAAAAGTGTAGAATATAACACATATCGTCGCAAGAATTAAAGAACGCTGTAACTGACAAAAAATCGAAAATACGTTTTTTGCATCATTTTTATCAGAAAAAAAATACACGTCGATTGGTCCCGGCCCCAGATTTCTATGATGAAAATAAATTCACTTAAGCCGTCTGCTAAATAAAAAATACCAGTTATAATAAAAAAATAATAGATTCCCACCAATTTCAATCTAGAAGTGTATCTTCAAAAAACCGCTCCCTGACATTCTAGTCTATTCCACCAAAAGAACAAATTATCAGGAGTACAGCGCCACCTTATGGGAAGATAACAGCTAACCTACTTAGTGGAGACGCTCACCACTTATATTCAACATCCAACGACAGATGTGGCACTTTCTGTTGACCATTCAAGGGTGAAGGTATAACAATAACTAATAATATAATTTGAGTGGTGACAGCAACTTATCTCATCAAAAGTTGACGAGTAGAGAAACAGAGTTGTAAAAAATTTAAGTTTATTATACACGAACTATTTAGTGCTATTGCATATACAAATTATTTAGTTTTTAAAGAATTATCACTTTTGAATTTTATGTTTTAAAAATAATTTTCATTTTGTTGAAATCATATTAAAATTTGAAAGTTTAATTCAAATCATATTTTTATAGCAAATAAAATTAAATTAGCAAATTGAATTATAAACTGTGTTGCTGTAAATTTTATTGCACTGTTGATCACTAAAAATATTGCTTTAAAAAATGTCCATCAAAAAATATTATACTTTTTTATTACAATTTATAGAATAAAAAAATAATCAAATCTAAACAAACAAATTTGGTGAAACAGTAAGGGAAACCAACAAATAAATCATAAAGAAAGCTGAAAACAATTCAATATCGCAAACAAATCAATAATCGCTACACACTGCCTTAAATTATAGTGCAACTTTTTTAATTATAAAATTGTATCGAAAATGGACCAGTTTAAGAAAAGAGACTTTTAAAAAAATCATAGACTCCAATAATTACTTTATTTGTGTTTGTTAACCACCCGGCAGAAACGGCATAATTCCATAATAATTATCATAAAAATGAACACACGTTACGTAAGACATAACTTTCCAGCTAAACATTTTAGACAATTAGGCAATTCGATTGATTTTTGGTTTCAGGTGTGTAGTGGTGGACCCACGTTTCATCAACAGTTATAAATCTACGCCAAAAATCAGCAGGATTATGCTTTATCATGTCCAAACACCGCTGTGAAGTGATCTGTCGAACTCGTTTTTGTTCAACACTGAGCAAACGCGGCACCCATCTTGCCGATTGCTTTTTCATATGCAAATGTTCATGCAAAATATTGAACACACATTCATACGAAATGTTTATCATTTCAGCAGTCTCACGTATTTTGACCCGGCGATCATTCATAACGATATCGAGGATTTTCTTGATATTTTCTTCAGTAACCTCCTCAGCCTTCCTGTCGATGGTATTGTTGCAGTGCTTGTTCGGCCCCATTTAAATGCAGCAATCCAATATTTTACCATATAATCTGATGGAGCAGATTCGCCGTAATGTTTATCAAGCTTTTCTTTTGTCTCTTTCGTCGTTTTGCCTTTCAAATAATAGTGTTGCTTACTTTAAACGACTACAACAAATAAACTAATCGATGAATTTGGCTAGAATTTTAACAGCTGACGTTTGACAGATCGTAATTTCTATGAAAGAAAAAGTTTTTGTGTTTGTGCTGCCATTCAGCGCTAGGTAGCTTCAATGTCAATTCGCTCTCGTATAGTTATTAATAATACTTTGAATTTTACAACTCGAGATGTGTTGAATTATCGCTAGTTTTGAACTTGTTATGAAATGTAAGAGTACATACACAATTGGCCACTACAACCCTGTTTCAGTTAGCACACTAACCACAAGACTACCACGACTTTTAATACAACAGTAGATAATGTTTAAATATATGCTTGCAACAAATTTTGGTACTATTTAAAAAGAGCCTGATTGAGAACAAATTTCTATTTATTCTGATAAAGCAATTTTAAAATGAAATAAGAAAACAAAAGGATAATTTTAAATGCTTTAGTTCTTTGACAAAAGAGCTTTAGATCACCATTCATATTGAATATATTTTGTAACCTAATCAAAAGCAAAGCTACACGTTAGCTTTTCTCTGAAAGGATATAAGGTCGTGTGTTCCATGACTCAGTTTAAGGGAACTTTTTTTTTAGAGGGCTACACACCTACTCTTGCCGTGCATTGTATATATTAGAATGTTTGAAGATATAATTCCATATAAGCGCCTTATATTTGACAAGTTGCTGTTAGTTAATCACTCAGTGTTATACCTTCACCCTTGAAATGATCAACAAGATTTGCCCCATTTGTTGATGTTAATTTTGTATTTGTTGTGAAGTGGTAAGGATCTTAGCTAAGGTATTGTTCATAGGTTTTTGTCCTTGCTTTCAGTTTTGCCTGTTTACCCAGTAGGTGATACTGTATCCTTATCATTCATTTGATAGCTCAAAGGTAGTTGGAATGGAATGTCAGGGGGCGGCTTTCTTTGGGATGGACCTCTTGGTGGTGGGGGGAACGTCTTATATATATTTTTAATTTAATTTAAAACTTTGAAATGCCGCACAATTTTTTGGTTTTTTCATATTCACCAGTGCTGGAGCTCGAACCTGGGCTGCTTGGTGTTGTAAGCAAGCGCTCTAAACACTACACCACGCTTAAGGCATAATTGCTATATTAATGGCGTTTATTAGAGAGAAATGTAACATTTTTTTTTTTCTTTCTAGTGGTCTTGGTCTAGGGTTAGTGTATTGGCTTACTAAGGCGATAGCGGATTAAGATTACACAAAGACTGTAAAATCAAATATTATTTCTGCAGATACCATCATAGAGCTTATTTACTTCGAATAATGTGTGCTACAACAAAATTTTCTTAATAGTTTTCAGAAAAGATATTTTCATATACCCATGATGTGAATTGTACTGGAATGGAATGTATCAATAGATAGATAAATTTATTTTATCATTCTACTCGTATTAAGCGCCTTGTGTTAATGAGAAAAGATACTGTTAGCTGGTCACTCAAAGGCTAGTGATATATATTTACCCTTGAAATGATCAATAGCAAACAGCAATTGTCGATGTTAATTACGAATTGTAAAGTGGTGATGATCTTTGCTAAAGTTGGTAGGTCACGATCCTTGCTTAGATCTGTCTATTACTATTATTTTAAAACTAATATGTTAAAATTTAGTATTAATTGGGTCATTTAAATAAAAAAATCTACGTATACTGGACAAGTAAAAATGTGTTAACTTATAAATAGAATATTAAATTTTCTATTTTCTAAAAAAATGAAAACTATATTTTAACCTTAAAAGCAAACGGGACAAAGAAAAAAAAAAGATTACTTTATTGTTAGATTGTTTTAAATATAAATATTGTTATAAAATCATGACTCTGCGCTATTGTGTGGTACCGGCCAATAGGTTCCTACTCAATACTCTTAGCAATGCATAAAAAATTATAAAAAAACTTTTCTCACCATAACGTCTGACGCTCAGTTAAGACTTTAAAATTTCCTTTCAATTAGTCTAAAACGGCCCCCTTAGTTTTAAACAAAATTTATAACATTTTTCTATACAATTTTGTGACTGTTTAGTATTTAATCCACTGAGGGTGCGATTTAAAGGTATACGTTTAGAATGTAATTGAAAATTTTTAAGAAAGTTAGTACACGTGACTATCTTTAAGAAGTTATCTAGCGGTTTAGCAACTTTTTAAAAGTTACACAGCAAAAGTTTGGTTATTAAACTATTATTTACTAACCTCCCACAATGGGTTAAAAATGTATTATTGTCTAGCACATAATGTATTTCATGAAATGTAACCTAAATATGTTACACAAGTAAATAAAGAAAAAAAAGAAAAACAAATATTACAAAACATATGTAAATAAATAAAAAAGTATAAAATAAATATTTACATACTACCAAACAAATTCTCTTAAATATGAACAAATAGACTCACAATTGACAAGTAGGCGTATGGAAATGTAAATAAAAAGACATAAAATAACTAAAAATAACAATACAAATAAACCAAAAAGAAGCATAAAATATTTAAATATTTACGCGCTCTTTACACTCTAACGCTTTAAACTCGATAAATAACATAAAGCGCAGTGATATATAAAAAAAAAAAAAACAATTGAAATATTAAAAATAAAACAAAAAGTAATAAAAAAATAGCGGTAATAAAAAGTTACACAGAAAAAAAAATTATTATTTTTTATTGTTAGACACTATGTCTACGCCACAGTACATTTTACTCGTATCATACAAAAAAAAATCCTTTAATTGAAATGCAGTTGAAGTATTTTAATCTTCTTTCTCTCACTTCTCCGAATACATGCATGTATGCATGTACACATCTCTACGTGTATTTGATATACAAAATTTAATTTTAGTTCTCTGTCCACCAATAAATTTGCATTTGACATAAATAAACCGATAAATTATTGACATGCAGTATTTATAGGACAAATGCACATACAGATTTGCGAGTAAATAACTTTAGTTTTTAACAAAATTTTCGCAGGCAATTGTATAAGATCAGAGAGATTTGAGTTACAAAAAAATATTTTCTAATTAAAAAAATTTAATATATATTTTTTTATTTAGCAAAAAAAAAAATGCTTATGATTTGGACAAACAAATTTGTTCATTATTAAGTTTAAGTGTTTAATTATGACACGTAAGCCGACCGTCAAAAGTTTAAAAGAGTTAAAACTGTGTATTAAAGAGCTGATAAATTTAAGGCATTCTACTAAGCAGCTTCCTGTATGTAGTAAGTAAATAGCGTACAAATGGTAGCTAAATTTTTATTCTTTAAAATGCTATTTTTTTATAAGCAAACAATTTAGGAATATTTTATTTTTAAATTTATTGTATAACTAGCTTAAAACCGGCGTGCTACGCTACACCTACCATAACCATTTGTCCACATTTTTCGACTAATAATTTTTATTGACAAATGTAGTAATTCAGAAACATTAGCTGTAAACCATCTCAAGATTTATAGAAGTAATAGTTAGTTTATGTGGGTAGTACCATACCTACTTGCCCACCCTTTTTTCTACTGATAATTTTTATTGAATACGAAAAAATACGAATTGTCCTGCGTTTTGTTTTAAAAACATGGAGTTTCCTTTAAAAAAAAAAGAAAAAAAAAGTATTTTTTTTCTTTAAAAGGGACCATTTACACTTACTGCTTATGTTGTAGGAAAAAGCATGCGTTTGTAAATTTTGTTTATGTGTTCTGATCACACGCAGCAGAAAATAGTGCTTACCAGTAAGTTATTTTGTAAGGGAGATATTGTAAACAATCACTTACTCGTGCGCATCATAATGCATGATTTTTATATGAAATGAGCCGCTAAAATACAATAGAAATGCAAATTTATTGCAACCAGTAAGGAAATAGTACAAAAAATCAGAAATAATACCTTATTCTGTACCTGTTAATTCTTAAGAATGATTTTTCTTTTTAAAAATAAAAAAAAAATACATTCTCAAAAGAATTAAAAATATTGTGTTTACTTTGGTCAAATAATCAAATTAATACGTTAATGCATTGTTTGCATTTAATATTTTTTTTGTTTCTTTTGTTTCTTTATTTTTTTTATGCAAACCGTGAGAATTCACATGTCAGCGTAGTTGAGTGCACTGTGAAATTATTTTTACATGTGCTACTCGAGTTACTGGCCAGACAGTTTGAAATTCAATCAATGCTCTAGTACAGTGTATGTATGTATTATGTATTTTATTTTTTATTTGTTATTTTTATTTTATTAAATATTTGCTTAGATTGTAAGTTTTTGCTATAAAAAGAAAAATGTTTAATAAAGTAATTTGCCATTCTATTGATATCAATTGATTGTTGCCCATCAATTTATTTTCATCAACCGCTTCTTGGTGTATCACCCTGAAGCAAAAATTACAACTATTTTTTATCCGTTACCTTGGTGCATCACCCTGGTAACAACTCTTAACTAACCGAGGCAAACGAGCCTCTGATTGAACATTCTCCTATTTTTACTCTTCTGAGTTAACCGAGGCAAACGAGCCCCTGGTTTAACATATTTGGCGACCGTGACAGGACATCTCGGCTCTACTGCAATTTCAAAGGAAACTTTCCAGAAGAAAATCATGGGGACCGAAGTACAACTACTCCGTCATCTGAAGGAAACGGGTGAGGGCATTGCCACCCTGATTCGAAACTTCACAAAGGATTCCAGTATCCGCAAAACACGTACCTACTATCAGGACCGTCTGGGCCGCCTAAACACAGCCTGGAACGATTTCGAAAAGGCTGATAACCAGCTTAGAAGTCTAAAGGATGTTGATACGTCCGATGAATACTTCATATCGGACTATTATGGCAAAATTCAAACCATGGCTACGAAATACATAGCAGTCATGGAACGCGAGCTTGACAACCTAAATCAAGGCTCCGACAACACAAAGCCCCAGACCAAGCAACTAACAAAAGATTTACCAGAAACAAGTATGATCCAGCCACAGGCAAGTCCGCCTGGTGGTCACGACGGGCTCATCAGTCGCTGTCGTGGAAAAATGGCTGCTTTAACACGCCAATTAGAAGACCTTCAAACACAACCAGGACAAGATCAATCCTACTATGATGTAAAATCGGCCACAATTACACGGTTATGGCAACAACTTGAAACTCTCTATGACGAGGTCCTGGACAAATACCCTGATCCAGACCTCGCAGGATTCGACTTATCGAAATATGTTCACCTAGAACAGGAGACGCAGTTGGCGATTATTCGGCTTGAGAGTTCTCAACCCAAGAGCGCAATTCAATCAACCCACAATAAAGAAAGTATGGCAAAACCTACTACGCTACCATTACCTACGATTGCCATCACCAAATTTAATGGCGATTATATGCAGTGGACATCGTTTGCAGACCTTTTTAGGAAAATTATCCATGAGCAGCAGATGTCTGATGCTCATAAAATGTGGTACCTAAGAACCAATGTTACAGGCGAAGCGGCGACCCTCATAAATCACCTCACGGTCACTGAGGACAGTTATAATATGGCGTGGAAATTGTTGGAAGACCGCTATAATAATAAGAGGATTATGGTGGCTACAGCAATTCAGAGGATGCTTGATCAACCAACTGGTGCATGTACCATAGGCAGCATCAGGCGGTTACATGATACAACCAAGGAATGCTTGGCAGCCCTGTCTAACATGGGTCTCCAGACTAATTCATGGGATCCGATTCTCCTACACCTTTTAATTAAAAAGGTGGACAGGACCGTACACACTCAGTATGAAAATTCAATTACTAATCCAAAGGAGCTACAAACCATCGACCACTTTCTAGCCTTTCTGGAGAACTATTTTCACACTCTTGAGGCAATAGGACATAAGGACAAAAGCTCTACTTACAGTGGTAAAGCTTGCGCACTTACTGCTCGACTTCATCAGGAAATCCGTCGATGCTCGATCTGCAAGCAAGATTCTCACCCATTGTATCGATGCAAGGAATTTATACTACTAAGCCCAACAAATCGACTCGATCATGCACAAAGGCATAAGCTATGTGTAAACTGCTTCAGCAGTAATCATCTTACCAAATGGTGTAATATTCCCGGCCGTTGCCAAAGGTGCGGGAAAAAGCACCACACCCTCGTTCACCTGGAACAAAGTTCACACAATACTTTGGTCTTCACCAACCAAGGCAAAACTTCAACCAAACCAGCTCAAATTACCAAGGGGGAGCAGAAATGTCCAATAAAACAGTCAACACTCCAATCCACCGACCACGCCTCATCTCTACTTACCACACCGACAGTAGAAGCTGAGAGCTTGACAGTGAGTTCTGTAAATAAACGCCCCTATATTCTACTTGGCACAGCACTAGTCAAGGTTCAAGCAAACGATATGGAAATTGAATGTAAGGCTATCCTAGACTCAGGATCCCAAGTCAACTTAATAACAGAAAGGCTAGTTGCTCGGCTTGGACTTCCAGCACGGGCCACATCCATTTCGATCAACGGCATCGGAACGAATCGAACGAAAATACAACACCGGGTCAACATAACCCTACAATCACGTCTCAACAACTTTGCTGCGCGCTTGGAGGCATTTGTTCTGCCACAAATTATTGCTCCTCAACCTGCTCAGCTTCTCAACATTGATAAATGGTCCATTCCCAAGAACGTAACATTGGCCGATCCAACCTTCAATCAACCAAATAAAATCGACATTCTATTGGGAGCCGAATACTATCACCAACTACTAGCTATTGGACAAATTAAAATTGCTGATGACCTTCCGAGGTTACAAAACACTTTACTAGGCTGGATAGTGTCAGGAAAGGTCTCAGGTCAGCACTTATCCACAGCAGTATGCGGAATTTTGAGTGAAGACGAGCGGTTGGACATGGTTGTTGACCGATTCTGGAAGCTGGAAGAAATCGAAAGCACACATCAACAGCTCTCACCGGTAGATGCACAATGCGAAGTTCACTTCAATCAAAACACCACGCGGGATAAGGACGGAAGGTTTGTAGTACGACTTCCCTTCTGTACGGAAACGTCTGTTTTGGGAGAATCACACAGCATTGCTTTCAATCGATTTCTCTCATTGGAGCGACGATTATCAAAGGACGCGTTCTTAAAGGAGCATTATACAAAATTTATGGAAGAATATGAAGCTCTAGGACACATGACCAAAACCGACATTAATAAAGTAGACAGGGCTAAGTACTTTATTCCTCATCACTGTGTTATAAGACCCGAAAGCAGTACTACCAAACTGAGAGTAGTATTTGACGCATCATCTAAAACTTCGTCAGGAAAATCATTGAATGACATTTTGCACACCGGGCCACCCCTCCAGAATGAGTTATTTACGATTCTACTGCGATTCCGGCTGCCGCGATTTGTGTTCACAACAGATATAGAAAAAATGTATCGCCAAATCTTAATCCACCCAAAAGACCAGCTATATCAAGTCATTCTCTGGCGAAAAAATGCCACCGAGCCTATCAGTTATTTCAAATTGAATACAGTCACATATGGAACCAGGCCAGCCCCATACCTGGCAATTAGATGCCTACGAGAAATAATCCATGATAATAGCCTGCAGTTTCCCTTGGCAACTAGCTTCTTGGAGAAAAACTTTTATGTTGATGACGGATTAGGTGGAGCTGATAGCTTAAACACAGCTCTAGAAATCCAACGTCAACTGCAGCAAGTCATGGCAAGATACGGATTTAATTTACGAAAGTGGTGCGCCAATCATACTCAACTACTGCGTAATATCCCTGATAGTGATCAAGAAGTAAGCCTGGATCTGTCTACAGAAGAAACAAATTACACAAAAACATTAGGTTTGGCGTGGCTTCCCAAATGTGACCAATTAAAAATTAAGGTCAACGTACCGCCAATTAGGTCTGTAACCAAAAGAACTGTTACTTCAGACTTGGCCCGAATCTTCGACCCACTTGGTCTATTGTCTCCAGTGGTCGTTAAGGCAAAAATGTTTGTCCAGGAGTTATGGACTCTAAATCTTTCTTGGGACGAAGCTGTACCATCAGAGTTCGACTCCCGTTGGCGAAATTTCCGAAATAACCTCACCGAACTCGAGAAGTTCCATGTTCATCGACATATCTATAAGGGGCAGATGCCTCACAACACGCAACTGCATGTCTTCACTGACGCCTCAGAGAAGGCGTATGGGGCGGTAATATACGTCAGAACCGTTTTATCAGACAGAACACTTATTGTTCACGTGCTATGTGCAAAATCTCGCATAGCCCCTCTTAAACAACAAACACTACCAAGGCTAGAATTATGTGCTGCTCAACTGGGAGCAAATTTGGCGGCAAAAGTAAAAATGGAGTTGGACATGACTACAACGCCAACATTTTACTGGACTGATTCAAAAATAGTGTTAACATGGATACACTCAAGATCATCCTCATTTCACACATTTGTCGCGAACCGAATCGCATCAATTCAAGAAAGCACGACACCTAATCAATGGCGTCATGTAAGTTCCAAAGATAATCCAGCTGACATAATATCCAGGGGATTGGAACCCCACCAATTACTGCAGACACCTCAATGGATATACGGTCCATTCTTCCTTCACGGAGACGAAAAACATTGGCCACCAACCTTTTGCCTGGATACCAACCCAACGATCCTTGAAAAGAAGCAGCAATCCATAAATGTACTGGCTTCGGTAGAAGCTGAAAACCCGTTAGACCAGATAAATCATCGTAATTCGTTCAAAACGCTTCATCGAATTGTGGGATACATCTTCAGATTTATAAAAAATGCGAAAACCATGAAGACAGAGCGACAAACTCAGCCAGCACTTACACCTTTAGAGCTTCATGACGCCCTTCTTATCATCGTTCGAACTACACAGCAGATACATTTTATGGACGACATCAAGCAGTTGCGGACCCAAAAAGAACTCAAGGGTTCTAGTCAGATTAAGAGCCTGTCGCCTTTCCTGGACACTAACCACATTTTAAGAGTTGGAGGACGACTAGAGGCATCGACTTTAAGCTATGATGCAAAACACCCAATGCTCTTGCCTTATAAAGACAAAATAGTTAGACTAATCTTCAAATCAATTCATGAAGAAAACAAACATTGTGGTCCTAGCGCCCTTCTTGCGAATGTCAGACAGCGCTTTTGGCCTATCAAAGGCAAACATTTGGCGCGAGAAACTGTTCATGGGTGTATACTATGTGCGAGAGCAAGGCCGAAGCTCCTTCAGCAAATCATGGGAAACCTACCTGAAACAAGAGTAACCCCAGCAAGGCCCTTTATTAATGCAGGAGTGGACTATTGCGGCCCAATATGGGTACACTTCAAAACGAGGGGAAAACGCCCCCAAAAATCCTATATTGCCGTCTTCTGCTGCTTTTCGACAAAGGCAGTCCATCTAGAGCTGGTAACCGACCTTACGACCGATGCCTTCATTGGAGCTCTTAAAAGATTCATAAGTCGGAGAGGTCATTGTCAGAATCTGTACTGCGACAACGCCACTAATTTTGTAGGTGCTCGAAATCAGTTAGCAGAGTTGTCATCAGCACTATTCTCTCCGACATCCCAGACAACAATTCAACGAGAATGTGCACATAAAAACATTAATTTCCATTTTATTCCTCCGAGAGCCCCTCACTTCGGCGGTTTATGGGAGGCCGCAGTTAAGTCTGCTAAAAGGCTGTTGGTCAAAGAACTTGCTAATGCCTCTCTGACTTATGAAGAAATGGAAACTGTAGTAACAGAGGTTGAAGCAATTCTTAACTCACGACCATTGGTACCGTTGTCGAGTAGTCCTGATGATGAAGCCGCATTAACTCCGGGTCACTTTTTGATTGGAGAACCTCTCACTGCTCAAGTAGACCCAACTACTGAGTCAAGACCAATGACCCTAGGAAAACGATGGGAGCTGGTTTCCCGAATAAAACATCAGTTCTGGAAACGGTGGTCCCATGAATACCTCAATGAACTCCAGCAACGGAACCGGTGGCACACTAAGTCTCAAAATTTGCAGCCTGGCACCATAGTTCTCATCAAAGATAATTTACCAGTCCTGACTTGGCGATTAGGTAAAGTAATCAAAACATACCCAGGTCCTGACGGTATAGTCAGAACAGCAGAGGTTAAAACCTCTAATGGTGTCATTAAACGAGCAATTCACTCGCTAGCTCCTCTTCCATCGGAATCACCAAGCACTCCTGCTGGCCAAGACGAAACGTCGAAACCATCCCCAACTAAGAGAAGCAATGCATCCCGCAATATATGTACAGGCTCACCAATTCCAAAACGTTGTAATTTGGCTACAACAACTATACTCATGCTTCTAGCATTAATTTTTCCATTAATATTGTGTCAGTCAGTTATTTACACGCCGATCACTGGCAAACCCGGATTACATTTTGAACAAATTGGTAAAATTAAACCAATTATGTCCGAATGGAAACTTCTGGTCTACTTTGAGCTGGCTCCATTTCACAATGAATTACAGCTGTTGGCTAATGGGACAGACGCACTAACAAGAGCCTGCGAATCGTCTCACTTGGACTCTCACTGCCATGGACTCATTCACTACTTCCGCGATATCAAGAACGAAATGGAGGTCGGATTAGAAAATCTCAGCAAACGGAAGAAACGGGGTGCGATAGATGTCGTTGGAAACATCGCGAACTCTTTATTTGGTGTTCTTGACTCCAAATATGCTGATCAGATGACCGACACTATTAACACCATAAAAAGCAATGAAGCCTATTTGCTAGTTATGCTTCGAAATCAAACGTCGTTCCTCGACTCTACTCTTAACCTTATGAAGCAGACTGAAAATCGCAACAAAATGAATTTTGCAGAGCTCAATGCAAAAATCAATGCCCTGCAAAACTTCACAACCAGCAACCATATCCATCAATCTCAACTCATCTTATCCATTAGCACTCACTTGATCATCATTGCAAATAATTTACAAAAGACTCACAGATCCATGATAAACTTATTAGCTGATACTCATCACGGTCGGATCAGCCCTGTTCTCCTGACTCCAACCCAATTCTCCAACGAAGTTGACAACATCAGAGCAAATCTTCCATCAGATCTAACGTTACCAGTAGTTAATATTATGCATATTTATGGGATAGTGACGGCACATGCATTAATATCAGACCAGCACATTATATGTACGATGTTCATTCCGTTAACACATCAGACGGAGTACGAATTATTTCACGTAACGCCAGTCCCACAGCTGATAAATAGTTCTCTAGTGGCGGTTACACCCAAATCAACACTAATAGCGCTCAATGCCCACCGAGACGAATATTTTCCAATTGATGATACCAAACTTCTTGAATGTAGTACACTGGAGCATAACACATATTTATGCCCAAAAATCCAAGCAACATATCACAAGGGGGCACCTATCTGTAGCTGTGAGATACATCTATTCAATAATGAATCTGACACTGCATGCAACTTAGAAATCCTAGCAGATAACAATGTGTGGTATAAGATGTTCACACCGAATCAGTGGATCATAGCCACTCAAGAACAGCTCAAACTAAGCACCGTATGTAATGGAAAGGGTAGTTATCAGATTCTGCAAGGTACTGGGGTACTTACTCTTCCAGCTGAATGCACAGTAAAAACCGATGGAATCACAATATATAGTCACCGAACGATTTCATCGTCTCTACATCAGTCCTACACGAATAGCGGAATATCATTCTCCAATCCAGTGCACAACGTGGAAAATCTTACACAACCATTTCATTATCAGTCAAGCATCGAAGACATTTATCGACTTCAAGAAGAAGTGAAGTCACAACTCCGTGACCTACCAGCATTAGCAGACCATCATAAAACCCACGGTCTAGTAGTAAGCTATACAGGATTGGCTCTTGTTCTGATACTGCTCCTTGTGCTGCTCAGCAAATACCTATCAAGGAAGAAGACCAACAGACAACCTACGACACCACAACCTGCACCAAGATCATCCTGGAACATTTCGGTGGATCCATAAGCTGAGCACAACATTTGCCTATACAATTGAGAAGATGCCGGATATTATTCATTTTAACTGACTCAATCAATATTTGAACTCCCCTAGGGGCCGCAATATGTTAATTCTTAAGAATGATTTTTCTTTTTAAAAATAAAAAAAAAATACATTCTCAAAAGAATTAAAAATATTGTGTTTACTTTGGTCAAATAATCAAATTAATACGTTAATGCATTGTTTGCATTTAATATTTTTTTTGTTTCTTTTGTTTCTTTATTTTTTTTTTGCAAACCGTGAGAATTCACATGTCAGCGTAGTTGAGTGCACTGTGAAATTATTTTTACATGTGCTACTCGAGTTACTGGCCAGACAGTTTGAAATTCAATCAATGCTCTAGTACAGTGTATGTATGTATTATGTATTTTATTTTTTATTTGTTATTTTTATTTTATTAAATATTTGCTTAGATTGTAAGTTTTTGCTATAAAAAGAAAAATGTTTAATAAAGTAATTTGCCATTCTATTGATATCAATTGATTGTTGCCCATCAATTTATTTTCATCAACCGCTTCTTGGTGTATCACCCTGAAGCAAAAATTACAACTATTTTTTATCCGTTACCTTGGTGCATCACCCTGGTAACAACTCTTAACTAACCGAGGCAAACGAGCCTCTGATTGAACATTC
The DNA here is from genome assembly GCA_963576795.1 of Metopia argyrocephala. Classification (NCBI taxonomy): domain Eukaryota; kingdom Metazoa; phylum Arthropoda; class Insecta; order Diptera; family Sarcophagidae; genus Metopia; species Metopia argyrocephala. The sequence continues at coordinate 50,220,197 of OY756211.1, read as the reverse complement.
TCCTATTTTTACTCTTCTGAGTTAACCGAGGCAAACGAGCCCCTGGTTTAACAGTACCATATTTGGAAACTTTAAGGTATAAAAACAATATAATGCTTCCATTATTGCTTATAATTTTATTTATTGCTTCCAAATCTTAAAAATTTTCTGCTGGGCAGTGTATACAGTGATAAAACAAATACCAGCTCTAAAAGAGAAAATCAGCTGTTCTTAATTTTACTATCACTTATCGACAACCACTCTGATGTAGCTATATGTTCAGTTTGGCTAGTGTACAATTCTTTCACGGACGTTATTTTCTCTTTTGATTATTTAAAAATCATTGCAAAACAACCGTCTGAATTCTTCATAGAATTTAGCTTTGATCTAATTAAAGTGTTACTGAAGAAACAAAATTAATTGAGAAAATTATCACTCATACTAGGATCCGAACTCGAATTTCTAGACAATAAAATAACAATTATATGTATTTTAGTTGTTGTTTTTTTATTATTTTTGTTGAAGTTTCATCACTGGGTAGTAGTGTGTCCCAAAAAAAAATTTTTTTTGGGGATCAAGCTTATTTTGAACCACTATGAGGCAAAGTATTTTTGAGAATTTTTTCAGATTTTTCAGAAGTGGTTTAGAGGTCGCGCAAATTGATTTTTGATCAAAAATCGAGCTTTTTGAGCTCTATTTAATTTTTGGTTATGAATTCGTAAAAAATCGATATTTTCTCGACTTCTGAGTCAATATTGTCAAAGAAAATATTCCGATCTTTAATTTTATGTGCATAAATAATAAGTTTCGGCAATGATTTTGCACACTTTTATACATTATATAACAGTTTTTCCTAAATTTTCAACAAATATCGAAAACAATGGTTTATAACTTTTAAAATTAGTATAAAGACTAAAAAAACTAATGATGCAGTTTAAAAGATTATTAAGTTTTAAATAAGTTGGCAGGGAAAAAAATAAATTTTCTTTTACCGTTCTCGCGTTGTACCCTTTTAAAGCTTTGTACCCACTGTATGAAATTTTTAATACTATAAAGTTTGAACTAGGTTATAAAACAATTATATAAACAATAAAAAAATTTGATTTGTTATAAAGCATTTATTGGGATTCTTGTGATGCTGCTCTATGCCCTGCAGTAAATTCTGAAAGTCTGTTTCAGAAGGCATCAATTTCTAAATTTTGAACGAAAGATTGTAGCTGCTTTTGAAAAATACATAATTTTAGAGAGTATATAATTTTGATCATCCAGCGAGCTCGGTTAATAGCTCGAGGAGATTTTATTGTTAGATGGTGCCCAGGTCTATCACCCAAAAAAATAAGGCTCAGTTGTGCATTTCTTTATAATCTTCCCTAAGTTGCATATTCTCCAGCTGCCCTTTTACAAAAATTATTAGATCTTTTCGTATCAATAATAATTAATTGGGATAATTTTTCCAACAATTTCGTGGTTCGTACAATCCCAAAAATTGTTTTTGGCCCACCTTTTCTGAAGAGTGACGAACATTTTAATTTGTGGGGATGTAATTTGATCCTCAATATTAAGAGCCCCAAACGCTGATCCAGCAATTAGTTCTAACATATAGTGGCGACATACCAAAGATATGACGTCTTTTTTTAATTTTTGGAGAAGTAAAACGCATGCCCCGATCCGCCGTTTTGTATTGGAGCTTGTCGTGTCCGCACACATAAATTGAACATTTTCAATTAGATTCCAGCATAAAACATTTTATCTCAAGCCGTAAAATTTATCTCAAGCACTAATAAAAATCCGCTATTTTACTGTCCTGCATTTATCTGTTTTTTAAGGCATTCCAGGAAGCAAAACACAGAGTTCAATAATTGCAAGTTGTAAATGATGTCGCAGAACGTGGTGAGGCCTTGGCTAGTAGTTATTTTTATATCACAACTTCTGAAACAGACTTTCAGTATTTACCGCAGGGCATAGAGCAGCATTGCAAGAACCCCAATAAATGATTTATAAAAAATCAAATTTTGTTGTTGTTGTTTATAAAATTGTTGTATATTTAATTCCGATGCCAACCTAGTTCACATAGTATTAAAAATGGGTATAAAGCTTTAAAAGAGTACAACTCGAAAACGGTAAAAGAAAATTTTTTTTTTTCTGCTAACTTATTTAAAACTTAATAATCTTTTAAACTGCATCATTAGTTTTTTAGTCTTTATACAAATTTTAAAAGTTATAAGCCATTGTTTTCGATATTTGTTGAAAATTTAAGAAAAACTGTTATATAATGTATCAAAATGTGCAAAATCATTGCCGAAACTTATTATTTATGCACATAAAATTAAAGATCGGAATATTTTCTTTGACAATATTGACTCAGAAGTCGAGAAAATATCGATTTTTTACGAATTCATAACCAAAAATTAAATAGAGCTCAAAAAGCTCGATTTTTGATCAAAAATCAATTTGCGCGACCTCTAAACCACTTCCGAAAAATCTGAAAAAATTCTCAAAAATACTATTCCTCATGAGTATCCAAATTAAGAATGATCTTCCGACGAATTCCAATTTTTAATTTTATTTGGGACACCCTACTGGGTAGTCCCATTTTACCAAATTAAAGCCAGTCCACACGAATACAAATTTTGTTCGTTAGAATTATTCCCCATTTAAATGTTATTTTGAAGTTAACGTTATTTAATTTTTAAATAGGTGACTTTTAAAACCAGAAAGTTTAGTGAAATTTAATGTATTTTTATTATCTTTAGAAAAAAAAAAAAAAAACAAATCCATTCATTACAAAAGCATGTATTCTTATACATTTGGTTCGTTTGTTTATTTACAGGCATTTTTTTTTTATCAAAATTGCAGTGTTGCATTTTAATTTTTCTGACAGTCATGTAGTTGTTCCTACAGTGTTGTATTGGTTTTAAAAACTAATTATATTCATTTCTTATTCATTCTTTCATAATTCAAATAAACACAAATCTTTATTTAAAAGTCTGTATGATAATGATTCAAGCCAGATTTGGTCTCCACAGGGTGATATTACATTTTATATAGCGACGGCTACTATGGACTTAACCCTAGAAGGTCATACTCTTTTGTGTTCTCACATAGGCTTATTACACATTTTAATTTTTATTTCATCATCCGTCGTTTAGACGAAGGACAAAATGTTTATCTTCCGCATCTTGTTTAGTAACTCCTGAGATCCTTTAACGTTGTTCTCTGTGTCTTACGGCAATGTATTTGTGACATTATTACGCGCCGATGTTCCCAAGTTGAAATTATTATTAAGTCTATCAGTTATCTGCCCACGTACAAACAAAAATGTAACTTTTTCATGAACTCAGAACGGTTGAGAGGTTTTTGATTTTTTTCGAATACGTTGTGCGTATAAATAACATAACTGTTTAAAAAAACCATATTTAATATACCAAGAAATTGGCTCATTGGCAATCTGTTCGTCTTCCTGGAAGAGCTCATTGCATTGTAAATTTGATCAAACGTATCCACTCCGCCGTTCGCTTTATTCTAAAGTTCTGTCGTATGCGGTTTATTAGATATTTAATTGGCTGCTCCTTCTTCATTACATGATAATATTATCAATGTCATCTGATATAATGCTTATTATCTATGTATATCGTATTCGTTTCTTTGTCACATTGGTCCAACTCGATTTTGTCGTCACAAAAAAAAAAAAAAAATAACTTCATCAGTCCAACCTTTATTATTTGCCATTATATGAACAAGACAAAAACCAGAGCTTAACTTAGCTTATGAATAGAACAAAACATCGTAAAAGTTACACAAAGTTCATACTTCGTCATTTCAACGATGCCAATGCAATAAAAATCAAATTTACCCAATACGTAAGAGATATTCTTCCGTACTCATTAAGAGGATAGCAGCGACGGCTGCTGTACATAAATGAGCAAAATAAAAATACAAATTTAGACAAAAAAGAACAAAATGTAATGTAAATATGCGTCTTCGATTCGACAAAGTGCGACTTTTCAGAGTTAATACAGGGTGTTTTTTAGAGGTATAGAACTTCGAATTGAAATAAAACACAAGATAATCGTTTTAATGTCCATCAATTTGGCTATATTGGAAGGATAATTTTATGCCATTAATGTTTAAATATGATTTCGGGCATGTGGCCGCCGCGGCTAGCTCGAATAAAGCCAATTCTACAGGTCCAATTTTCAACCACTTTTTCTAGCATATGGGGCCGTATGTTGGCAATAACGCTACGAATGTTGGCTTCCAAGTCCCCTAACGTTTCTGGTTTGTTGGCGTAGACGAGCGACTTCACATATCCCCAAAGAAAATAATCCAATGGTTTCAAATCACACGATCTTGGTGGCCAATTCCACGAAATTATTCGCTCATCGAATGTTTCCTTCAATAAATTGTGACGTGCGCTGTGTGGCATGTAGCGCCGTCTTGTTGGAATCACAACTCATCCACATTCATGCCATCCAATTCGGGAACAAAATAGTCGGTTGTCATGGCTCTATACCGGTCTCCATTAACGGTAACTGACTCTCCAGCATTATTTCGGAATAAGTATGGCCCAATGACTCCACCAGCCAATAGAGCACACCAAACAGTCAGTTTTTGTGAATGTAATGGCGTCCCAAGGGTCTCATGTGGATTCTCTTCACTCCAAATGCGGCAATTTTGCTTGTTGACGTAGCCATTCAACCAAAAATGAGCCTCATCACTGAACAAAATTTTGCGATGAAAATCAGCATCGAGATCAATCTCATTTTCGGCCCATACACCAAAATCACGATGCATTGCATGGTCTCGCGGCTTGAATTCTTGCACAAGCTAGATCTTATAAGGTCGCAAGCCAAGATCTTTGCGCAAAATCTTTCATAAAGTTGATGGACAAAGCTCCAATTGCTGTGCACGGTGGCGAATCGATTCATTCGGGTTCTCTTCAACACTTTGCTCTACAGCGGCAATTGTTTCTTCGGTGCGCACTGTTCGACGTCTCTGCGGATGCGTATTATCACATAGAGTAAACGTAGTGCGAAAACGATCCATGGTTAACCGAATTAATTGCTCTGATGGACGATTATGTCGACCATAAAATGGACGGAGCTTGCGGTAAACTTTGCGAACTGAACCATTATTTTCGAAATAAATTTGCACGATTTGCAAGTGTTGTTCTTTTGTCAACCTGTTCGTGATGAAATGGCAAACCAAACTAAATATTAATCACTTGACAGCTGACAAAATGGAAGCCAGTTAAAAAAGTGATGCCAACTTAAAGTTCTATACCTCAATAAAAAACACCCTATAAAATCAAATATACAGATGAGCTGATTTGAAGAAAAGAACTTTAAAATCAGCCTGCATGTGATTTCATATTTGGCGATTATTTTAAGTTGAACAATGAGAATAAGTCACTGGATTATGATAAACTAACAATTATTCATATTGGTGATCAATATTGCTCATGATATTTGTAACAGGTGACCAACAGTTCTTAAAATTGGACTTCCACAACAAATTCACGAATAAAAGCTGCTGTGTCCATACGTGAAAAATCATAATACCATGCTTTGGTTTAATTTTTTGATCTGTTTTGTAGAAATTAAAGATTGTTTAACTCAAAAAGGGCCATGTTTTAAAAGATTCATCAGAGCGATGAAATTGGGGGAGATACTGTAGAGACCCTAGTTTAGTTAAGGGCATGTCGAAATACTTTTGGTACCTTATGAATGAATGAATGCATGAACTTAATTTGTTCTGTTAAATAAGTATTAAATTCACAAAATCCACAAATTTATTCTTTACTGCAAATTTGTAGAAATTTTGGGATTATCATTTAATCAACTTAACATACAAAGCCTATCAAACATGTGCTGTTTAGTGGACACTCAAATTAACAGACAAGTGTTTGCAATGACATTTTATACACATATTTTGAATCTAAATGTGATATGTAAATGACCATGTGTTTACATAAGTACATATATTTGCAAACATATTGTATTTACATAAGCAATATATTGAAGTTTTTGTATATGCTTTTTTTGGTATGTAACTACTACATGAAAGGCAATTGTTTATTACCATATTATTAAAGCATAAATAAAGTTATTTTTATGCATGATTTTATTACTTCCATTTTGTTATATTTTTTCCACATTTTTTCTATTTTATTACAGTTTCATTTTAAATAATTTATGTGTTTAATTATACAAATTTTTATTTAGTTTTTAATAAAATTCGCAAATAACAGAAAATTTATTTGAGTAAAAAAAAATAAATGTAAACAAGATATATAAAGTTTATTAAAAATTTTAATTAATTTTTGAAATGTTATTTTCAAAATAAAATCTCATACAAAGTGATTTGGCTGGCGAAAAACGGAATGAATAAAATATTATAGCGATTGCAGTTGGTTTATTGTAAAAAAGCAATTTTGAAATACAAAGAAACGTTTCTAATTCAATTTTTATACAAAATACATAGAAGTTATTAAATTATTTTATATTTTGTTTGATCAAATTTGATTAAATATTTCAAAAAAGAAAACTAACACGGTGATTTTAAAGTACGTTTTTACAACAAAACCAATATATGGTTGTTTTTTATCACATTTACCTCTGATATCGAAATTTAAAGCCGACGGAGACATACAATATTGAAAATTGTTTTAATATAGAACAAAATGTTGTACTGTAACGAATGGTAAGCAGTAAAAAGTGACGTAAAAGAAGTCTTCAGACTCTCATATCTAATTCGAGTCTTATCTCGGTACTTACCTTTAAGTCCGATAATAGGAGTTCCCTTGAAAGACTATTTAAAGGCCTGCTAAAGAAGGACTTGTGTAAGGTTTCCTACATAAGTTCTGTAAAAAGACTTCAGAAATGGAGGTTATTATTTTTACTTACAAATGCGCTTGACTTAAATTAAATAATAATAAAAATAGACCTACGTAGGAGTCCATTATATGCCACTTCATTCTAAATTGTTAATAATTTTCTTGTCATCATCTAAAATGTTCATATTCCACATAGGCCACTAATTTCTTTGAACTTTTATGAGATTAAGTAGATAATTATAAATTCCGGCTTCTAAATACATATTTTATTAACATATAATAACAAATTTAACAATATTTCTTCCTATTACAAAGTTATAAAAACAAATTTGTTTAGAAAAATGCATTTGTGGAGACAAAAAAAATCAATTTATTATATCTTCCAAACGAAGGCAGTGATACTGTGTATTAGAACTTTTAGAGGGAATGTGAGTCCTAGAAGACCTAGAAGACAGGTTAGAAAAAGAATTGAATATTAAAGAAGACAGTGAAGAGGCCATCATAAAGGCCTGCAACGAGAAAGACTTCGAGTAATTGCACCCCTATATAATGTATATAACCAAAAATTTTTCAAAAAAAATATTAATGAAAAAAAAAAGAAAATTAAAATAACAAAAAAAAAAAAAAAAATAATGGAACATGAATTAAATTGATGTATCCTTGTGCTAAGCGAAAAGGTATGTTAACAATACAAATAAAAGGTTCCAGCTGTTTGGCTCGGCATATCCAATATGATGATACTAATTGTATAGCAGCCAATATATGTATTTCCAAAAACAATAGACATTGTTTTTATACAATTCGTATTTATTACGTCAAAAAATATATATATAAAAAACTCAAATAAAATATGAAAAGACTAAATTTTGTTGAAGAGTGTTGGTTAGCATTGCGTTAATTTGTTAAGAATAATAAAAAAATTAAAAACAGCACATAAAACATATGCGGACTATTTTTGTGAAATTTCTTTTTTCATGCGATATTTTTATGGGATTTATTACATGCGTTTTTTTATATGCGATGTCTATTTTAATAATAGTTTTTGATTATTATTATTATCAATTACGAAATATTTCGTCCATTTGTTGACAAAATTATGAGTTAGTTTTCTTTATATCAATTATTGATATGCTTTTCATCTTATTACATAATGCTATGTATACACGACAAAATGAACCACTAGGTTCGCTTTCTGAACCACGATTGTGAAATTGCAATCTAAATCAGAAATGATATCAAATTTTTTGAGGTTTACAACAACATCCAAAAATTGGTACTTGTTTCAAACAAAAGTCTGCCGCGAACCGTTTATGAGATGCAACCAACGCACAGTGGATGCAGTTGTATGGCGGGAAGTGATAAAAAATTTCTTAATAAAACTCACGTAGTATATTTTTTACCATATAAATAACATAATTAAGATGTGGGCGTGGTCGTTTTTGGCAACCGACTACTTTTGCATATTTTCGTTTAAAGTGTTTTAGTATTAGTTTTTGGTTTTAGTAATTCTTATCCTACAACTCTTACTTAAATATAATTAACTTCTATTTGGAAATATTTACAATAAAATTAAAATTAGTTGTAGTTTTAAATTTGAAAGGATGATATTTGTGTAGCAAGTTAAATGCAGATTTTATTAGCTTTCTTTTCTTTTTACATGGTAATTTTCACTGACCTGAAATAATTAAATCCGACCTCAGAAACAATATAGTATGTATGTAACATGTCTTTATTTGCTTCAAATGTATAAGTTTTGTTTGTATGTTGGAGCCTATAACTCTTGATATCTCTAACTCTGCCTTCTTCAGCTTCCTGCATGTTTTTTTTTTTCTTTAATATTTTCTCATAACTTGGAAACATATTATAGGAAAGCTTAGAATTTATAAAATCTCTAATACGCAAATACTGAAACTGAATTAAATATCAATGCAAGACTGCGGCAAAACTTAACTCAATGCATGTCTGATTTGCTATTTTACGTTGTTTTGTTCTCTTTGAACAATTTGTTAAATCAGATATAGGACGTCCACATTTACTTGATTTTAATACTTGTTTTTTTAAGTAACAAAGATTTGCTCGATTTTAGTCTAACGACCTCTCAGAAAGCTTAATGCTATAAACACAACAAAGGCTATCGAACACCGAACACACGACTACAAAAATCGCTGGCTACAAAAGTAGCCAAGTAGCCAGCTACTTAATTATAATAACGACTACAGCTACAAAATAAACATATGTTTTGACACGTTGAACATAACCTAAACAAAATATATTTTTTGTAAGTGAAATTGTGAGGAAATAAAAAACAACAAATGTCTGAAGAAAACTTATAAAAATTTAAGAAACTAAAAAGGCAATTACATAATAAATTAAAAATGCAATAAAAACTGATGTATATAAATGAAATAAGTAAATGAAAACTAAACAAAAAATGTAAACAAATGATTATTAATTTTCAGTGGTGCAACTTAATTTTTTTTTCGCATTTTTAATGCATATATTTCATATATTGCGTTTTTTAAACACCTTTTTCATGCATATTATTGTATTGGCAGCACTAAACTGTTTATTGTCGCCAAAAAAAAAAAATAGAAATTAGCCTAAGTTGGCTACGGGCTACAAAAGTAGTCGTGTGTTCGGTAGTCGTGTTGCCGTTAAAATAATTATTCTCATATGCACACATGTATTCTATTTTTGACAGCTTGTAGTCGATGGTCGGTAGCCTTTGTTGTGTTTATAGCATAAGAATTACTCTAAGCATGAAAAAAACCGAAATGAGCCTTTGCTAAAATTGTATACTGGCGATATTGGATGGAATGAAGTGACAGATTCTACAAACAAAGTTCACATAAGCACATGTTGTGCAGGCCATATAACAATTATAAAATAATATTACAAGTAATCTAAATTTACTTAAGTGTGAACAGCAACATATGTATGTCTGTATAAAGCTAAATTTTTTTATTTTACTGATGTGTCTTTTTTTCTAATAAAACATTCTAAAACATCAGTAAGCAATATAAATAAAATTTAGTATTTTTCCGTAATTAATTTAAAATAAAAATATTATGCCCGTATTTATAAAAAATTAAATTCGTTTCTAAAGTGCTTATTTGGCATATTTCTATGGAGTAATTGTCAAATAAGCAATTAATAAAACTGTTTTATTTTTATGAATACGGGCATTAGTATTTAAATTCTTTTTTTTTTTCTGTTAACGTTGCTTAGGTTTCGAATAATACTGTACTGTACTAGTGAACTCTCTGTATTTTTGTATTTTAAAGTAAAATACAAGTAATTAAAAAAATATTTCTTATTTGAGTGCTTTCTTTCCTATTAATAATTTAAATTTATATTGTGCAATATATAAATCATAAAAAGCAAAATAATTATACGACCCGTGGTATCACGTAAAATCAATTTAGCAAATACATAATAATCATACGCCTCAAAGCAACTCTTGGGCAATGCGGTAATAAAATCATAAAATCAAATTATTTGTCATTATTCATTATTAAAATAAACGTTTCTGATGTTACTTGTCGATCAAACGTAAAAGGTCATTGCTAATACTCTCGTATAATAACAAGTCTTGTCAATTTAAATAAAGTCCCTAACCGGAAAACAAAAATAATTTCCTATATAAATTGAACACAATTGTGACAACAATAGAAATTTACAAAAAGAAAAATACAAATAATGTGATACCATTTTAAAATATTGAAAATTCTTTCGTCAAGTTTGTGACTCACACACATACATACATGTATACACAAACATTCGCAATAATATTGTTAAAGCGATAGGACTTACAAAAGACATATAACAACAATTGAATTGACATTAACAATAAGCAGTCAATTATATGATAAAGACAGACAGAAAAAAATGTTTTTATTTTTTGCTTAGGCAGTTATAAAAAGTCTTATCATTAACGACAATGACAACACCAGCTTTAATAACATTTCAATACTCTCATTTTACAACTCTTCTTGCTGTTACTACACACTTATTAAGTCATGTTTTGTTATCAATATGAACAATAACAGCAACAATGAATAACAGCATTAATGAAAATAAAACAAAAATAAGCAGAAATTTATAAAAGCAAAAGGGAAACTAGAACAACAGCACAAAATAAGGGAACAACGTTTTACAATAAGAAAAACAATGAATGACAAGAGTATTATAAATATCAACAAAATAACAATAGAGTAAATAACTTAAGAGTATTAGCTTTATTTAGCTTATTACTTTTACTCCTTCTCTCACTCACTCTTTCACTCTTTCTCTATCTCTCTCTCTCTCTCTCTCTCTCTCTCTCTCTGTTGTACTTTTTTTCTTTCTATAAAAACATTATTGTTGATACTTTATTTTGCTTTTGCTGCCATGACAATAATATTATTTTAAAACAGTGTGACCGTTTTAGCATTTTTTACTGTTAAATTGTTAGTACCAATTAGTTTTCTAGTAAACATTTCGTGGCGCTTGACTGATATGCACATATTTAGTAGATCTGTTAAATTTTAAGTAAGCAATTAGAATACTTTTTTTTTTTTTAAATAATCATTTATTATTCACAAGTGCCAAAAAGCTTGTATTTAAGACGAAAGAAGATACTGGTATTTTTAAAACGCAGACGACTTAATTGAATTTCTTTTCATCATAGAAATCTGGGATCGGGACCAAGCGACGCGTATTTTTTTTTTCTGATAAAAATTATACAAAAAAACGTATTTTCGATTTTTTGTCAGTTACAGCGTTCTTTAATTCTTGCAACAATATGTACTTATTTAATCCTTTTAAAAAATTGATAGTTACTAATTGATTAAGATTACAAAATTGCAAAAAATAATTTGGATTACTTTTGATTACAAAAAAAAAAAAAAAAAATCAAATCAGAAATAATCTTTTAATTGTTTTATGCCTAATTTATTTAATATTATATTTTTACAAAGGAATTTACAATTCAACAAAGTTATATTCCCAGAATTAAAATATGAAAAGTTAAAGTTTATAAATTTGTCTAGACGGTTACTAAATCTACTAATACTGGCAGTAAAATTTGCAAAACATTTCTTACAAGAGTGTGAATTTGCAATTTTTTCTCCAGAATGTTGCCGGAATAAGAATGTTCCGACCATTGCCAGGTCATCAAATGACAACAGTATTTTCAGGCAACTGAAAATCATGTGAACAACCATCGACGAAATTGGCAGATTATTGCCAGACGTCAGTTTAATTTTACTGACAGTTGTTTTAGTTTTTAATATTTGACAGCTATATCATTGTTAATTAAAAAGCCGAATAGGTTTTGCGAGCAAAATATTAAAATAATTTAGCACTAAACAAGAAAGATAGGGAAAACAGGTCAATATTAAAATTTTTATTCACACAATATTGTGTTTTTATCGAAATATCGTCGAAAGATTAAAGAACGCTGTAACTGACAAAAAATCGAAAATAGTTTTTTTTGCATCATTTTTATCAGAAAAAAATACGCGTCGATTGTTCCCGTCCCAGATTTCTACAATGAAAATAAATTTACTTACGCCGTCTGCCTTTGGAAAAATACCAGTGTCTTTGTTCCACTTTCATAAAGGTTTTTTGATTGTGACGTGCGCTGTGTGGCATGTAGCGGTCTCCATTAACGGTAACTGACTCTCCAGCATTATTTCGGAAGAAGTATGACCCAATGACTCCACCAGCCAATAGAGCACACCAAACAGTCAGTTTTTGTGGATGTAATGGCGTCTCAAGGGTCTCATGTGGATTCTCTTCACTCCAAATGCGGCAATTTTGCTTGTTGACGTAGCCATTCAACCAAAAATGAGCCCCATCACGACGCATTGCATGGTCTCGCGGCTTTAATTCTTGCACAAGCTGGATTTTGTAAGGTCGCAAGCCAAGATCTTTGCGCAAAATCTTCCATAAAGTTGATGGACAAAGCTCCAATTGCTGTGCACGGTGGCGAATCGATTCATTCGGGTTCTCTTCAACACTTTGCTCTACAGCGGCAAATGTTTCTTCGGTGCGCACTGTTCGACGTCTCTGCGGATGCGTATTATCACATAGAGTAAACGTAGTGCGAAAACGATCCATGGTTAACCGAATTAATTGCTCTGATGGACGATTATGTCGACCATAAAATGGACGGAGCTTGCGGTAAACTTCGCGAACTGAACCATTATTTTCGAAATAAATTTGCACGATTTGCAAGCGTTGTTCTTTTGTCAACCTGTTCATGATGAAATGGCAAACCAAACTAAATATTAATCACTTGACAGCTGACAAAATGGCCGCCAGTTAAAAAAGTGATGCCAACTTAAAGTTCTATACCTCAATAAAAAACACCCTATAAAAAGACATCAGGATATTTTAGAACATTTTAATGACAACTTTGCCAAATAAGTTTATTATTATATAATTGTCTGACAGGATAATTCAGCAAACTCACAATATACAAAGTGTTGAAAATTTCTCATTATATGGTAGTTGTCATAAAATTTCCAACTCTGACAGCCGTCTAAACAGAATTTTTCATTCATTCCTGTACGAGGTCCTAAATTGCTTCGACTTGAAGGTTTATTACACAGCTCTCAACTTATCTAGGGTTCCTTTAGTATCTTCTCCAGTTTTGTCGCTCTGACGAATTTCAAATAAGGAATAGATATTGGATTATGTCTCAGGTATACTTTATATATTAGTCCGGGAGCCAGGTATTCACAGAACTTTACTCTATTAAACTTAACCTTATTATTTTGATTTTTTCAAATTCAAATTAAATTTGTTTTTTATTTTTTGAAAGTATTTTACAATTTTGCTATTCGAATATGTTACATTAATAGTCATTAAGCAAATTAATAAAAATTATAGGAATTTCACCTCTAGCTTATAAAGGGTGATTTTTTAGCTATTATCCTTTAGCTATACTGGTTTAAACAGCTGACGCACGTTTCGTGTTTTGTTTTACTGTCAAACATCTTCAGTTTGGTCCATAATTTAACCATGAATCGTCTTACAAACGAATAATGCTTGCAAATTATTGATTTTTATTATCAATATGCGTGCTCTGTTAAGAAAGTTCATCGCGCGCTTCTTCCATTTTATGGTCAGTTTTATCAACACACTGAAGCGGCTATTCGGGCTGCTGTGACTAAATTTCGCACCAGCTGTATCAGCCAGTGTTAATGATGACCATCAATTATCGATTCGTCGCCGTTCGCAGCAATTGGGCCTGTGTTACTCAATGACGTGGAAAATTTTGCGGAAGGATTTAGGTGTGAAGCCTTTCAAAATACAGCTGGTGCAAGATTTGAAGCCGTACGGTGTACCGCAAAATAGAATTTTTGTGAATGGGCTCTTGGAAAGTTGGCCGAAGATTCACTTTTTTGTTGAAAAATTGTATTTAGCGACGAAGCTCATTTTTGGCTCAATGGGTACGTAAATAAGCAGAATTGTCGATTTTGGAGTGAGGACCAGCCAGAAGAATTGCAAGAGCTACTAATGCATCCAGAAAAATCATAGTTTGGTGCGGTTTATGGGCCCAAAATGCAAGAGCTTGACTTGCATGACATGTGGTTCCAACAAGACGGTGCCACATGCCATACAGCATGTGTTACAATGGACTTATTGCGAGGCGAGTTCGGTGAACATTTTATTTCACATTCGGGACCGGTCAATTGGCTGCCTAGATCGTGCGATTTAACGCCTTTAGATTATTGTTTGTGAGGCTATGATAAAGCTCATGTCTATATAGCCAAGCCCGCTTCAACTGACGCATTGGAAGACAAAATTAAAGCATTTATTCGTGAGATACCGGCCGAGATGTTGGAAAGAGTATGCCAAATTGGACTAAGGGGATAGACCATTTGAGGCGCAGTCACGGTCAACATTTGCATGAAATAATCTTCAAACATTAAATTTTATGGACCGTACTTTCGATTAAAATAAAGATTTCATTAATTTTTCTGAAGTTTATGTGTTTTTTTTTTTTTTGAAAAACTTTCCTATAGCTCTTAAAAAATCACACTATACATGTAAAAAAAACATGGAAATTTATCATTATTTTTATAAGCAACTCGTTTATTTTCAGTATTATTTCAAAACAGATAGAATTACAAAAAGCTATGGTCACACTGCGTTTGTGTGTCTGTATAGGTAGGCTTGCGTTATATTTTAAGTGTATAAATAAATTAAAAATGAAGGGAGCTGTGGGAAAACGAAAATCAAATGAAAACAGTACAACCCTTAAAACAGCTTTGCTGTTTTGATTTTTAATAAGAATTTGTTATTAAAATAAAGCCTAGAAAAACAGTGGGCTAAAGCAAAGAATACAAAATAATAATAATTTTTTTAAACCCACAATATTATGTATTCTATAATAAAGTAGCTGTTATTGAAAAGTTAAACATTCTAAGATTAGTCAGTCTTTAAAGGAGGTGTTGTTCTGTATATTTAAATCCCACTACGAAAAATAGTTTACAGGAACGGACTCATAATTTGATATATAAGATATATAAGAAACGAGACTTTGACGACTTCTATAAGACTTCGCAATATAGCTGCAAAATTCTCTTCTGTATGAATAATATATTTGCATTGATTGAAGAAGAATAAATTATTTCTTAATAATTGCTACAATTGAGTTTCTCACAAAGAAATATGTCTGTTGGGAGTGCCCACGTTCTTGTACATCGAAAAAATTTTTTCTATATCTACATATGTTAGAGAACTATACAATCGGGCTTCCGTTACTGTTTGCTGACTGAAGTATCTGCAATAGATTTAGGTACCGAAATTCCCTTATTTTTTAATAAAAATGATTTAAATTTTATATCTACATTATCTCCTTTATCGCTTGGAATATACCAATTTTTCTTACAGTGTCTATAATTACTCAAACATTTCTTTTTTGTATTCAAGAACGAATTAATTATGGTTCGTGCAAGAACCGGTGGTTATTGCTAAAACAATTAAAAGTTTCACTTGTTTTTTATAACTGCAGTTTGTTTTCAATCAAAAACATTTAATCATGCAAAAAAAAAAAGGAAAATAAAAATAAAAACAAAAAATTTATATATCTTGGTTGGCCAGTAAATTATTTTACTAATTTGATAAAATAATTAAATTAATTCAAAATAAATGATAATAGTGTTCGTATAAATCTTTTTTATTGCTTATCGATAAATTTCGTAATCGCAATGGTTTCCACGATCTTACAGTAAATAACGTTGTGTTGTAAAGAGTTAGCATTCTGTACTTCTACGTTGATTTTGGAATTAGTGTACACGCTATTATAATTTTACGATTTTGCAAAGTTTTTTTTAGGTACGAAAATAAAAATTAAATACTGTTTGAACTACTAAATCAAAGATTTGTTTAAGGTTGCCTTTAGTTTGAAAGTCTTAATTGAAAATAAAACTTTTGCTCCACTGTTTATTTTTAAATATATATTCTGCGTGTGTCAGTAAGTAAATAAGTATTGGTGTATAAACGTATAATTGTATGTATGAGCATGTCATATAATTATCACTCTTTGCAATATACTCGTAAAGATATCTTTTTTTCCATCTTCTCTTTCATTTTAAAGGTTTATTATGATTCTATTATTTTCTGCCTTCAGTAATGTCAATTTCAATCTGTTGTTGGTATTTTAATTAATACGAGGGCTAATTAATAAATTCGAGAATTTTTAAAATTCTCCCCTCATCTCTTGTTTCGTTGATTGTATTTTGTTATGGCTATAGAAGTACGATAAATTTTGAAATTTCATGACTACCAGTTGACGTCTAGATATTGGAAATTGATGTTGCGAAAAATTACGGAAGCCATTAGAATGATTTAGTGGTTTCATATATCGATCGATTTATCGAGCGGGAAGTGGCCCCACCACAGTACATCAAGGACCATATATTGAGTATAAAGAGCATAAAATAGTAATTTTCGTCAAAAGCTTTTTAATTGATCGTACTTGAAATGCAATTCCGCTTAGTTATGTTCCAGTTTATCCGAAATTTGATTTTGTTGAAAAAAAAATTTTTTTTTTAATAAGAAATTCAGCCCATTTGCCAAAATGGCAGTGCATAAGATGACCGCTTTGCCTAATTTTTAAATTTAAATCTTGAAAGCTTTTAAGCCAAGATTCTTACGTAAAATCTTCCATAAAGTCGAAGAATATTATTCCAAGAAAGCGGTATAGAATTCACTCATTTGGATCTTCTTGAATGACTCCCTGTACAACGGCTAAGCCTCCTTAGTGTATACTTATCGGCCTCTCATGGAATGCACATTATCAGTAAGAGTAAACATGATCCGGAAACGATTTAATGTTATTCGAATTTTTCAATTTAAAGTTGAGAACCTCTAAGAAAACATCCAGTTGATTTTTTGCGATAAATTGGCGTCAAAGAAAGCCCAAATGAGTTTGGCAAAAATAAAGTTATGGTGACTGTATTGTGTACACATTATTGTTTCGAATTAAGGACAACTTTAGCAAAACGAACTCATTTAGCCAAGAAACAATTTCTTTTTCACCAGGACAATTGCAATTGTGCACGTATTGTGTAGTCTCTAAGGCAAAAATCAATGAACTGAAAATTTCGACGCAATTGATTATTTTTATTACTACCTGGCTCGGTGGAGAAGGATTTCATTTCAACTACAAAGTCATCAGAGAAACAAATCTTATTTTTTGAAAGGGATAAAAGAATTAAGAAATATTGAAGACTAAATCTTGGAAATCAAAATCGAATGAAAATGAGATTGTACGCAATGTTTTTATTCACACGCTAATCTCTGAAAATATACAGTGGAGAAAAATTTATTCATCCGACAGCCTGTAGTTCTTTAAAACTGTGACGAACTAATTAAACTACCCTCGTAGAATATACTTATATTAATGCATCTACTCTCTAAACCATTTGCCACTTTTTGTCTTCAAGTACATGTTTTTTTTTTTACAAAAATTCATTGTCTAATCAATACAACAACGTTTCAAGTAGAAGAAATAACGGAAGGAAGGAATGCTTAAAGAGTTTAAGTGGATCTAAAAGATGTGAATGCGGATAAACTAATTTGTTTTGTTGGAACAAAAAAAAAAAAACATTTTTTTATTTTTCTTTTCCATATCTAAAAGGTTTCGTTCTCATGACAACCGCATATACTTTTATCACATTTTGTTTATCTAAAGGATTTGTGCCCATTGAACTACAACTCTAAACAGAATTGCTACTTGTTTATCAATACTGATAAACAGTGTTTAAGACTTGTAACTGACTGGTTGCTAAAACCAATTTAATCTTAATTTTTATAAAATACTTACAGATAGAGCGTTTGAAGAGATTCTTCTGTTTTTATTTTCCATTTGTTGTTTTTATTTCCGATATGTTGACAATTGTCAGCGAAATCTGTAATGTGATAAGATAGGATTAGATAACTAATAATATTGAATGCTATTTAAAGTTATATGATAGGAAATTGTCATTTTGCTGATCGCAATGTATTTCTTTAAACATTTCACTGTTGACAACGTTAGTAAGGGAAATAAGGGGTATTATAGAATGATACAAAACAAAAGAAAATTTAATGTAATAAAGAAAAAATATAGTTATAATTTAAATTAAAAATTCATTTCTTAAAACAAAATACTTTTAATCTATCAAATAGGAGTATTACAAAATTTGTAGAACTATTTCTTTTCTAAGAGAAAATATACTGAAAATGTGGAGGTGTAATAGAAAATTATTTCATGAGTTATAACCATGATTTGCTGTCTACTGGGTAACAAAATTGGATTTAAAATATTAAACAGTATAAACGGCAATAACATTACTGACCGAAATAAAAGTAGATTAGTAGACTTCCATATATAAATTCGCTTTAAAATTGTTTAATATCCCATTTTTTTTTAATTCTCATACCATTTTTAACATGTCTATTGGTTTTATGTATTAAAATTTTTTTTATAAAAAAAAAAAAAATAAAACCGAAAAAATAAACTTTTGAAAATTTCCGGTTCAATAATATTTTCAGCTGTTGAAACTGGAGGTGCATTTCATCATGCTATTTCAGCCTTTTCATAAAAAAAATTATTAAAACTCACTATTTGATTTCCATTCACATATTCGTCTTAAATTTCTGATAAACTTATAATCTTATTAACGATTTCAAATTGATCCGCCAGTATCCGGAGTGTCATGTTCGGCATTATCATCTTCAAATTTAAGTTTTCAAGTTTATTTTTTCTATATAAGTGAACTATCGGCTCTACTAGTTCTTCCAAATAGTGCAGGGTACTTTTCTAAAATTCTACTTCAGTACTCATTCTAACACACAATATGATCAATTGATAACACAAAAGTAAGTTGTTCATAAAACTTAAAAATCAGAATTAATTAAAAGCATAAAGAGAAAAACCAAAACCATCACACTCATGTAGTGACTACTATTCCAAATTATTCGTTTATTTCTTCAAAATAAAATCAAAAAATGCATTTTTATATGTAGTTTTCGCTTTTTTTCATATGTACATGGGCAATTTCAAAAATTTTCGACATTTTGATATTTTTTTTTTCGAAATTTTTTTTTTGGATGACACGAATGACGCTTTGGTCACGTGAAGGGTGATATTTTAGCATACCAAAACAGTTCGCGTTAATCATTTATTGCAAACGGCGCGAAAGTTATGGAGGTTTTAAGTTTTAAATTTCTTTAAAAAAATTTAAAGTTAAATATATTGGTTTATTTTAATAAATGTTGTATGGATGCATGATGCATGCATTTCAAATTCATCAGTGCATTCCAAATTCATCAATGCACTGATAAAATACATAAAAAATATCATTTATAATTAAAATTCCTTAACATAAAAAACGCGAATTTTTGCAAAATTATGAATGTTTCACCGATTGTTATAATATGTGTTTATATAACGCATAACTAATTTACAGAAAAACAATGTTTTAACTTGCAAATTTAAAAAATAAAAAAATTATATAAGAATTATTTTTGAGGTTAGGATTTTTTTTTTTGATCTGTAAAATTTAAAATCATGAAAATTTTTTAATGCCTATTCGGTTTTATTATCAAGCTTAAAAAAACCTATCATTTGCTTTTAATCGCGGCGGAATCTATACATAACTGCAGATGTCACAAAGCAAAATGTGTTTGAAGAAAAATGCCACTGTACCCTCTAAATATGGACCGAATTCAACCGTATTTATATAAGATCTTTAGTTCACCGCCGCACTTCAATACATTGATTTACATTGATTTTAAACCACGGATTAATTAAAAAAAACGCGAAAAAAAATCATGAAATTTCGCAATATTTTTATTTTCTGTATAAAATTTTTGCGTTTCAAAATATTTTAACGCCTTCTTGACGTTGAGGTGCCATTTACTAAGAAGTTTAGATCACGCAATACATAAACCAGTTTTAAATAAGATTGCAAATGTCAGGCGCGAAAAACTGTCATTTTTGAAAAATTTACGCCAATTCTATAAAAGTTTGAGGTCATCGTTCTCAGCAACTAGCAGCCTGACATCGACGTGATATGGCGCAAATTTTAGCAAATTATACCATCTTTTAAATACTGTTGACGAAATGCAATTTTCTTGAACGGCGCAAAAACGCTATAGAAAAAACTGCGAAAATTGAAAAATGGGAAAATTTTGGTTTCAAAAATGAACCGCTGTACAACTTTTTCCCAAATAGTAGTATGGGCATAACTTTTATAGTATAAATATCTACTAAGTCTAGTGACTTTATTTTATATCAGTGGGCATCGGAAGTTTAAAACTTAAAGTAGAAAAGTGATGAAATATGAAAAAACTCTTGTAAATTTCAAGCCTGTTTTTGAGTTTTTCAATATTTGAATGCCCGCAACTTTTAAAAATAAAGAACTGATGGTCTGAAATTTTGAATTTCCCAGTTTTCTAGTGTGGCCTACCATTCCCTTTTGACTGTTTTGGTCAATTCGAAAAACTGGAGAAATAATACGCATCTGAACTCAGTTTCAACAAATGTTGAAAATTATTGAAATTGCCCACATACATACATCCGTTTTAGTTGTATTTTATATAAGGTATTTAGTTAATTTAAAAAAAAAAAATGGATAAAAATGTTCTAAGTGAAAATGCTGTACCACCACAAAATAATATTATGGCTTCTCTTTATTTCTCTTCACAAAACACTTGATTTGAGGAGTCCAAAAAAAAGAATCCAAAAATGTCTGAGTAAATAAAACAAATTTTATTTAAAGATTTTCAAAAAAAATGTAAGTATATATGTTCATACATACATATGATAATGAACATAACTTGTTCTATTTTGCTTGTATTAAATCTTATGATTTACTGAACCCCTACCATGTTTCATTGTGGGTAGTTAATTCCTGGGTGAAATTTTTTTATTTAGTGGCCGGCGAGTATAATGTATGCCAACGCAGCCGACTAAATTAAATTTGCTGTCATCAATCCAAGCTTCTTAGGCCAACCTTCTATTATCGAATCCAATCCTCTAATATCGCTTTACAAAATCAAGACGCTTCCTTTTATCAACTTTACTTATTAGTGGCTTTTTACGGGGCTTCTAGCAAACAGGTTGTCTTCATTTAATCTAAGTCTAGTGGTATGTACGCTAATTAGGACATACATTTGTGTATTTACATAAACTTAGCATTTCTCGGTAGTAATACATCAGCGTCCACTTCCTCGGTTTCTATCTACACTTCCAAATGAATGAAAGTTTAATAAAAACCGACTAATGGTTGATTTGTGTACTCCGATTAGGCTACCAATTTCCTTTTTCTAAGGCTTTTATTATCGCCACTTTGCTATCGTTTGATAAATGTTTTTTGAGAAATGTGAAAACTTAACTTAACTTAACTTAACTCATTATTAACAATAAATATACAAAAATGAATTATAACTGGATACAGTTATTGGTAATGAAATGCAATTTATTTATTTATTTATTAATTAAGTCTATAGATAACATGTCCTTACAGACTATGCAATAATCTACATATCGTTGGTCTCAGGTAGAAAGGCCCTAACTCGTATTTTTTCAAAACTTTCTTTTTTTAGTGAATCCAATGCATTTTAGAAATATGCCGCTGCTAACAAAGAATGTTTACAATATTATTAAAAATAACGGTATTACAAGCAATTGTACAGCATTTAATGAAAAGTTGTATATTAATAATTACAGTATCTCTTGTGTTTTTAACTCCTCCTGTAAATTTTAAATTATTTGAGTTAGGGCCTTTCTACCTGAGACCAACGATATATATGATAATAATATATAAATTAGGAATTAAAGTGTAAAATAATTTTTCTTTTCAAAACGACATTACCCTCGGAAAGATCTATAATATATATATTTGAGATTATGAAACTCAGAGTTGCATTTGTAATGCTCGCGAACAACTGCAACTCTGTTTAATAGTGCATACTTGTGCATCTCCTTTACAAATAGTCGTACAACTGTCAACCAACTTTTAACATACTTTAATCCATCGTCTAAACAAAACACATTCTGGTTTGTCCAGTTTGAACATACTTAATGTATATTTTACAATTTTATAAATATTTTTGTACATATACAAACTGTTTCCATGCACTCAAAAAGTAAAAAATTTATTATTTTTGTTTGTTTGTATTTTTGCATCACACCTAAGCAAATACTTATGTGAGTGACTTACTCGTTCAATATAATGAAATTAATAATTTTTTTTGTTTTTAATTTTATTTAATTTTTATACGGAAATTAATTTCTGTAATAAAAAAATTAAAATCAGCAAGAGAATGAAAGCACTCACTCGACATTGTGAAATAGGTTGTAAATGTCGAAAAAATGTTTCACATGTTACAATACCGTATTTCTGTATAAACTATTACTATTTATTGCATTAGCGGTAATCACTTTTCAATGCAAATGTGCTTGCAAGTCTTGCGAACGTATCAAACCAAGTCAAACAAAAATAAAATGTATGCAGATACGCTATGCTGTCTACGTTTCGAAGAGTTGCAAAAATGATCATGGTCGATGAAGACAATTTTCTGACAGAAACACATTTCTCATACAAAAGTTTTGATTCCTATTCATTGCACTTGTTATCCTATTCATTATGAAACTGTAAATCTTGTTGAATACTTCATCATGCATATCGACCATTTAGTGACCCGTATACGTCTCTATTGTTAAAACGAGGTAAAAGGTTTGTCTGTAATAATAAATACAGCAATTATTTGTTTAAAAAAACCTTTATCGGGATTTTGCTTTGTTTTTTAAATGCCGATTTTTTTGTGTTTACAGATCCAAGTTTTATTATAATAAGTGTTATATATTTATGATATTTAAACACTTTACTTTAGGTAATTATGTATGTATGTAACTTTAACAAATTTTTAATACTCTATTATAAGTTACACATATGCAAAGGTGAGTCTCAATAATATATCAAGTAATTTATATTTAAAATGGAAAAAAACCTGTGTAATGTATGCAAATATTTTATCGTAAGCACCCTTTACACTGCACCTTTATTATAAATATCTTAATTTTCAATGAATATAAATTCTTTAAGCACTTTCTTTTCTTTTAAATATATTTTCAATAAGGGTTTATTAAAGTTTTTCTTTGTTTATTTAATTATTTTGTAAAAAAGAAAACAAAATTTTTACTTTCTATGTTTTATTCGTTTACTCTATATTTATCTGGTTTTTTTTTTTGTCAATATTTTTTTTTTTCATTTTAAAATTCTTTATTCTTTTAATTTATAATTACAAAAAAAAAAAAAAATAATAATATATATGAATAAAAGGAAATAACAGGAAATTTACTACTAAGGCTTTATCAAAATGATAAATATTTTAATAATGAAATGAAATAAAATAAAATTAAAAAAAAAAAATAAAACTAAAATCATATCATAATAGATCATTGTATCAAACAAAAACAATATCGTCTTTTTTTTTTTGTTGTTGTTTTCCATACTTTTTAACAATTTACAGTTAGAGTTATGGGCATGGACGAGAAATTACATCAAAAGATCTTCGAAGATAGTTTATCATTAATCGATACACCATTGATAGCGACAACAAGAAATACAATTTACCATCCAGGTGCTGGTTCCTCTTCCATCTCCTCGATACATGGTTACAAAGACATACAACAACCGTATCCGTATCCCATCAATTTAACTGAATTTTATCATCGACATAATATGGCGCAAGAAGTAACTATAATACCAGATGTTATAGATACTGGTATCGGTTATTCAAGTATGTTTTCATTTTACTTCTAAACGAAATAATTTTTTTTTTCTAATTTTTTTTTTGGTTTTTAAACTTTTAAAATTATACAATAAAGTGAAGTGATAAATTAATTATGAATAAAGAAATATGTTTGCAAATGGTACACAATTTAGGAGTTCAAGGCTTTTCATATTATTTTTATGAATTTAAATAAGAAGAAGAACAAATTTTTATTTTTAATTTTCTCAAAAAAAAAAAAAAAAAGTTTACTGTAAGCATTGTTTTATTGTAAGATTTGAAGGGCATAAAATATTAAATAATTTATATATATTTTTTTAATTTTATATATTTCTTTTAGTAGTTTGCTAATTTTTTCTTTTTTTTAAATTTTGCTTAGTTTTGACTTTTTTAATAAATTGAAAAAAACAAAAATCCGAAAAATGTTTTTAAATTTTTAATATTCAATTACGTTTTTTATATTGTATTAAACAATTTTTGAAAACCATATTTAAAAAAAAAAAACAAAAACAAATGTTAAATACCAACGTTTTTTCAAAGCACGCTAATTCAAGTTTTCTTTTCTTAATCAAAAGCACTGAAATTTTTGTTACAAAAAAAAAAAATTATAAAAAAAAACATTAAAAAACTTAAAAACAATTTACATATAACTTTATTTATTTGGTTTATTTTCTTTTTTTATGAAAACCATAAATCAATGAAGTTAAACAAATACCTTTTTATGAGAAAACACACAACACCAAAAAAAAAATCAATCAACACCGAAATTCATCAATTCAATTAATTTTTTGAACATCTTTTAAACCTGATTGAAAACAACAAATAAAATTGTTAATCATTTTACATGAAAAGATTAAACATTCAATCCTCAAAGAAACGTGAAGCAAATGCCACTCTGTTAACTTTTCCTTTGGAAAAGTGATGAAATTTTTAAATTAAAATTAAAAACAATTTACATTTTAACATAAAAACTTGAAAAAACATTTTTTTATTAAACATTTTATCTTTTTTTTACTTCATTTCTAATTTAAGTTGCTTTAAATATTTGTGTCCCCAATCAAAATGGCAAATCAATCAAACGACTACTGTATGTTTTAGTTTCAAAATTGCTCAAGCTTTTAACTCAAAATTTATATATTTTTTTTAATAACATTTTAGTTTTCTTTTTAAATTTAGTTTTTTTTTATGGAAATGTTTATTTCTTTTTTCATTTTAAGTTGCTGTAGATTTCTTGAAGAGAAAATAATTCTTTTTTATATAAAATTTTTAAAATATTTTTTTTTTAATAAAATCAAGACAAAATTTTGTAGCTTTAAAAGCATATTGAAATAAGAAAGAATATTTTTGCACCAGAACTTAAAAGAAAAAATAATTTAAATAATATGTGATAGTTTACTTTAAATTCAGGTGTAAGTTTATCATTATTTTCTTTTATACTCGTATTATAAAAATCTTTTGCTAGACTGTCTGTCGTCTTGTCATATCATTTAGTTTAGTTTTCATTTTCATTTTTATCTTTCATTATTTCTTTCTTAACTTTATTTTATATGTATAACAAATATATTTATGTCTATATAATGTCTAGAGCTATATTACCTATTAGTTATCCTGGCCGAAACAACAAGACCCTTTACCTATAAGAACTAAATTAGTTATGGATATAATTGAGTCTTCCTAAGTGCAGTTTATTTTAAACGAATTTTTTGTTATAATTTATTTTTTCTGTTATAATTTAAAATTTATTTATTATCTATAAGGTTTTTCTATTAAGTTTTTATACAAATTAAAATTTATGTGAAAATCATTGTATTTCAAAAGAATATTGATTATAAAAGAAAAACGTACAAAACAAAAATATCAATCATACGCCCGTTCACAGCAGAATTTAGTGCTTACCAGTAAGCTATTTTGTAAGAGAGAAATTGTAAAGAATCACTTACTCGTGCGCATCAATAATTCATGATTTTTATATGAAATTAGCCGCTAAAATGCAATAGAAACGCAAATTTATTGCAACCAGTAAGCAAATATTATACAAAATCAAAAATAATACCTTATCTAAAAATAACACCTTAAAAAGTTCAACTTTTTGGCTAATTTATTTAAGGAAAAAAATTACATTTGATTGTGACATCGAAAGACTACCCAAACTTCAAAGAGTTTGGGTAATATTTTTCGAGCACTAGCTGACAAACAGAAAATCAACCAAATTTTTGCTGACCGATACGGATCGGAAGGAATACACCAGATTTGTTTCAATATTTGCTTTTCATTTCGTAAAATTTTCAGTTTGTTATAATCTTATGAATCTTATTATTTGTTACAACTCTTTAATGAATAAATTTTCACAAAAATTTTATAACGAAACTACATAAAGAAATATTGAAAAATGAAAATAATAAGATTTTTTCTTAAATTCTTATATACGGTTGTAATCGTACGCTAATACATTTGCCACTAATACCTGTACAGAATGAGCAAATTCATCATTGGAACTAATTGGTTCTGCTGTGAAGACGATAGTTCAATGGAGCAAATGCCAGTAGTTTGTTATTTTATTAATTTATATTGAGCTAACACAATTAAAACGCTATAAGAAGTGTTAGTGGACCTATTGAGACGAGGTATACATATATTTTATAGATACCACAAGGTACCTTCTCATCTCTTGTTCTGTGGTAATAATTTTTTACATACTTTTTATTCTATCTAAACTATAGCAACAGGTATCATTCATATTTAAATTTTCCAATGCCAAATCTCGTTGAGAGTAAAACAAACAGGCAAATCATGAATGACATAAAGACATATAAACCTAAAACTTCGCCTTACAATGCATGCAACAGACTTAATGTTGCTTTCTGGCACATACATATGTAGGTGCGAACCTGCTAATGGCGTATTATTATTTAGTATAGCGATGACTAAAAGTAATAGAAATATGCATTAAGCGCAAGCTCTTGATATTTTGGGCATGAGAGTAAACTACAATATTCACAGAAACAATAATGTATTAAGTGTTCTAATGCCAATGTAATAAATATGCAGAGACTTTAATTACAAAAAAAGTTTATGTGTTATCTTTGGCAATAACAAGGTTCTCATGTATAAGCTGATGCTTCAAAGTCTGTTTAGACACTTCTGCATCGCTTTAAAGCTTTATAATTCTTGACATTTTAGAAATGAACTCTCATTCGCATGTGAAAATAGACACAGAACAATACAAGATATTCTACGATTTCAAAGAATTTATCGCTGATAATTCATACTATTACTATTATATTATATTGTATATAAAGAAATCTTTTACACGTTAATACATGTACACTGCACTGATTATTACACTGATTATTACAAACCGTGTACAAGTATATACAGTAGGATTTTTGTATTGGTAAGGACCGGAAGCATTCTGGATATTAATTTTCCCGGTTAATTGAGTAACAATTTTGAGTAGTGTTTTAAGTAGTGTTTATCTAATTAAATTATTTAAGAATTTAATAAAAATATTGAAAAATATAAGCAAAAAATAACAATCATAATATCAATCATATCTTATTCTATTTAATTTTTTATGAATGAAGTAAACTTGAATTTTATCTTTTTCTGTAATATCAGAATCGTCATGGCTCCACCCATGTACTGGATGCATGCATTTTTTCTTTTAAACTTATTTTAGGAATAATCAAATCATAGTCATGAGACTCTTCGGAATCATTTTCACACTCAGGTTGATCTAAAGCATTTGTCATGTGGACGAATATTTTATCGGATAAAACCACTTATCAAACGACAAAAAGAAACTAAGTATACGTCTATAACTGCTTCTTAAGGTAGAATTAGCCGAACGTTCATGTAACGTAACGCCACGTACGTTGGTTTCTAGCATATGAAAATAATACAAAATAAATGTCACGTTGACGGAACGGAACAATCTGTATAAAATAGAATTTCTAAACGTTTTTACGTTACATTTCAATGCGAGTGATGGGACTATTGTATGTTAAATGGCAATGTGGCCCAAATGCCCTTTTTGGTACTTTCATGCTTATTTGCAAATCATTTTCTTTTATATGTGTACAAAAAGACTTTAATTTTTGAAGTCTTTAGATACATATTATGATATTTATGTGAATAATTTAAATTTTTATGTGAATATAAAGTTTGTTTTTAATTCTTTTTGATTTAAAAGTCCCATGTTTTACTTAACATATCTTCGACAGACGAACTATATAGATACCAAAAGAAAAATTATTCGATTATTTAAAAAGAAGCATATGGAATGTATGATTGATTTACGTGCTAGCTAGTTACCGAGATAATTACAATTTTTATTAAAAAGTTCTACTTAAAAATTAACTTTTTTAGTTTCCGGTCCACAATGGACCAATGGATCCGATTTAATAAATAATGACTTTAAACCAAAAACTGAATATTCAGTAGTAGTATAAGAATAAATTTTTAGGAAGCATAAAATATAAGAAGTAATTACAATATGCTCTTCTGGTACCTTTTTTAACTTTGTGTTAATTTAACAACATTCATCACTGCTCTAAACAGCTTCATATTGCCATTTAAAAATTAAAATTTTTTATTTCTGCTGTGTTTTGTGAAAAATTAGTGAAAATATATAATAAATTATATAATCAATATTAATAAAATAAAAAAATTATTATATTTTGTTTTTAGTGGACGACGAAAAATTAATATTACTTGTACAGGCAAATGAATGCCTTTATAATTTTTATGACTGCACATACGTACGTACGTTAACGTACGTACCGTTTTTGCGACATCAACGTTTGGCTAACCAGGCCTTTACTGTTCTTCTTATTCAAAGGAGGGAGTTCCCTTTTTCATTTTTTGTCACATTGTTAACGGTTTTAAAGAAACTAAAAAAATGTTTAATTAGAATCCCGAATAGTAGAGGTAATAACGGTTAATCGATGTAAAATAAATACAAAAATGGATGTGATTACCGTTTAATCAAGCCACAGATAATCAAAGTCCTACTGTAATATAAAAAATCGTTCACACACCATACACTGCAAGTATATGGGTTTAGTCGAAATTTTTGTTATACGTCTTTAAATGAACATTAATATTTTTTAAAAGTTTACAGAATGACTTATCAGCTGATTGCTGACTACTATTTGATATGGATATACTTTAACTCACTATGCATAAAAACAAAACATATTGCAGGCCATATGTGCATGATAACAAAGAGAACAGAAAATAATAAACCATTGAGCGTGTGTCACAAAAGACTAGCAGTCTGGTACATTACTAATTAATTAGAATGTAATTGAACACTGAGTTACTTATAAAAGCAAAACTTAGGTAATGTAAGACTCAAAATCTCAATTAGTATTTAAGATTAATAAAAAAAATTACATAACAGAGACAATAAAGTTTAAGCATTTTTAAAATATCTGCCATTTTTTTTAATTAAAATAGTATCATACTAAGTTTTTCATCACTAAAGTAACCGCAGATTTGGAATTTTTTTTACTTTTGAAAACATACGATGTCTATGCTTTAATTAACAGCTTAATCTTTAAAATAAAAATCACATGACTACACAAATATAGAAACATTGTTAACACAGCTAATTCGTAGGCATTGTAATATAAATAAAAATTCCAATAATTTATGTTTATAAATTTTTCTATATTACGAGTATACTCTAATCTAGTGCCATGGGGAAATGCAAATTTTACCTCAAATCTCAAATGATTAATTTATAGCTATCTTAAATAATTCTATCCATCTATGTAGACAGGTATTCTCTAGACAACTGCTCTACTTAACCCACTATACAAATGGCAAAATACGAGTACGTTTAACAAAGTAAAAAAGCGTGCATTAAAATGTATTGATTGATAAAAAATTCTTTTATTTTGTTTTTGTTCTAATGCATATTCCTCTTTCAACTTGAATTTCAATAGTTTAACAGTTAACAAAAGGCGAAGGTATTCAAAGGTAAAAAAGTAATACAAAACAATGATTTTCATATAAGTTTTTAATTTTTCTATATGTCTGTACAACTCTCTTTATATCAATTTGGAAAAAAAAATGCATTTTTCATTAAAAAAAGAATTCCATGAATATCACCAAACAAAGAAAAAAAAAACATCTGTTGAAAGCTGAATTTAACAAAAATTAATTAAAAAATATTTTCTATTTTCTTTTTCTTTTATTTTTCCTTCTGACTGTATCTCTACAAAAAAAACGACTTGTTTGTTCCGAAAAAAAACACGTTTTTTTATTTTAATTTGAATCCTGAATATATTTTGTTCTTTAAAAATAAAATCGTTAAAAAAAATTAAAATACCGTCAAAATTAAATGGATTGGAAAATGTGATAACAATGATATCAACAACTACAATGGCAACAACGACCATTCATGGTGCAATTACAACATGCTAAATAATCGAAAATAAAAAACTTTTAAAAATTAAAAAAAAAAATAAATCTAAAACATGCTTTAAATTTGGGGAAAATTGATAAATGTTACAACTACCTGATAACAACTTGGCTTGCAACACTCGCAATCAAACATATGCAACACAATACAAAAAATTGTACTTAAACACGTTTCTCTAAATGGCAAAAATATCTGCAATTGCTTTTCAAAAAATTTTCAAAAATGTTAAAAAAAAACAACAAAAAACCTTAAACTACATATAACAACTTGAACAAAAACAACAAACAAATCCTCCTAATATATCATTCCAAATGGTTGCCAACATAATGATGTTGATGATGACACAAACAATGTCAATAATGCTGTTGCATCATTCTGATACAATAATGCTTCCCTCTCCCATTTACGAACATAAATATGTAAATGCTAAATGTGGCTCTACTCTAATGTCTGCTTAACTGCAATCTTCTGCAACATTTATTCTGTCTTCTTGTGCTGATTGTAACCAAACACAAAATGTTTCTCTTTTGGTTTTGTATAACTCCTTGTTAATGCTTATGAATTTTCTGGACTTGTTTGTTGCAATTCTTATCGACTTAATACCTTGGCTTGTGGGCTTTGCACTTTCAAATTTTAGGTGGTCCGGATGTAGAAGAGAACACCTCAACGGATATAATCAAGCAACACTTTCAGGTATGTACTAGTACATGTGTATGTATTTTTTTTATGTCTATATACAAGTGTACTTAAAAAAAGTCAGCTTATACATATTGACAAACTTGTAAATTATAAAACAAAAACAAGAAAATTATACATCAAACAGCAAAAAAGAAAATGAAAGAACTAAGTTAAATGGGAAGGTTACCTAGAGATACGAGTTTTACAGCTTCTAATAAAATGACTCAAAAAAAAAAAGATTGTTCTATAAAATGAATAAAGTTTTTTTAGAAAATTGTTCCCTTTTTATTTACAGATTCTTTCAATAATGAAAAACGAAGACAAAAACAAAGTCCTTTGTCAAAGAAAAATGGTCCAACTAATATATGAAAATAAAAGAGGGCTACATATCGTTGGTCTCAGGTAGAAAGGCCCTAACTCGCATTTTTTTCAAAACTTACTTTTTTTTAGTAAATTCAATGCATTTTAGAAATATTCCGCTCCTCACAAAGAATGTTACAATATTATAAAAAATAACGTTATTACAAGCAATTGTACAGCATTTAATAAAAAGTTTTATATTAATAATTACAGTATCTGTTGTATTTTTACCGCCTCC
Source organism: Metopia argyrocephala (assembly GCA_963576795.1). Taxonomy (NCBI): domain Eukaryota; kingdom Metazoa; phylum Arthropoda; class Insecta; order Diptera; family Sarcophagidae; genus Metopia; species Metopia argyrocephala. Next base: position 50,188,397 of record OY756211.1, on the reverse strand, counting down.
TGTAAATTTTAAATTATTTGAGTTAGGGCCTTTCTACCTGAGACCAACGATATATACATACATAATTGGCCATTACAACCCTGTGTCAGGATTACGGCCTAGCTTTTCGCAGCACTCATGTTGTCTGTGTTAATTTTTATCCATGAGCACCGAGACCTACACTTTTAAGTCGGCTCCGAACGATAGACTTGAGAAGCTTGTTCATGGCAATCAATTACTCTTAGAATTTTTGCCAGAAGACTGCTAAGAGGTAGTCGCCGATAGAAATAATTTTTTAGTGTTACTTTTTTATTCAAGATATCAGAGCTGAGATTTACACGTATTTTTTGTAAACATTTTCTAAATGTAATGTTATTTCCCAAACGTAAATGGACTCTACTGCAACGATCAGTTACTTAGGTTCGATATAAAAGAGTTTATATCCAGCTCAAGAAGATCAAACTTTTATAAATCAATCTCATCAAACGTTTAAAGTACATAAAAACCGTTTAGTTTGAAAACAGTTGTGCCCACCTTTCATTACAGTCCCTTTCAGAAATTATGCTTTCCCAAATTCGCTTTCAGAATTTCAGACAGAATTATTCAGTGTAAGTTCATCTGCCAGATTATTCTTTGTAACAGATGACTTGGAAGCCAGCTTGTTTTATTGTCCCTATTAAGTTGCATTACTTTACACAGACAGTCTTATTTTTTCTTCTACATAGTCTATTGTACAGAAGCGGCGTGCTCCCAAATCGATTTGCCTATTAGTCTACTAGTTAGTAGTATAGCTGACACCTATCTTTTGTACTGTCTATTTAAGTTTAAGTTGCAAGCTGTCTGAGTACGAAAATAAAATGTTTTGAATTTTTTTATATGCTCTCTGCATAGGTCTTTCATGTCAATTTACTAAAAAGATGGAATAATACCTCCTTCCGTAAATTCGCCTCACTAGGGCGTTATATGTTCCTCTATCTAAGAACTTTTCTAGTAATTCTACTGTACTAAGCTTTACAGCCTGTTTCTAGAACACGAATGGTATTTGACATTCGTCTTTTTATATGAGAACCACTAACAAATTTGAGTGTTTATGTTGTTGTTTCACATATAAAAAGACGAATGTCAGAAACCATTCGTGTTCTAGAAACAAGCTGCTACTTACTTTTCAATAAAATATAAATATGGAAAAATTATTTACCTTTGATTAAGATTTAAGATTTTTAAATTTTCAATCTTGCACAAATTATAGTCAAAAACAAAAACGACTTAATTGTACAAAGAGGCTGAAGTGATTGTAGTTTCCTTAGAAACGCCTTAATTCCATCAGAACTATTTTTTTTTGTTTGTTTGCAATAATTTTTCAATGAAAAGGAAAAATAATACACGTAAATAAGTTTGTAACGGCTAAAGTACAATCGTGATCTTCTGAGGGTTATTGTTAAATATAGTTGAGCTGTAGCATCGTTGAAAGTTTTATTGCTTTTGCTCAAAAATAATCATTACCATTGAAGAAAATCCTTAAAACTCGTATATAGTCATTATTGTGTAATCAGCATCATGAGTTTCATGATGATTACGGTCCCTGCTTTCTAGCTGTCCTAATACTTGTATCCCTACCTCTTGCATTAGTTTCCAGAGTTCTGGTATGGAAAATTTTGTCATTAATTTGAGTATCGCTTTCTAATTAGCGCCCTTTTTATGATATTGTGGTTAATATTGTCAAAGGCCTCTTTTCTGTCAATTAATTTATTTCGCAATGATTTATACATTTTGCTAAACACTACTTCTTCACTCATAATCATGCCAAATGCAATGTGCTCACTCTGTTAAGATACTTAAGTTTTCAGCAGCCTTACACCTTATAATCTCTTGGTTAGTGATTATCGTTTAATGGATTTTTTTGTGTAATTTCATGTGCGACGACTATATTTAAGCAATCATATGGTTTGGCCGAGAATTGTGGCTGCAGTATTCTCAGTGTGTGTTTACCATCACATTCTTTAGTTCCATAAAAAATAAAACTTGATCATCCCATGTGATATACTTTTTTCATTCTGGTAAAAGTTTGCAAAGGCTAATAGCCCTAGCTTAAACCAGTTTAACAGAGGAGAATCGTTAAAGGAATCGTTGTTGCATTTAAATTCACTTTCTGAAGGTGAAACAATTCTTTAACTGTACTCCTTATATAGATCCTAGTGTATTACCTAGGGAGTATAAGTTTTTATATGTGTACTGTATGATTGCCGTAGTCTAGTGTGTAGTGTGTCGGATTCCTGGACGAGGGCTCCGCGTTCAAATCCCAGTTCTGACTTTTTAAAAGAAAGATATATGAAAATGTTTCCTTCGGCGACCACCTCTTACCAGTCTCTTGGAAAAAGCACTGAGAGTAACTGATTGCCATAAACAAGTTTCACAAATTTGTCGTTTAAAGTAGTATTCATTAATAAAAATTAACGCACACAAGATGGGTGCGGTGCTTGAGAAGTTAGGCCGTAACTCTGAAAAAGGGCTATATTTGCCAATTATGTATTTATGTCTGTTCTGACTTTCACAATTTTATTAAAAAAAGGGATTTGATTGAAAACAAAGAGACAAGAATATCTCTTTCAGATTTAGAGGAGACCTTCTACCATTGTAGAAACGCTTAATTGTTGCCTTAATACAAGTGCAATATAAATTCTGTATCAACAACTTTAATTTTTAAATAGAAATACTTGAAATAAATTTCATTTGAACATTTGGAGGATGCACGAGTTGTAAACAGTATGTGAACGATTCTTAATACTAAACAAGTTATAACCCTATGACAATAAGTGTAATGAGCACACCTTGTGAATATCCCAATTATTTAAAAATAGAAATAAAAGGAAGTAAATAAGAGTTTCCCTTTTGTATTCTTTTAAATGTTTACAGTGTTCTAATTTGTTGAGATAACTTATGACTGCAGCAGAACAAATGCTTGTTTAAACATTTTTGAAATAAGTTCTTATGGTGTGCCTTTTTCAATAAACATTAGAAATCGTTTTATACTCGAAAATAGCTCTTAACTGATTGAACTCATTCATTCAATTATAATTTCATTCATTTAGAAGAGGTCTTTGTTTTAAAGTGTCCTCTCTTCATATCTATCTCTCTGCTATATTTTTTTTTTTCTCTTTCTTTGAATTTGTATTTGTATTTTACAAGTGTATAATGTGTTGTATTGTATTTATGAATTTGTGTTTATTATGCATTGTACTCCGTCACTCTAAATTATGCTTTCTCTCTCTCTCTCTCTCTCTTTCTCCCTTTGTTTTCTTTTTTATACTTATTAGAGTACCTGTCATACAGCATTGGATACATGTCGTGAAGATCCGTCCTGCTTATCATCCCTACAGCCAATGCTACAACATTGTGAAATGCATCGTTGTAATCGTAATGCATGCATGAATTCATTGCAGGCATTTTATAAAGGTCCACATGAGGACTTAAATTTAGATGTGGCCTTTTGTCTATGCAAGTAAGTACAATATGAAAGCAAATGAATGTGTGTGTTTGTGTGTTAGTGTAGTTTTTTGAGTAAAATTTGGAACAAAACAGAATGATAGTCATAGTCACAGAGACCATAACAAAAATAAAGTTTTGATTTACCTTTAACTGCAATGGATTTGTATGTTAAAGAGTGCAAGAGAAAATATCGTCACAGATACTGAATTCAAATATAAAAGCTGAAAACCAAAACCAAAATATAAATAATATTTTAGCAACGACTGTAGAAAACCAACAAATGAATGAATGAACTTTTGCTTTTAGAAAACAATTTTAATTTTGAGTTTTTCTTTTTATTTTTTTTTTCTATAAATGTTTGTGGGTTTTTCAGAATTCGTTTAGTTTTTCTTTGATGTGTGTGGTTAAATTTTAGTTTTATTTTTGATTTCTTTTTTCTTTTTTCGTCATGTTAATAAATTTTGAATTTTTATTTCCTTTGCTGTATGTTTGACTGCATCTGTATTTGTTCAATGTATACCTCTGTCGTTTAGTCAGTCACTTGAATTATCAATCTTTTGCTCTATCTATAAAATGTTTTAACAAATTTCTATGTATTGTGTGCCTGTTAATCTCTTGCGTTTTCTTTTTGTGTTAGAAAAACAACCAATCGTCATGATAGTTGTATGATTGCTCAGGAAAAACTTCATCCGGTTTGTGCACAAAGACCACCCGACAATAATAATCAACAGAGCTATACGCCACCACCGTCATGTCATGCTGTGGCTGAGGCCTGTAAAGAAGATCGTGAATGTCGGTAAGTTTTGAAATTAAAAATTTAAATGAAATATTTTTGTGCCATTTTTGTTCTTTTATTGTATTCTTAATAATTTGGTACAAATAAGCAAATAAGGTCAACAAATTCCTTGAAAATTAATTTATTTAATAACAGCTGGATATCGATTGTAAATTATTAATTGGAATTAAAATCCTATGTGGCAGATATACATACATATGTACCTTTTACTGTTCTATCAATGCTATAAATAAGAAAATTAGAAATAATAATCTCACAGCCGTACTATCCAGTTCTGAGATAAACTTTGGAAAATGATTTTAAACATAGAACAAATAATACAACTATTTATTATTTTAAAAGCAACAAATATTTTACGCTATATAGGCAAATAAATTCAATATAATATGAAATGTATTGCTTATGGGAAAAAATCTCCTGACGAGTGTTTTAAACAGAGACGAAATGGCCATAAAAAACGTGAATCATATATGCTCTACGGTATGCAGATATACATATTTAGTTTAAAATTTCAGCGACGTCGGTACGTTATATAAGTGAGGAGTAAATTTCCCCTTGGGGCGGGTACCTTAACATTTAGGGGTATGAAAAATAGATGTGAAAACTCACAGTTTTTAATCTAAAGTTGTGTTAGACACCGACAAAATTTCATCAAAATCAGTTTGTTAGCTGGGGATAGAGAGAAATAACCCTTGTACCGCCCCCTCTGAGTACTTAAATAAAACGTAAACCATATATGCTTTAGGCTACACGGATCTATCTAGTTAAAATTTGACCGAAATCCGTACGTTATTCAGGTGAGGCAAAAGTTTTCCCTTGGGGCGGGTCACCTTAAAATTTAGTTATATGAAAAATTGACGTTGACCGATTGTCAGACCAACCCGATATGCACACAAAATTTCATTAAAACTCGGTCGAGCCATTTCGGAGGCAACAAACACCGAGACACGAGAATTTTATAAATTAGATATTATATATGAATCTCCTTCATATTTAAAATTATAAATTAAAAAAAAGAAAGAAATTAAAAATTCATTTGCCCATTAGGTGATCAATTTCATATTCCATCTAGTTATTATGTAATAGAAGGTTAAGTTAAAATTGCTTGAAAAGCATAGACTATAAAGTTTTCTCCAACAACACATTAAAAGATATCATGCTCTGTTTTGTTATACTATTTCGGCAATAATATAAAAATTACTCACATGCACTTTAAAAATACCTGCTCCGGGTTTAATGAACACTCTCAATCACAGCTGTAATGTCAACAAAATAAAGTTATAACTCAGACTGCGACTCCGATCGTGAACACTTTTAAAGTCTGAGACCAGCTCTAACTTAAACTCCGATTCCCATTGTGATTCTAAGTGTACAGTGTAAATAACGCTATGCAATACACTATTTTGCTTTTACTATTTTTATTTTATTTATTTGCCATTACAACTCTGTTTAAGGATTACGTGTTAGCTTTTTACATCACTCAGGTTTTGTGTCTCAATTTTAATTTATAAATCCCGGGGCCCACAGTTTAATGTCGATTACGATCGACAGGCTTAATAAGCTCTTTCGAAGCAATTAGTAACTCTCAGAGCTCCTGCCCTGTTAAGAGGTAGTCGCCGAAAGAAATATTTTTTCACATATTTTTTTAAGCTGTCAGAATTAAGATTTGAGCCCGTAGCTATCCTCTAAATAAGTCAACATACTAACCACTAGACCACGGCGACTATAGTAGCTACGTTTTTTGCCCAGTCTGGTTATAATTTATTTTATATTTTATAAGTAATTTCAAACTTTGTAATCTTACCGGAATCAACTTTCAAAATTAGGAACCTGTTCAAATTTCTTAAACATATCTTTGTCAAATTTTAAAAAACTGAGATTGTAAAACTAACTTATATTGTAGATGAGTACACATAAAATGATTGGACAGGTTACAAGAAATATAAAATAAGAAAAACTCGATAAAGTTTACAAGATTTGTCTTCATGTAAACTTTAGAAACAAAAAATATTTTAATTGAGATTAATTAATATCGCAACATGCACTATAAAAAACGTTAAAGTTTAGTGTGTATTTTTAGTCAAAAAATATTTATTTCTGTTAATTAATAATTATGTAAGTATTTAATAAAGCAGATTGTTAGCTCTTATAAAATGTAATTTTTGCACTTAGGGTTTGTCGCAATTACTTCACAGGTATTTATTTTTATTTTAAAAATTAATATTTCATATATAACATATTTAATCTAATTTAATTTTTTTTGTTATTCTTTTGTCTTTTCATATGATGATTGCTTTGATATTGTTAAAGTTTAAATTAAAATGAGTTTTTAAAATGTTTTATAAACCCGTATCTGACATACATAAATTGTCTACATTTTCTCACACCAAAATCTCAATCATTTAATCACGCTCTGTAAAAACAAAAAAAAAATAAAATAAAAAATACGGTCCTTATGGCATTATTGTGTCATTATGTATTTAACTCAACTAAACGACCGCAAAATACGTGGCTGTAAAATTAATTGCCTTTTAACTGAATCACACTTACTTTTGTAGCAAAAGGGCGGTATGAATGTTATGTTTTGTTTTGTTTTGTTTTTTCTCATCATCGTCATCGTTGTAGTAAACAAGTCAAATAACGCTAAATTAGCTGAACAACAACTGTGTTATATAGAGATACTGACACTTATGCATTCATACATACAAACATACGTGCATATATGTATGTATGTATGTCTGCATATATGTATATAGTACGTGTAATAGTCTCAATCCTGTAATAATTTAGCAAGAGTTATATAAAGAAGTATAAGCAACGTTGTAAATTTAACTTCGTTAAAATAACAGTGTAACACAAAAGTTCTATATAGAAACTTTGTTAATTATATACTCGAAATTTTTAGATGCATTTAAATGAAATTTTTTATTCCGAACAAAAAAAAACCAAGCCTAATTTAGACTCCCATTTATAGAAAATGAAGAACTCTGATGAGACTACCTACCGTAGCTGGGGCGGAAAACATGTTCAGTTTGGCTTATGTACTATTCCTTTACGGACAGCAAAACAATCTAAATTCTTAATATAATTTAGTTCTGATCTCGTTAAAGCGTTTCTAAAGAAACAAAATTAATGTAAAAACTTGTTTCAAGAGTTATTATGAATGGCCACTTTTACCAAAGTCAACAAAAGTAAACCTATATTTACACCACCTATGTTCTCATCTGATTATATCAGATTATAACAGTTACAACTCAAACGGAAATAATTTTGAAAGTAGAAAATGTTCTATTTCTAACTGAGCTCAAGCAAAAATAATAAAAATTAAGTTAGATTTGTAATTAAACTATCCGAGTCTATTTGAGAGCGCTTCTGATATAAAACCCAGATGAGAGCTTAGGTGGTGTAAATATAGCTTAAGTAAAATTAATGAAATAATGAAAAATATTAACCTAGTTTAGTGTAGGTTTATTGGAATAAAAGCCAAATAGGGAAATAACATTTTTTATAATAATAAATGTACGCATATTCTTGTGAAATGTAGCACGTAGGCATGGTAGATAACAAAGATGTCAACTCAAAAATCAAATTCCAAAAAAGAGAAGCAAAAGTTGCCAGTATGTCATCAGCAAGTCGAATTCACAAAAATCCAAGTCCAAAAAGAGAAGCCAAAGTTGACAGTACTAAATCAACACAAGCGAATACGGAAAGGTAGGCTGTAGACGAATGAGTGAAAGGTACTAACTGGTGTCAGACTGATAGTGTAGCCATTTGATTTATACGGCGACTGTATCTGTGTGGGGTCACTGTCTAGCTCTCAGCATTTTGCTGTAAAATTAAAAACATACCAAGAGCTTGTGCGCATTAAAAACATTTGAACGGAGTAAACTAGTTTAGCAATAATCGGGTTACTTGACGATTTTATTTTTTTACTGGTTTTTTAATTATGAAACTAACAAGTATTGTACCATTCTACAATTCTTATTAAGTGAGCAAACTTCTAATGGCACTTGCTAAGGCACTTTAGTACATTTTTTTTAAAGAGGGCCTTTCAAAATCCATAAATTCATAGTTTAACAAATAGTCTTGATTTTAGAAAACTTGGGACAATTGCGTCATTATTTTGGACTGTGGTACTAGAAATGTTTGACCAAATTTCTAGGTTTTTCTTAAATGTCCAAAGCTTTTAAACTGGTGCTTCCAAATCTATTTGGGGCTCTCGACCGCGTACATGAAAGGGCGAAGGTGCTTATCAGCGACGGTAGGGTATCCAACTTTATCGATTCGTTGGAGCATCGGCGCAATGTGGCGAGCATTTCATTTTTCTATCGATACTACCATGGGAGGTGCTCTGATGAGATAAGGGGTTTGATTCCGGGTGGTCACATATCCTTGCGGACTACACGCACCTCTCTCAGAGCGCACCCATTTGTGGTTGATTGTTTAGCGAATCGCACAAAGCATTATGGAGAAAATTCGTTTTTTAGCCGCACCACTCGTTTATGGAACAATCTTCCAGCCAATGTTTTTACTGCCAATTACAATATCAGTAAGCTTAAATCAAATGTCCACAAACACTACTCTGTCATTTCCCCTTCCCATAACATACTTTCCTAGACCAGCACAATGTACTGCATGATTAGGGGCCGTCCGCTGAGTGCTGGACTTAAAGATAAAAAGTCAATCTTGTCATCCCGTTTCGGCTGAACATTGAATCCTATGACACCTAGTACATATTTTAACATATTCCCCTATCCGCTGCCTTAAAAAAAATAAGATTAAAAATTGTATTTTTTTAGGAAACAGTTTTTTTAAGTTTCTTTTATTAAAAAATTAAAAAAAATTTTCTTCAGTTTTGTAGCTTTAAGTATAAGAAATATCAAAACAGAAATATACAATTCCCAATAATTTTCGCTCTCACTTTATAAATCAACTAAGAGTTTTATGTCAAAATAAATTGCAACCAAATTCTACAAATCTGAAACAGTTTATCATCTCCAAAAATTTTAACTCAATTAGGATTTAAGAAAAAAATAATTTTATTTGCAATTAAGTAGTTACGAAAAAAAACAACGCTGCAGTCTTCAACCAAAAACACAAAGTAACGTTAATAGGGTTTTTATTCAATTACCTAATAAAAGGATATACTTATGTGTGTATGTATGTAGAAGTATATAGAATAATTTTAGCTGAACATTGTATACAATTTTAGCTTAAAAACCACAAAATGTCTGTTTTAGAAATACATATACGATGAGAAAAAGAGGAAATAGAAAACAATTTTTAACCACCTTGTCAACTTTATTTTAAAAATTCTGTTTAAATTCAGTATCACATATAAAAAGTTGCAAATCCTTCAACTTCAGCAGTGCATGTCATATACAAATAATTTTTGTTTTGTTTTTGCTTACACTCTTTGTCCTTAACTCTATTCCAATATTACAGGTTGCAGTTATTGCCGTAAAGTGTTTACGACACTTGTGGGTTTCGAGTAGTTGAAAGTTTTTATTCGTGTACTTTTTGTCATTTTTGTTTTTAACAACTCGACGTGAATATTGACAAGTTCAGTGAAGTAAAAAGAAAAGTTATACGTGTGTAACATGAAAAAAAAAGGAAAAAACTTAAAATATTTTTCATTTTGAATCTGAAGTGTGTGGGGGATATGTTTGAGAAAAACATTAAACTCGAAATGAAATCGAGTATAAAGTGTTTCAAAACAATAGAAATCTAAAATCGGTTTATCTGTTTTAATAAAATAAAAGAGTTTTAAAGTAATTTGATAGAAATAAAAGTAAACAATAATGTGAAGGAATAAAATAACGATACAAAAAACCAATGTTGTCAAGTATAACAAGTCGCACATGGAACTTCTTACAAGTCATTGTATTTCTTTGGTTATTGGATACTTCTGGGAAGCTAACAGCTAACCTACTTAGTGAAGATGCACTCACCACTCACAATCAATATCCACCGACAGATGGGGCAATTGCTGTTGATCATTCAAGGGTAAAGTTATAACACTCATCAACAAAATCATAATAAAAAAAGAATCTATCTATGTATCTTCAAATTCTAATACAATATACTGTATAAGTAAAGGTTTACTGCTGAGTATTGGTCTTAATAAAAAAATATTGCTATTGAGTATAGAGTCGTTGTTAGTGTGTTGGCTTACTAAGACGATAGCGCCGCAAACTGGTTTAAGAGCGGCATTAATTAATTTTTTTTATGCATTTTGATATACCTCATTTTTTTCCAGTTTATAATAGACAATCTGATTATCATGTACCAAAAATATTAGGCTTATATCTTTATTACTTTTTTATCCAAAGACATTCAAAGTTGACCTAAGTGAATGCGTTTGAAATGACCGTATTATATATGCTACATTCTATCGCTTCATGCTTTTAAAATACTCTTGTAATGACACTAAAAAGATTTTTTCATACAACTGGAAGTTTTTTATGATATACATATATGCAAATACAAAAAATTTTCAAATTTAAAAAAAAATAATTTTTTTTACTCCAAAAAATTGTCCAAAAATATATATTTTTTCCAAATTCTATTTATTGCATCTTCTGAGTTCCAACGAGCTCCAGCCAGATACTTATATCAAATTAAATCCTGAAGTCTCAGCTAATTATTTATTAAAAATTCAGCTGCCCGTTTTTGCCCCTAAGCAATTCCGGTTTAAAAAACGAAAAATAGTTAGGAAAAATTTCCTTCACAATCATGTAATTGCAGTAGAGGTTTGTATTAAAATCTGTTGCATACTCTTAGGATTGCACTTCTCTGCAATAGATTTTATTGCAACTTGTCTGTAGTTATCCCGACCATTTTAAGAAAATTCATAAGTTTGTTTAACGATCTGTAAAAACTTGTGGATTTTTTTGGGTACATTCAAAGAATATGCTTTTAGGGTTCATTCAGTTCTAGTAATATAGCCGGACCTATCTTTTATTTAAAAGAAAAACTGCAAGTTTTGAGGCTTAGAAGGCAATTTTAATTCGGTCATATCTCCTACATTTCATACGCAATCTAAACAACTTTCTCTACGAATTATAAAAGAAGTGCTGTATTTCAATAAAAATTGCATTGAAAAATTATCAATTAAAATATCAGACATATACAAGCTACTGAACTGTGTAAAAATTTTCCTTAGTTTTCGTTTTACAATATTTAAGTGACTTCAGTAGACTTTTTCTAAGACAAAATATTTCTTTTTAATCAAATAAATTATGAATTTCTCTCAGTGAAACACTCTTCTTTGGAACGGAATTATTTGATTTGTAAAAAATAGTTTTAAAAAATCGAATTTTAGTCACCAAAATATCGCCTACACACAGAGCAAGAAGATGGTGCGATGGGCGTGGCAGATTTCAATGAAACTTGGCATGCGTCTTTTGTTTTTTCTAAGTAGTATATGTACTAAATTTTAAGACTTTTGCTTTTATACGAAAGGTTTTATGTGAAAATATCCATTTTGATTGTATTTGCGGTGGGCGATGGGTGTGGCTGATTTTCATGAAACTATTTTATTTTCTTAATTTAGTCAATATAATACTCTGTGCCAACTTTCAAGTTTCTAGGTCCACTCCTTATATTTTTTGCACAAAAATGCATGAAGCCGATTTGTGCGCCGGTTTCAAATCTCAGCTCTGACACCTTAAAAAAAAAGAAATATGACAAAATTATTTCTTTCAGCGACTACCACTCAGCAGTCTTCTGTCAAAAGCTCTGAGAGTAACTGATTGCCATGAAAAAGTTTCTCAAATCTGTCGTTCGGAGTCGACTTTAAACTGTAGGTCCCGGTACTTATGGATAAAAATTAACACATACAACATGTACAGTGTACATTGAAAAAAAAAATGATGTGAAAAAGCAAAATATTTCTATATAGTTTCTCTGGGTACCCGAATGTGCATGAATATAGTCTGAACATTTATTGGTTTTTTTATTTTTATTTTTTTTTTTGCCGTTTTGTAACATACATGAATCCATACATAATTGGCCATTACAACAGTGTTACAGGATTGCGGCCTAGCTTTTTACAGCACTCATGTTGTGCTTTTATCCATGATCGTCTTAGTAAGCCAACACATTAACAACTAGACCACGGCATGTTGTAACATACTTCTTTAAAAGGTCTCTTGATAGCTGTGTGAGCAGGTTTAGTGACGATCTTTGTCATTAGAAGTATTATTTGTGAAATGAAGGCTTCCAGGGAACTTAAAATTTCGACCACCAGGCGATCTCTAATAAAAATATTTTTAAATGAAATTATTTGTTTGTTTTTTATCCAAAAAAATTTTGGGTTTTGCTAACATGATGTTTACAATTTTACAAACTCTTAAATAGTAACTCTTTTGCACTCTTTTAAAGTAGTAATTTGAATTTCTTAAGGTGACTGTTTTAAGTTAATTTTCTTTAAACCACAAGTCTCTGTAAATTTAATTCTTTCTATAAAAACAATTAAAATAAATAAATTCCTGCACATTATTTGCATTTTTCAAATTTCATGCAATAAATAAAATTTCAAATAATAACACTGCGCAACAAAATGTCGAAACAAAAATAAACAAAAAATTTGTTTTTCAAGAATTTCTGGACATTTTTACTCATAATGTTGTCTTTTTTTTCAAGACGGTGTGTGAACCTAAAGTGAGTTCTAACAGTCTAATATAAATTTAACTTAACCTTTTGTCATAACTTACAAAGTTTTTGGGGAAAACACAGTTCGGTACATTCTTGTTAAAACCGGAGTAAAGATTTTAGGATTTTAACATGGGTTTGAATTTTTGTGTGAGCGCTCTAACCACTATACCACGACCCGCTCTAATGATGATGAAATAAAGAATTTGAATTCGGATGGTGGCATATTCTTGCGGATTGATTGTTCAGTGAATAGCACAATACATTATAGAGAATTAATTGGTTTTTTGGCCGCAATGATCATTTGTGGAACAATCTTTCAGTAAACGTTTTGTCAATTACGACATTAGTAAGTTCAAATCAAATATTCACAAACACAACTCCTGGACCAGCATAGTGTAATTGCTAGCCTCAATAAAAAAAATTTTATTGAAGTCGGATTTCCAGATTATTGACGAAAAACATTAAAAATTACCAGAGTAGAAGTATGTAGCCTTCGAAATTAACAATTTTTTTCTTTTGTTTTCTATATAAACTCTCTAAATACTTTCTTCTGTGTTTATCTAATTCAAATATCAAATTTTCTTTTTCAAGTTCCTGTTTAATTATTGCATATCAGTCTTCCGTTTCAAGAAAATTATAGATCATTGGTCATTAAATCCCTGTTTAGTAATGTCTCTTGATATTTTCCTTTCATAATTTCATATTCATAAAATATTCTGTGTACATTACAATTATCTTCTTCTATTTATATTATGTTTTATTTACAGACTTTTCTCATTATATTTATTTAATTTAAGGCATTAGGACTTAATCTTCAGTACATATGAACTATTTTCCCCTGCTATTAAATATTACTTACACAACATAATGTCTTCATTTGTCTAAATTTATAATATCGTAAGACCTGTTCCTGTTTCCTAAGAAATATTTACTTAAAAGAAAATATTACACTGTACTTAGTGCTTTAGTACTTGCTCTTAAAAGCAAAAATCCTGGCATAAATTCAAGGAAAACTAATCTGGCATTTAGTAGCTTCAAAAACAATGAATGCTTCTGCGAATCCTTTTAGGATTCCTGGAATGTTATACAGTGTAATTTAAAGAATTTTGTATAAAGCGAACCACTGCATTATATTCGTATACCAACATTCATTCATTCATTCATTTAAATATTGAATTACTTGATTTAGTGAAAGTAATAGAAAATCCACAAAAACCTCAAAATACCAAAATAATATCATCAATCAAAATTAATTTAATGTAATATCAACACAGCCTCACAAACAAATACACACACACAGACAAATAATTTCTTGTTATTGACTCTATCACATCTCTTAGACTATAAAGTCAGAGTCTTAAATATAAACCGCTTGATTTGTGGTATTTTATGTGAATGTGACACAAAGAATAAAGATGCTTTACAAGATGAGTATATAAACACTAGACAAAGTGAGGAATGGATTAAGAGAGAGAGAGAGAAAAATTGTCTGTGTTCGAAATAGTAATTATTGAAGGAATTTAAAATATGCAAATAATAATGAGTTATAAGGGGAAAAATATTACAGACAATTTTTTTCTCTTTCATTAATAAATACAAAAATAATAGGTTTTCCCTGCAATAAAAATTATTTTAGTGTTGTTTTTTTTTTCCTAGTAAAACATAATTTTAGGAAGATAAATGGCTAATTAAAGTATATGGTGCTGGTAAGGACAGGTGTGATAACTACATATTTAAATGCGAGTATATTAAAATGAATTGTGCTTTGTTCATCACTTTATAACTAGATAACCACTAAACCGATTGACAAACTAATACTTACTTGCATTCGAAAGGTTTAGTTCTTGATATAACTGGCCGGTGCTACAACCATATAAAGTTCTTTTTTATTTGTCCCTATCTTTAAAATAGTAATTGGGAGCTTCTCTTTTTAGTCCAAATAATTGGGATAAGTGGGAATGGTGAAGTTTTTATATCTAGAAAGAGGTAATGAAGAAAATTTTTAAATTTATTCCAAATAACTTTGTAGTCAATAAAACCATCAGTCGAAGAGAATGAGGAATTAGGTAGGTGGGAGTGTCACTTCCAATTCAGCGTAATTTATTTTATCTAGAGAAAAATAACAGTGAAAGTTTTTAAATTTAATTAATAAACATCAGCAGTTAGCATGTGGGCAGAATGGGGTTAGTGGGAGTGGCACCTCCTCTAAATATCAATTATATTGTAATTTAACACTTTTTCAACAAAATAAAATTTGAAGTAAATATTTTTTATATGTCTATTGGTTACCTTTTATATTTTTTCCATAGTGATCATTTTAAAAATTTATTTTAATTAAGAACAAAAAACTATTAATATCTGAGAGAATATATTGGCTTCATATTTCTACCCATAGAGAACTGTATGGTTTATTAACGAGGGATTATTAAGCATTGTTTAATTGGTTATTTTCTCTTTACTTTCATCATCTCACGTAGCAATTTTTAGGCTTTACAATGACTGCAGAAAGTATTAGTATTAACTCATATGGAACCAAAACATCTATTTTGTTAGGTAGCTAATATCTCTGATACTTTATTAGGTCTAAATCATGTTTCGATATAAATTACTATACCTCCAACATAAGTTGCAACTTTGGCAAAAATATGTCTGAAATCGGTTTATCAGACCAATTCTGTGCACTCTAAAATTTTTTTCGTAAATAGATAGAAAGCGTTCAAAGACTCTTAAAATTTTTTATTGCGTTTGCTTCTCATTTGCTAGTGTTTCTAAAAAAGCCAAGCAGTCGCAGTTAAAGCGCCAAGTACAGTCGACTCAAGTACAATCAAACCAAAAACTTTTCAAATGAATTATCTAAAAATTTTGGATTCAGTCAAACAAAAAACTGTTGAAGTGCTGCAGTTTGTGTTATTGCTTCTGCTTTAACTTCGGATTTAACTTGAAATTAAAGTCAGTCAAACAAAAAATTTCCAACGATGTCGGCTGATAAAGTTTTGTAGTTTCTGTTTTGCTGTAGTGGTCTCGTAGTTAGTGTATTTACTTACTAAGATATGAGCCCAGGGTTCTACACCCATCTCTGAAATCAAAAAGAAAATATAAAAAAAAATATTTCCTTCGGCGACTATCTCTTAGCAGTCTTCTGGCAAAAGCTCTGAGAGTAACTAATTGCCATGAAAAAGCTTCTCAAACCTGTCGTTCGAAGTCGACTTTAAACTATAGGTCCCGGTACTTATGGAGAAGTATTAACACACACGACATGAGTGCTGCGAGAAGCTAGGCCGTAATCCTGACACATGTATGTAAAGGCCAGTTATGTATGGATGTGTGTAGTTTTTGCTGTTGTTGTTATTTTAACTTTGACTGTTTGATCAATGGAAAATAAAAAAGTTGAGATAATTAAAAAATTCACGATTTTTGTTACTTTGACTGCAATTTTTTAATCACTTGCCACAGTAGCCTAGTTGGTAATGTGCTAGTCTGTTTCAGTGCCGGTCGTTCGACCACTTCCTACCTTAAACTCTGGTTTCTTTCATTACACCAATTAATTAATTTTATTAGTTTGAATTTAATTTAACATTAGGTTGTTAATCAACAAATAACTTTTTATTAATATTTTCCTTTTTTGTAGCTAAAACGAATCAAACAGGGTATTTTTTTAGTAATAGTATTTAATGTACTTTCAAATCAATTTTTATTATTATTAAATTGAAAGATACTGTGACCTATATTATCTGTTGTATCCATTGTATCGTTTCTTCACCAGACCCACTGTCTTCATTCTGAGCACCAGCAAGTCTGAAACTCTAATGGTGTATTTGTCTTCCAGAGGGAACATGTGCCTCCTGAGCATATTCACCTATAACTATGAAGAATATCACATCACATAGTCTATAAACATCCACATGATTCTCTGTCATGGGCTCTTATACCACAATGAGCTGTAAGAAAATTTATTAGGAGTTTTGGGTTCGGTTTTCTATAATTTAGAACAAATTGTGGACTGCTCTCCTCCTTGACATAGCAAAGTCCCATTTTAGCATTGCAATGTTTCAAGCATTTGCCAATTTCCCATTCTACAATCATATTGAGAATAGTAGACAGCTGCGCTACACTGCATGACTCCAAAACAACATAAGGTATCGCAGACCACAACCTAGCCAATGCATCCACAGTTTTATTGCCATTTATTTCAAAACAACTGAACCCTATTTCTAAGAAAAATTAAATCAATACACCTTTTCAATGTTATCAAAACTTAGTAAGAGTAAGTGAACTAAACTCAAGTTTCTTTTATAAAAGTCTTCATTATAACTTTTTAGCTCAAAATATATTTCAATTATTAAAGGTTTCAAGAGTAGAAAAAAAAACGAAAAAATATCTTAATTCTTTCATTCCTTTTCTAAAGGATAAAAACCAATTAAGAAATCACATGTTAAATAAAATAATGAAAAAGAAATCTTTACAAGGATTTAAAATTTTGCAGGCAATTTGTGCTGGTAGTAACCGTAACAACAATAACAAATAAGAAAAACAAACAATAACAAACAAGTTTAAATTGTAAATAATTGTAAACAATAACAGTATCAATAAAAAAAGGAAAATAATTTTAAATAAAACTTTTTCTAAATTTATTCACAAAAAAAGTTTCTGTACTGATGGTAATCTCTACACAGAAAACAAAATAAAAAAATATAAAATACCAGGTTAAATGCTAATGAAGTTGTAAATTGTTTACATGACTTTTTAACTTGTTTATTAGAGAAAGAATAAGAGAAGAGAAAGAGAGAGAGGGAGAGAGAAGGAAATGTATATTGAAATTAAAGCAACTGTGTATATATGTGAGTCTAACAAGATAGCACCTTTGACAAATTTGCTAAATATCTTTAGGTTATCGTATGTATTTACTTGTGCGAGTATGTGTTTGCGACTAAAGAGAAAACTCTACAATTACTTTTCTGACTATTTCTTTTGGTTGTTGTTATTGCTGTTATTGTTGTATTTCCTAAAAGTGTCAAAAAAGTTTAAAGTTGAAAATATTATATTTTTAACACTTTATTAGGAAACCAACTAAGCCAACATGTAAAATAATCGAGACAAACACTTGAAAAGAAACACTAAAACCTACGTACACATTATATGTTACACATGATTTTACACATGTTTTTACATATGTAATATATGACGTATACAAAAGTGAAAACAGCTTAATACAAGTGTGTTAAGTAGATACATTGTAACATACATACATATTTCTATAAACAAACAAGCACACATACTCACACAAATAAGGTTTTTACAATTGCTAGCATGCACATCGAGCTACTTACATACATATATGGGATATTCCAAGTCAAATCAACCAATGGTTTTAACCTACCCCCTCCGAATTTTATAATTTTTTGTAGAAATATAGTATATCATAGAACTAAATTAAATACAAAGTTTGGAAGCACTGATACATCTGGATCCAGAAATATGAGGTCTTGAAAATCGGAAAACAGTACAAAAATGCACAAAGTTACACTTACTTAATTGTAATTTTCTTGAAAAGTATTATAGCTACGTATCTCGTAAAAGTCGCATTTGGAACGGTATTAAATTACCTTTGATTTAATATGCGACATGATTTTTTCTTTGAAAAAGTCAAAGGTCAATTTTCTTTATCTATAAGTCGGAAGCCTATATCTCCGAAAGCGACCTTTTTAAAAATTTGAAAAAAAATTATGCCAAAGATAGTTTCGTTCTCTACAGTTGTGAAAAATTTCAGAGTGGAGGTATTTTTGGATCAAGAAATAAAAATCAAATCGCAAAAGAATGTGATTAAAACTAGTCTAATAGTGCTGGAATGGTAGACGATTTTTCGATTTCGATTAGCTGGAACCGCTTATTTTGTAAGTTTCTACAAAAAATACATGAAACAAAAACGGGGAATGTGGGATGGGGGCAAATAGTTCTTCATCGGGGTCAAAGGTTGGGTTGAAGGAGTAAAAATCTACAAAAAGCTTCACAACTGCCCTAGAGTAGCCCCTAGAGGGATAAAATGTAAGACCGACCCTTACTAATATTTTACCTCGAACTTTTTTTTCGAACATACCTACCCCCTATCTCCACTCCCTAGAGTGGTAGGAGCACATTTTATAAACTTTGTAATGGAGCCTCCTTAGGGAGTGGAAATAGGGGGTAGGTATGTAGGTAGGGGTTAGGTAGGGTTAGGTATTTACCTGCAACTTTTTTTCTGATCATACCTAACCCTTATCTCTACTCCCCAGAGTGGTAGGAGCAAATTTTATATAAAAATTTAACTTTGTGATGGAGCCCCCTTAGAGAGCAGAGATAGGGGATAGGTATATAGGTAGGGGTAGGTATTTACCCCCAACTTTTTTTCCGAACATACCTAACCCCTATACCCACTCTGTAGAGTGGTAGGAGCAAATTTTATAAACTTTGAACTGGAGCCCCCTTAGGTACTGGAGATAGGGGTTGCTATGTTCGGAAAAAAGTTGGGGGGTAAAATATTAGTAAGGGTCGGTCTTACATTTTATCCCTCTAGGGGCTAATCCGGGGAAGTTGTGGAGCTTTTTGTAGATTTTTATTCCTTCAACCCAACCTTTGACCCCGATGAAGAACTATTTGCACCCATCCCACATCCCCCGTTTTTGTTTCATGTATTTTTTGTAGAAACTTACAAAATAAGCGGTTCCAGTCAATCGAAATCGAAAAATCGTCTACCATTCCAGCACTATTAGACTAGTTTTAATCATATTCTTTTGCGATTTGATTTTTATTTCTTGATCCAAAAATACCTCCACTCTGAAATTTTTCACAACTGTAGAGAACGAAACTATCTTTGGCATAATTTTTTTTCAAATTTTTAAAAAGGTCGCTTTCGGAGATATAGGCTTCCGACTTATAGATAAAGAAAATTGACCTTTGATTTTTTCAAAGAAAAAATCATGTCGCATATTAAATCAAAGGTAATTTAATACCCTTCCAAATGCGACTTTTAGGAGATGCGTAGCTATAATACTTTTCAAGAAAATTACAATTAAGTAAGTGTAACTTTGTGCATTTTTGTACTGTTTTCCGATTTTCAAGACCTCATATTTCCGGATCCAGAAGTGTCAGTGCCCTTAAATTGTATATTTGTCTTAGAGTTATGATATACTTAATTCGTACCAAAAATTAGCAAATTCGGAGACAGTCATTTCAAAAACGGCATATTTTAAGTTGAGTTGATATGGTTTAACCCATATACGTTTCACAGATTTTTCATATGTTCTAAACACAAGATGATGTTATAAGGCAAGAGGATATAAAGGGGGTTAGGAATTGAGAAGGATTCTGTAACTGGAGTTTTCATACAAGAAATTGTTTAAACCAAAAACCATTTATGCCTTTAAAACCTAACTGCATATGCATACATGCTTATGTACGCAAACATATATAAATAAAAGAAAACATTTATCAGCACATCCACAAACAGTTGCATAATGCTAAGGTACTACGTGGGCAGTATGATAATTTTACGTTTTTTTTTTTTTCTATACCAAACAATTCCAATACCAAATTCCTATCATTTGTTCACAAATTTCGTTCGAATTTTAGTTCGTTACCAAAATACGTTATTTCGCGCATATACTTCTAATGAATATCTTCAAATATTAATGCATTTATAACACGGTAATAGTGCTGGCTAAGTATTGAGTAATGGGTACCACGTGTCAATGAAATTGTTTTCTCTTAAAAATATTAAAATTATTTATAAAAAATACTAAAAAAGAGATATTCGGGGTTATTATAATAAATTTGGTTAAAAGCATATAAAACGAAAAATTTGTGAAATATTTTTTAGGACGGAACCTCAATAAAATTAGTGTAGGACACTCTTCGTTGTTTTTTTATTGAAACCAATACACAAGGGTAGACCCCTACTTACGCTGTGTATTGTATTGGAGTTTTTTTGGAAAGGTCAGTAAATATTTTTTCTTATACTAATTTATTACCAAGCGCCTTAGGAATGAGACAAATTGCTGTGAATTTATAGTTCAAAGGCCAATATTATACCTTCACCCTTGAATGGTCAGCAGTAAGTGCCTCATCGTTGCATGTTGATTGCGTGGTGAGTGCCTTCGCTAAGTAAGTTTAGCTGTTATCTGCTACTTCCCAATAGTTGGCGTGATCATTCGTGTTTTTTTTTTTTTTTTTTTTTTTTTTTGTTTTTTTTACATTGGTTAAAGTGAAATAGAGTGGAATTCTTGGATTTGAACCTGGGCCGTTTAAGTTTTTGTGCGAGTGCTCTAACCACTATACCACGCACATCTAGATGTTAATAACTAGTCAGAAACGTTACCTACTGATAATTAGATTTTACTGAAGCACCTACAGTTCTTTTAATATAATTGTTTTATTATTAACATTTTTATGCGGAACCAATGTAAATATTTAAAGTTAAAGTTATTTCTTCTTAATTATTTCATGTTGACTGTGTTATAATAGCTACTGTGAAATTTTAAAATAGTTTACATTAAAGTAAGTTCATATACAAAAGCAACAAAATTTCAAGTTATGTTTTTTTTATTATTTTAAAAATGTTAGAAATTTAAAAATTCCGTTAAAATTATTGAGTAGTATTGAATACCCAAATGAAAGTACTCTGTTTAGAAACGCAATGGCAGCACTGGTGCTGTTCTGCTAAAAATAATTTTAATTTTTCTTTCCTTCTTCTATGCATTAAGATCAATCGTTTTTGTGAACTCAACGCAGTCAAAACGCGGCGGTAATAAACAGTAAATTAACAAAGTACATATAAAACAAAAAGTGAGAAAAGAATAAACAAATAAAAATTGTAAACTAAACCTAAGAAATATTTAAAATTGTAAAATAAATAAGAATTAAAACTGAAGACAAATTAAATACAAATACAATAAAACAAAAATTATTATTTGAGAATCGAACAAAAAAAAGTGAACCGTGTTTTATTTTGTGTTTAGGTTCGACCCTAAACAATATGGTCCTTCGAGCCGGATAATTTTAACAAAAAAAAATTTATTTAAAATTAAAAAACTTTAACAGAACATTTGTGACAATTACAAAAAAAGACCCCTATTCAATAAACAAAAAACAATAAGTTATAAAATAAAAAGTTTCTGGACACAAAATTACAACAAAAAATTTAAATAAAATAAAATTGCAGTCAACAACAAATAAATAGACACAAACTCAAGTGACAATTACAATAACAAACAACAGTTAACAAATTTCACAAAACCTTGAACAAAATTCAACGCAAAATTCAAAGCAGAGACATCAGCAGCGGCAGCGAACATCACCAAAACAACAGCGACTGCAGTGAATATCAACAAACATAAAAATATTAAAAGACCCAGCAATTACATATTGAAAAGTGCAGTTATAAAATATTTTTGCGACAGCAACAAAAATACAAAACATTAAACAAGCCAGTAAAAGACCCAACAACAACAGTAAGTACAGAAAAATATTATTATATACAAATGAGACACAAATATTAAAATATAACAAGAAGAAATATTTGGTGTAACGGAGAAATTAAAAAAGGGTTACCAACGGGCCAAAAAAAAATAAATTTTGCGGGTAACCTTAAATCTAAAATAGGATTTAAAAATATTCATATTTTTACAATATTACTTGTTGTTAAATCGCTAGCAGGCAGTTCTTGACCCGAATTTATTACACACCTCTCCCTAAATTAACGACTCAAAATACAAAAAATAAAAATGTCTCTAAGAAAATTTATAAATTGTTCAAATGATTTAATTGAATTTGAAAAAACATATTCCGCCAGCCTTACAGAGAACAATATTCATGCGCTGGAAATTCTTCGCGTAGAGTTCGATTCACTCTGGACCCAGGTAAAGCGGTCTTATGAAGAATGTAGAGATATAGAGGAGGAGGGTGACCATCCAATCGAAAGAAATAAACTTCGGGAACGGTATCAAAAAACCCTGTCAGCATATAAGGTATGTCTTTCGTCTATTAATGCAGAAATTAACGCACTTTCGGAACCCGTTGAAAAAATAGAACAACAATCATCGATTTTTCAAGAAAATAAAATTTCGTCAATAAGGCTCCCGCTTTGTGACACAGACATATTTTTTGGAGATTATAAATTATGGCCCAGCTTTCGGGATTTATTTACAGCCATATATATAAGAAACTCAAATCTAAGTAATGTAGAAAGATTATTTTATTTGACCCAAAGAACAGGCGGCGAAGCGAGGGAAGTAATTGCTCATGTACCCTTGACAAATGATGGTTTTATTTTAGCGTGGAGAAATTTAATAGACCGTTATGAGAATAAATGGATGCAGGTAAATGAACAATATAAGATTATTTTAGATTTACCTCAAGCATCGACAAATTCGGGTGCATCAATCAAAAAATTACAGCGCACTATAAATGACTCTAGACAAACCCTAAACATGTTAGGCATCGACACAGCAACATGGGAGTCATTTCTAATATTTATTTGTTCTCAAAATCTTCCCAGAAGTCTACTGCTGGAATTTGAAAATTCGCGAGCAGATAGCGCTGAAATTCCCACATGGGTCGAATTTGATAAGTTTTTGACACACAAATTCAAAGCTTTGGAATCAGTTGAAAATATGATGTCAAAAACTAGACCCACTCAAAGCAGTCCTGAATACGCAAAAACTTTCAATGGTAAAAACGCCATTAATTCATTACAGACAAATTTTTCAAAACAAGTTGACTGCAAAATACAAAGGAACCCCTCTGCAACAAGAGAAAAATGCCAATATTGTCACCAAATGCACCTATTACGATCCTGTCCTTCATTTTTAGAAAAAAATTTCAGTGATCGTGTACACCTAGTGAAAACAACACACTCATGCTACAACTGCCTGTCAGCAGCCCACGGTGTAAAGGACTGCCCCAGCAAATACAGTTGTAGAATATGTAAACAAAAACATAATACTTTGCTACACAAATCAGCTGCGACTCAATCTGCAAACCTTACACAGGTAAATACAGAGGAGCAATCATCCACGAGTTCTGCAGCTTTAACCAAATATATACAGTCCACTCCAAATTCACTCAATCCTCACTACACGTCCTTAACCCTACAACAAAATTCTGACTCATCTACAGAATTTCAACACAGAGACACTTTATTATTTACCGCCGTAGTTCAAATAGAAGTTAAAGGTCTACGATACCAGGCAAGAGCTATCATCGACCCTGGATCACAATCAACATTTATCTCACATAAACTGCAAAAGCGATTAAACTTACCCACTAAACGAAACGTAGTACATGTAAGTGGGTTGAATCAAACGGTTTCAGAAACTTCAACAAACGCGTGTTTGTTTAACCTTTGCTCTCGCGTAGACCCTAACTTTAAATTGGAAGTCTTTGCACCAGTACTTAAGACTCTCCCACCCAGTTTTCCATCGCAAATATCAAATTTAGAAATCATCAATGAGGCTGCAAAATTGCAACTAGCAGACCCTCATTTCTACAAGAGCCGACCCATCGATCTACTAATAGGCCTTGACTTAGGCCCATCAATATATTGTCTGAAGACTCCGATGCGGTCAATTGGATCCCTTTTGACACAAAAAACAGCATTTGGCTGGATTGTGGGGGGACAAATTTCAAAGGCGACACAGTCAAAAACAACAATATCGCTACTCAACACTACGTCCCTTGACCGAATCCTCACACGTTCTTGGGAGGTGGAGGAAACCCCAAAACAGATTTTGAGGTCAGATGAGGACACAAAATGTGAAAACAAGTCTACAACACGTAAAAATGATACAGGGAGGTATATTGTTAACCTACCCTTCAAAAAAGAAGAGGAAATAGGCTCCTCACAACACATTGAGATGACACAATATTTAAGAGTGGAGCGAAGGCTCAGTAGAAAACCTGAAATTGGTCAACAGGTCATTCTTAAATATCTAAAATTAGGATATATGAAAAGAATCTTACCCTTGGTTATAAATAAGGCTCCAAATTATTACCTGCCGCATCACGCAGTAATAAAACCGGATAGGTTCACTACAAAGCTTCGTGTAGTTTTCAACGCCTCCAGCCCGACGTCAATTAAGAATAGTCTTAACGACATTTTATACCCAGGACCCATTCTACAGCAAGATCTTTTTCTTCTGATAGCAAAGTGGAGATTTTTCCGTTATGTATTTAATGCGGACATTACCAAAATATATCGCCAAATACCCATCGACCCATCTCAAACCAACTATCAACGAATACTGTTTCGTAAACAAACAGACAATCCTAATGAGGATTATAAACTTCTAGCAGTAATACTCGATATTACGCGCTCACCGTTCTTAGCTATAAGAACAATTTCATCATTAGCTGAAGAGGTAAAATCAACACACCCCTCAGCATCAAAAATTCTACATCAAAACATAATAAAAGCAGCACATAATTTGACAGCATTCTTAGCAGCATTCTCGCGCTTCATTGGTAGACGTAGATACCCCTCTTGTATCCATTTGGACAATGGGACAAATTTCGTCAGAGCAGCAGAACTCATCAAAACTGAACGTCTAGAAATTTTGAAAACTCTACAGCAACACATTTTTCAACAGCAGAAGCAGAAAAACATCGAATGGAAGTTTATGCCACCTGGCACCCACCACATTACAGGTCTCTGTCAGGCAAGCTTAAAATCATTCACGAAGCATCCACAAAAAATAATTCCTATTATGAAATTCACATACGAAGGACGATGTACAATTCTGGCCTGCATTGAAACATACTTCAATTTTAGACCCCTAAATCCTGCTAGCGATGACCCTATTAATTTGACCCCATTGACTCATAAACACTATCTTATCGACAATCTCAAAATGGTTTCATTAAGACGAGATTTAAAAGATGAGAATTTTACCATTGCCAACCACAGGAAATGTATCAAAATCATATTCCTATCATTTCGTCAAGGACTGAAAAATAGATATCTGGCCGAAACACATGGCAGAGATAAATGGAAATTTCGTAGACGCAACAGAAAGAATAATGTTATGCCTTCAAATCTTCATCTCAGGTATTTTCATTGGCAGTTGCCCTACAGCCTATGCAACACAGACTATGCAGTCAAAACCAGCCACACATTTTTCAACGCTAATGCAGATGAAATGTACGATGTTGTTGTTACGCAAAAGTATTGCATATATTGTATGGCCCGCTTAAAATTTGAGCAGAATTGTAAAAATAAATTTGGGCGTCATGTATGTACTAGAAAACACAACACTCCCCGAAATTACACGGCACAACCAAAAAAGCCTGCAAAAAACCATCGACCGAAGGATGAAAAAAGTTTACAGATTGAAACTCAAATGACTCAAAAAGATATCAGTGACCCCTTCTCATGGTCCAGCGTTTTCGTGCCGACTGCCAGCGTTCAGGTATCGCTCTGCAATCTAGCCAACCCTATCACAAAAATTGCATCAAATACCATGAAATGGTTTTGGCTACCATCTAATGGACCCGCAAAGAGGCTGTACCCCCATATACACACCACTTGGAGGGGGCAGAATGTTTAGAAACGCAATGGCAGCACTGGTGCTGTTCTGCTAAAAATAATTTTAATTTTTCTTTCCTTCTTCTATGCATTAAGATCAATCGTTTTTGTGAACTCAACGCAGTCAAAACGCGGCGGTAATAAACAGTAAATTAACAAAGTACATATAAAACAAAAAGTGAGAAAAGAATAAACAAATAAAAATTGTAAACTAAACCTAAGAAATATTTAAAATTGTAAAATAAATAAGAATTAAAACTGAAGACAAATTAAATACAAATACAATAAAACAAAAATTATTATTTGAGAATCGAACAAAAAAAAGTGAACCGTGTTTTATTTTGTGTTTAGGTTCGACCCTAAACATACTCAATACTATAAAGTAATGAAAACTAGGAGTATTTTTTTTTAAGATCAATACTCAGAGACATTTGGCATTTGCAGTGGAATTTGAAGATATATACATAGATTTTTTTATATTATGCGCCCTTTTTTTGATGAGACAAGTTGCTGTCAATTTGACCGCTCAAGGGCTAGTGTTATACTTTCACCCTTGAATGATTATCAGCAAGTTCCTCCTCTATCGGTGGATGTTGAATGTGAGTGATGAGCGACTTCGTTAGGTTAGCTGTTTTCTTCCCAGAAGGTGGCGCTGTACTCCTGAATATTCGTTTCTGGTGAAATAGGCGGTTTCTTGAAAATGGACTTCTTGGAGGAGGTGGAAATTTAAATTATAATTTACAAAAACCTCGGATTGAACCTAGTTCGTTTGAATTTCTGTACGAATGTAGTATACGATAATAACAGTTCAAAAATGTTTTTAAGAAACCCTAACTAAATACATATATTTAGTAAATTGTTCAAGGAATTCTATTAAAAAAATTGGTTAAAAAGACAACATATGTGTATGTATTAAATAGATTACAGAACTTTCACAGCCAAAACAATATCTATATATGTAGTATGTATATAAATGAGGGCCCTTTTTTGGTTTTGTAAACACGAGTACTGATTTTAACCCTACTTATTGTATGAATTAATGAATTTGTGGTCAATGCAAATCATTGCTTGAAAATTTGCCCATTTGGGCAAGTGGATGTGGTACTTCTCATATTTGTTTATGTGTATTTGGAGAACGGAAATTTTTTGAATTTGGTTTGAATGACTTCACAATCAATGAAAATCTTCAATTAGCAAATCAGCAGAATTGAATAAGCAGACATGGTACCCCATATACAAATTAAAAATTGATTTTTTTTTTCTTGAAAACGGTTAAAGCTAAAGCTTCTTAATTTGGTCTAAATGATTTCATGACCAAAGCAAAGAACACTGTACAACAATTTCAAACTTTTTGCATAATTATGGGGCTCTGACGATTGATCCTGGTAGAGGAGGCTAAAAAAATATACACGTATGTCGGCGTTTTGACAGATCACATCGGAATTTTATTTTAGAGGCGGTTAAAATTTTCCATCTCTGGCCCACACTTGCAGCATAACGGTGTATAAAACTTACATCTGAGGTGTATGGTATGTTCAGCAACTTTGTAGAAAATATCACGACAAATATTTTCGTGGCACATATTAACCCTCAAACTCCCCGCAGAGATGCGGTATTCTAACAAATCGTAAAAGGCACGCCGAAAAAAGGGAGAGGCGGAATTGAAAGTTCTACAAAAATATTGGGCATAAAATTATACTATATATGACAGAACACACCAAAACCTTAAACTCAACGCAAACACCTAAAAACAATCAAATCAAAGATTGCCCATTAAAGGTTAATTTAATTTTAATTTAATAAAATAATGAAACCAAAACCAAAAATTAGCAAAACAAAGTGAAAATATTTAAATTGATATCAGTTAGAAAGGGGATCCTAGAGTTTTAATGGAATGGGGCCATTAAAAACAAAAGTCGTGCCATCTTTTAGTAAAAAAAGAACATTCCAAAAAATTAAAAAAAAAATTAAAGACTTGAACCTAAAACAACGCAACTTCGAATATTATACGACGCACAATGAAAATTAATACCTACTAATTCAACAGCGAAATATTTCCGAAGGAACACAAAACGAAACGACGCAAAGCGATGTCTTGGTGTACGAATTTTTTTTTTTTCAAATACAACTTTGGTCTATTCTAATTTGATGTGAAACTTTATTTTGGCTGATTTTCTTTTTAATCCCATTTTTCTAGTAAACTTTTGTATGCAAAAAAAAAAAATTAAAATTTTTATTCCTTAAATTTGGAATTCAGAAAGGAAAAACAAATTTTATTCACACTATGTTGTTCATAAACATATGCATTCACAAACTCTTATAGCTTGTGGTTATTTTGTTGTAACATGTTTGTCTAACAGCAGTAGTTGTGGTTTTAACCCAGCAAACATTACGTCAAACAAATGAAATTTTATGATCATGTTAATTGATAAAAAATCATATCTCAAGCTTCAGAGTATAGTTTTGATTAATAATTGCTTGTCAATTCATTATGAGGTGTAATGTTCACTTTGTTCTTAAATCTAAACATACTACCGCTTTATATGTTTAGAGATTTCAAATTTCCGGTTTGTTATACATTTTTCATCTGGCTTATCTTTTATTTAATGAAAGGTTTGCTGAAATATATAAATTTAGCACGACAAAAGTGATGATACCAATATTTGCACCAATTCGATTTGTGCCAGAAATTGGTAGAATTATTTGAAAATTTACAAAGATTAGAACTATTTCAGATGTGGTCAAGCCTGTGCATTATCGCAGTGTAGGCCTTGTGAAAAATAACTTATCTTTTAGTGAAAGTGTAGAAGAGGATAATGCGAATTTTTCAATCGGATAATATTTTGTATTTGGCAATAATGCCGTAGTTTGGAGCAATTGAAACTCCAACAGCATAGATATGCTGATTGTGTGTTAAAGCAACAGGCTTTCAAGGCGGATTTTTATTTTTTTTTTTTAATTTTCTTTATAGACAAAGATCATTTCTGCCTTCCTGTTTTTGTCAAGAAGAAAAATTGTTGCATATAAAGCTCGGACATGATTATGTGAAGGACATTTCATCCCCAAAAGTTAATGTTTTTGTATTGGTTTATTCATACTCTACAATATTGTTAAATAATCAAATAAATTCTATTAAAAAACAAAGCAAACACTTTTATCTAAAATTTGTCTCATTTGTTGGAAGTTTTGTTGGTTGCATCATAAAAACTATATACCATATGTGTCTAAATATTTATATTCCATGCTGATGTGTATAAAACCAGTAGAAAAACAATGCTTTGGTTTGATTCTTACTTATTCTACATTATCTTAACATATCATTGGAGAACCGATTTGAGAGTTATAATACAAATTGCATGATGCCAGACTTGTTGATGTGTAGATCAACTTGAACACGTCAGTAGTGTCAATAAGGCGGTATATCGAGCTACACAAATTGTGTTGCATTGTGTAACACAATACGACCATTCTTGGCTTGATCGATTAAAAAATTTCTCGGTCGTGTAATTTCTCAATTTGGCGACGTCAACTATTTATTAAAATAAAACGATTTGATGCCATCAAGAAAAAAAAAATTCGGCTTCTTTGAAGTCGATTTCTATTAAAATATTTCTCTAATGGTGGAGCATCTGACGTTCAAAATTTATTAATATCTAATATATAAAATTCTCGTGTCGCGGTGTTTGTTGCCAAACTCCTCCGAAATGGCTCGACCGATTTCCATGAAATTTTGTATGCATATCGGGTAGGTCTAAGAATCGGTCAACATCTATTTTTCATACCCCTAAATGTTAAGGTGACCCGCCCCAAGGGAAAATTTATGTCTCACCTATAATAATAATGTATAGACTTTATTGAAGTTTTAAACTAGATAGATCTGCGTACCGTAGAGCATATATGGTTTACGTTTTTTTTAAGAAGTACTTAGAAGGGCCGATATAGGGGATATGTCTCCGTATTCCCAACTATCAAACTGGAAAACCGAAAATGGCGAATAATCATTTATTGAAATTATTAGTAACGCAGACATTGATTGCTCATATCAATATTGATTTTTGCAGTTCGGTGAAGAGCATCAAAAGTATTTGAACTAAAAAAATATTTCCTGGAGCAAATTTATATGGCAAAACAACGTTTGCGGGTTAACTAGTATATATATATATATATATAGCCGAAATTAAGTCTAAAATACTTATATCGTCGTGCGGGAGTTTTTGTGCTCTATCTGCCATTTCCTATTTTTTATATATCTCGAGTTAATGATGCCACTTTAGGTTTTCGATCCCAAATTTTTCAAGTCTGCAATCCGTTTTCGAATATCTCGTCCAGTTTCGGAGATAAGTAGCCGAAAACGGATATCTCGTACAGTTTCGGAGATAAATAGCCGAAAACGGATGCAGGTTTTAAAAATTTTGGTGTCAAAAACCTAAAGTGGTCGACTTATAGGGTCGATTGCTGCAATGAGTCCAGAGGCAGTCAGGCATTATAATGAAATAAAAGTTTAATCGAAATCATAGCCTTTTGAGTGTCTTATTTAACTTTTATTATGAAACCGACAGATAAATAAATCCATATTTTTTATTTTTCTTTAGATTATTATGCATTATTTTTCCAATCATTACTGAATTTCAATAGAATACTTTGTATTTGCAATTGTTTTCTAAACTGCTTATAAAATATGTTAAATTTACCAACAAGTCTGTGTGTTTGCTGGGAATCTGGCATGCATTCAAGTTTTTGTGCTTTGTTGTAATGATACATGCAAGTTTGCAAGTGTATGAATTATTTGTTTTTTTCCTTGTAGTTGTTATTGTTTTTGGTTTATTCTTTATTATACAGGATTTGCTTGATTGCATTTTTGGTCATTATATTATAGTATGGAAAACGTGATTGGCATTTCAAAGATGTTTAAAGTAAAAATATTTTAATATGTGACTATATATGTATGTATGTGTGTTTGTTTAAGTAAATATTTGATACACTTAGAATAAAACAAACGAAAGATTATTAACCTTGCAAAGCATTCAGTTAATTTTTTTTTTGTTAGAGCTTGACAATTTTGAATTGGCAGCACTGTTTTTTTTGACAACTGAAATTATCGCTGAATTCTGTAAATGCGATTCAATAGATTAATCACGGATTATAGCCAAATACTTCGCGCTGTAAAGTGTGTATTTAATCTCTTATGTCTTCAAAACTTTACGGCAAAAGAAACATAAAAATCTATTCATAAAAACATTCATAATTCATTTGGACGATATTATTTTTATCTGGTTTAGACCCAGCACAAATGCAAGACACTGCGACCTTTAAGATCTATTGTGTCCCTTTGAGTCTACCGTTTGTTTAACAGACCAATTGCCTTCCTTACGAACACCAGCAGGTTCGAAACTTTAGTGGTGGATATATCCGCCAGTGAAACCATATGTCTCCCTAAATACATCCATCTAAATCTATCAAGAGCTGCACATTCACACAATATGTGCTCTGCTGTCTTCGATGCTTGTGACATAGTCTACAAACATCTACCTCTGTGATCGCCATTCTCATCAAATGCGCTCCCACACTACAGTGACCCGTAAGAAAATCCGATAGGATTTTCAGGTCTGGCCTTCTATACTTTAAAACATCAGATTTACCCCCAAATCGTGGACGAATCGCAGCTTTGGCGTGTTTGTGACCCGACTGGGCATTCCAATGTTCCAAACGTTTGCCAGTTTCCCATTTGATTGAGAATAGTAGAAAGCGGTGCTGCACAGGAGGGCTCCGGACCTCCTAGCCAATACATCCGCTTCCTCTTTCCCGCTTATACCACAGTGTCCAGGTACCCAGAACAGCTGCATCCTGTTTATAAGCGATAATTTTTGCAAAGTGTCTAGATGTCATACGATTGGAGTCAAGCGTCTTTACGGCAGAACGATATAATCTTTATAGAAAAAAATATTTCTACTTCTTGGATTGCATTCTTCTTGCATTGTTTTTGATATAAAAATATATGTTTGTGGAATAGTAATTAATGTGGAAATATATGTACCAGAGAACATATTGAATGTACTTACGTTTGCTAAGTATTCATGGTTTTGCTATGCATTCATTCAACATTAATTTCAATTGATATTGTTTAATTCACAATCTTTGTTTTCGTTGACTGCTTTTGCATAATCTTTTTTTATATTGCTGTTACATGCTGTGAAACGAATGGTTTTACAATAATTTTATAACAATTTTTTATGTGTGAAACAAACACTCAAATTTCTTAGTGTTTTTCATATGAAAAGACGAACGCCTTAAACCATTCTTCGTCTATGAAAACGTTGAAAATATACATAACACATACATAAATACATTCAATAGAGATGCAATCATTCATACTATTCGTTGTCCATTCGTTGCATTTTTTTTGAGTGTTAGATGACAAGCAATGCAATGAGATTCGGTACATTGATTCTTTTATTGTTTTGTCTTGCATTGTCTAAATAAAATAGTGACAATTGACAACAGTATACTCATTTTGTGTGAATGCATTCAAACGGGCAATCAAACTGTTTTCCAAAATTTACATTAGATGGTACCTCAAAAGGAAAAAGATTCCCCGTACCCTCAGTAATATAAAGTATTTTTGCAGGAGTTTAAATAAAATTTTTTGTTTTTTGTTTATTCTTCGCCTTTTTAGTTTTTTATTATATATTAGGCATTTACAGTCGGATCTTAAAGTATGAATTATCAGTGTTTTTATCTCGAGAAGAATATCTATTTGCATGAATGGCATTTCTACCTTACACAGCATGGTTTTCATCAATCTGACCTCTTTCGACAACATCCTACTTTTAAATTAAAATGATTGAAAGGAATTGATCATTATTAAAACAAATGGCACATACTTGAAATGTGTTATTGAAATTTAATTTTATTTATTTAAAAGAAATAATTATTCAAATACAAAAGAATGTTAGACCAATGGCTTTTTCTTTTCTACAAAAAGTTTAACATTTTATTATTCTAAAATATGTAAATAATATATTCAATAAGTTTTTTGATTTCGTTTTATTTCGGTTTTTTCTATACTACTATAATACTTTAAAAGACATTAATAAAAAAAAGCCAATATATTGTTAAGATGAGGGAGATAAAACTTAACAGGGCAATATTTTTTGTTGAAAAAGAAAATGCCGTAAGTGTCAGGAATTTCGTTTTCCAAAATACCTACAAAATCAACAAGCCCAGATAAGACTATAATTCGGAGAACCTCTAAAGTTTTGGCTTCATTCTCATTCATGCACATCACTAGAGAAAATTATTTCTATCAGTGTAAAAATTTAGTTTTTGTTTTAAAAGAACTTTAAAAAAAAAATAAAAACTTTTCTACTAATATTGTCAAAATATTGTAAATATCTCTGTAAATATTCAAGTATAGAAGTAAACATGAGTTAAATGAAATGTTAGAAATATGTGTGTTTGAGTGCTTGTTTATTTCTCTAATAGTTTGAGAAAAATAATTTTTTTAGTAATTACTACGAGTTTATGCCAATGCATAGAATATTTTCATAAGGAAGTCAATTAAAAAGTTTATAGTATATTAAGCCATGTTAAAAGAACTCTGTCTACAGAAGCATAAACAAGAAATAAATATATAAATAAATTATTTAAATCCTGGCAAACTTTTACACACATAAATGGAATAAAAAACTATTTTTTTTTTTGGTTTTCAATTTAAAAGCAAATTGATAAATTTTCTAAAATTTGAAATTGTGGCTAAATTTATATATAAAATTAAATAATTTTGTTTTTATTTTCTGTTTTATTTGTAGACTCAAATTGGAATATTACGAGCAAGCATGTGCCGTTGATAGTGTAACAAAAAAATGTGCTGGTCGTCCCAGTGGTTGTCGCACTGCCATGATTGGCATCTTGGGAACAATGCTACGCACCACATGTGCTTGTCATGGCACAGATGCTCAGTATTTGTACCAGTGTGTTGGTTGGAGACGTCTACTATGGATGAATCCATGTGTGGGTAAGTTAAATCGGCAATAATTTTTAAATTGGGATTAAAATTTCACAAATAATTGTTTTTCTGTTTCGTTTTTTTTTTTTTTGTTTTTTTGCAGTGGAGGCACAAAAGGATTTTCATATGAAACGTTTGGCTGAATTGGGCTTTTTAACAACCACTACTACAACCACCACAACTACCACGACAACAACCACAACAACAAAAGCACCTCCCCCACCCCCACCAGCGCCAACAACAACAACAACCACTACTACACATAAAATGCCACCACCACCAGCTATGCCACCGAAAATACCGCGCAAACCAGTATTAACGGTAAGAGAAAACAAGCCAAAAATTCAAATCAATTAAAAAGAAAAGAAAAAGAAATAAAATCGGTTGCACTAAAACTACTAATTCGCAATTATTTTTCTTTGTTTTTTTTTTTTTTTAATTATACCTGATTAGACTAAAGAAAATAATGAACCCACATCGATGGAAGAGAATGTTATCGAACAGCCATATCGAGTGCATAGCGGAAATGGTGATGATAGCGGAAATGGCGGAAATGACGATTACCACAGTATTATAAGCAATACTGACAATGACAATACAAATGGTAATGCTAACGGTAATGGTAATGGTAACGGTAAAGGCAGACATATCAAAAATGGCAACCGTAATGGTAAACATGCATACAACAATGGCAATAATAAAGCATCTGCTATGGCCGAAGCTGGAAATGGCCATAATAATGGAAATATGGTTAGCAGCAGTAATAATCATGGTAACGGCCACGCTAATAATAACGGTAATAATGGTCGTGCTGTAATTGTTGATTTTGATGATCAAACCATTTACATTGAACAAATGGAAACAACTGAATTTGTGGTTATAGATACAACGACCATGTTAACCACAACAACTGTAGCCACAACAACACAAGCGCCAAGTAAGTAATAGAGTTAAAACCATAAATGAATCAACATTAGCAACATCAGAAAAAAAACAAAATCTATATAATTATTATACGCAAACTGAAAACCCAAAAATTAATTTAATTTTTATACAAAATTTTTTTAGAATAAGATTAGAAAAAAAGGAAAGATAAAGTAGGTTTACATCCGAAAGCATGCTAGCTCACAAAAAAAATACGATAAAAATTAAATTTCATAAATCAATATTGATAATATAATAATATTTTATCCTAAAATGAGGAATCTATTTCTATCACCATTTATATATTATGTAAATCAAAATAATTTTTTTGTGTTTAGAAGTTTAGATTTTTTTACTGTACAGCGTTTTTCAATAAGAGCGCTACAAAAGTTTTTTTAAATAAATCAAAAACGGTTTTGGATATCAATGAAATTTTTTATTCCTGTAAAAGTTCAGTCGATGCCATTTTGTATGGAACTCGATTTCTTTTGCATGGCCACCACAGGCACACATGCAGTAGTCCAGACGCTAAACCCAATTTGCGACGGTTTTCAAGCATAAATTGGCCGATGCGGCTGCAATTTCACGTTCGATATTCGTACGAAGTTCATCAGTCGTCACTGGCTTGTTGGCATAGACCATAGACTTGACTGCTGGTTCGGTTACTTATGGATAAAAATTGGCACACACAACATGGGCGCTGCCGTTAGCTAGGCCGTAACCCTAAAAAAGGGTTGTAATTGCCAATTATATATATAGGTATGTAAATAGGCGTGCACATTAATTACATTTTTGAGACAGTAAATGATTTCTAAACATCTATTTTGTTACATTAGTTTGTAAAAAAAATGTGTACCACCTAAATTACTGTTTACACCAGTGGTCATTAATTAATGAACTGCAAAATTAGTACTTAATTTCAAAAATCAATTTGTTCAGTAACAAGAGAAACCTTGTGTGATGTATGTTCAGTGAATCTAATGGAGAACATGTATATTATATATATATAATTTAAACGCCAATTTAAACAAATTGCGGGAACCCTTATATTCGGCTACTTTTAAATACAAAAATATAATTTAGCAACCAATTTAAGAAAATTTTGGGAGCATTTATTTATAATCATCTGTGTTAATAGGTCGGCTTAGCTTCGATTCAATTTACAAATTTTAACGAGAACTTACTCCCCTCTCGTTGCCAAATTTTGCTATATACATATGTTTTTCTTTTTTTGTATGTTTAAAATAATATTAACTCTATGAGAATTATAAACCATATTTGAACCAACAATGATAGGTATCTTTTGTGTGGTATTCGTGTGGTATTTTTGTAAACATCTATTGATAGTAGGTACCAATTACTAACTTACTAATTAAAGGGGAATTTTAAATCATATTTGTAACAACACATTACGGCTGTTAAAGCCTCAGGAATATTCAATAGGGAGTTTCTTAAATTATATGGAAGTAGATATATTATATCTTGCTTTCGTTTGCGACGTTATTTTGTAGGTTAAAAAAATGTTCAGAATTTTTCTGTAAAATTAACGTTGTCTAATATTAACAACTGTCCTCATCTAACTGGAAAAAACTAGTTAGTTAGAAATTTAATAATTGTTCAGCAATAAAGAACAATAAAATTCGCCACAAACTATAATTTTATTTTTTCTGAATATTTAAATTTTTTTTTATAAATTAAACAAATATGTTTAAATTTTAAATATTTACTCATTAAATATTTGAGCCAAATATCAGCATTTGATATCTATGTATGTATTTACATATGTGTATGTACATGTGTTCATATGTATGTGAATATTTAAAACAAATATATGTATGTAAACAAAGGCATAACTGTATAAATTTTTATGTGTCAGTTTATAAAAGGGATAATATTTTTGAAGCACAGAAAAAATCCAATCCAATGCCAATTCATTTCCATCATCCAGTTTGCAATAAAATAAACAACAACAACAACAACAACAACAACAACAACAACCAAATGGAAACAAATGTATCAGGTACAATTAAAAATTATCACAACTACATGAAAAAATACACAAATCATTTGGAAAGAGATAAATTTAGCAACCGCAAAAACATTAACAACAACAGAAATTAAAAAAAAAAACATTAATTCATATACATATGTTTTATGTATGTTTGTTCATGTACATTTTCATACATAATAAATAATATCAATAATTAAAAGTGTTAAGAGAGATACAGACACCGCACACACCTTAACGAAAAAGAGAAATTCATTTCATGTGCATGTGTACGAATATGTACTTTTATTATTAAATTGATGAGTAAACAAGTGGGCAGAGTGATATGAAAGCCAATAAACTAGAAAAACCGAACATTAAAAATTATTTGTATATTTAATGATGTTTTTCAAAGCCTAGAAACTACATTTATTGCTGTTTTTGTTGGTTTTGGTTGCTCTTTTTTTCCAAAAAAAAAAAAAAAAAAAAAGATAATGAATTTTGTGACATTTCGAAAGTATTTATGAAACTACCAGATCTACCATTAAATACTAAAAATATGGATATGGAAATGAAACAGAAAAAAGGGCTAGAAAAAGAGAGAAGGAGAGAAATCAAAGTATTTTAATATTTTTAAATAATTTTTTATTATTTTTTTTTTTTTTATCTTGCTAATGAGGTAATAAAATTAATTTTAATGAAAAAAAGAAAGTATTGCACAAATTCATGGACACCTTATACACAAAAATTGTAACATTTTATCATTTATTTATACTTTTTAACACTGAAAAGGGGGTCCAATTTTAGGGGCATAACTAAACTAGGTATTATATCCTAACTTTTCGAGCCTCCTCATTTTTATCACCATTTTAATATGAGTTCAGAAAACGTCGTTCAACCACAACAAATCTGTTGTAGTTTTTAACAGCAGTGATTTTTTTTCTCAATTTGGTACCTACGTATCGGATCAACAGATTTCAGTGTATTGTGTAACCATTTGGGTACTTTATTGTTCCTTCTGTACGTTAATTACTTACTATCTTGCATAATGTATTCAAACATTTTAGTGTATACCGTGGGACATAGGGAATTTTTATTACTGATGTGATATGATCGAATCAAATTCGATCAAATGTAAATACATGCAATATTACAGAGGAAGTTCAATTATGAACAGTTACATGACTGGTACTTATTATCTAGAAATAAATACATTTCTTAGTCTGGGAGTATTATTTGACGAAAAATTAACATTTAAATCACACATCTCCCAGACTGTGAATAAGCGAAAGAAATAGTGGGATCTATTAAACGCTGGGAGGAGCAGTTCAATATTCCGTATGTTTTAAAACAAGAGATCAATCCTAGAGTATGCAAATTTAGGATGGGACCCTCAATATTATTTTCGTAAAGCTAAATCGAACCTAAATATTGCTTTACCGTTATATGACAGTTATCTCGAGATTATTAAACTACCAAAACTTAAAAGCAGAAGAGTAATTCGTGAATAATTTGTAACATGGTTCTATTGATTCTAAAACCATTCTAAGTAAACTAGAACTTACTAGTTCCAAATCTCCCGGAAAGAAACTACTTTCCCTTATATTACAATATTTTTGTTTACGTTAATATTGACGTGATTAGAAAAATATGTGAGGATTTTAATACTCATTTCCGTATTATGTATTATGCGACAATAAGAAAACGTTTGATTGAATTTTTAAATTATTAATATTGAGTTATTATTATTAAACTATTAATTTTGTAAAGTAAACTGTCAGGAATTACTTATTTCATAGGTTGAATAATAAATAAATAAATATGTAAATAATGAAATTAGAAAAATAATTTAACAAAAAAGCTTAACCACTATTTAATGGACATGTTTTTTGCAAACATGTTCTTAAAAAAAAAACTAAATCTATGACAAGATGCTTTTAACATGAGAATATTTGGTGCGATAACAATTTCATACATTTTTTAACATGAATTCTTTAATGAATTCCAACGCTATATGAAATTTATTATTTGACAATTTAAGTGCACTGTCATTCGCTCAATATCGACATATGTTGGTCTCAACGTACAGATCAGTTTTTTTACCCCTACTTTAGGGGTATTTCTATCTCTTAAAAGTTATTAATTTTTTGGCCTAACACTGATGAGCACAATAATGCCGCTGAACAGTTTACGTAGCAGTTTCACTAAATGACTTGGGCGTTTTCTCCATTCTTTTAAGATAGTTGCCAATTTCATAGCCCTTAATAAATTTTATGGCTAGTCTTCAGCAATTCATTTTATTTTAAAAAATCTTTTTGGAATTAAGCATGATAATTGTTCCGGTACACATACAATTATTATTAATGTTGTTATGGTTCCATAAAGAGCTGATAAATTACCTGTACTTTCATACAATAGCAATAGCTACAAATTATGTGATCCATGAAAGTTGTACTTCGCAGGAATATATGCATATTTGGAGAATTAATATTTCTATGTCATCATAACACCCCTTATGGTAGTACCGATATAATATCAAAAAGCACGCCACATTGCTCCGATAATACAAAGAATTGATACGAAACTTTCTGTATTTGATCGAGAAGCCTCGAACTACACTCTGAAGTACCGGTATTCCTTGTTCGGTTATAAAAATATCTTTTTAGTATTAAGAAAATCAGATGATGAGATGTATTTCTTGCACTTGTAGGCTTCTTTCGACACTCGGTAAATGTGATTCTTAAAATAAACATCAGAGTTTATTCGCATGCTGAACGTCCGTCCTCTTAATATTTACATTACTCGTAGTCACAGATGAAAAGATTGTATCTTTGTAACCACAACAACGCGTGGAAATTGCCCTCACTCAGAAATTGTATGTTGGTCATTTGTGGGGTTGTCATTATACTTAAATCGGTTTAGGTAGCCAAGGTTTTTATGCTTGTTTTCCAAGATTCTGACTAAGACAGGAAAAAAACTTTGAGCAGTATTTTTATTCCTTAAATATAATTGTTTAAAAATATATACTTATTTCTATCGTAGAAACCAAAATTAAAATCGTGAAAAAGAGACGTAGGAAATTTTTTATGGATAAATATTCGCTAAACCAACGTGTTTTAATCGTTAAAATATTTTATCAAAATCAATGGGTGATGAGGAACATTAACCCATATTCGGCCAAGAAAATTCAAACGTTATATTTTAAAAAATGTATACTCTTTTTATAGTAATTTGGGTCGTCTGAATCCAAATCTGTTGTTGGTTTTGCGCTACTTTGTCCATGAGTCCCGGAAATGGGTGTTCGCAAGTGCGAACACTGGCTGCTATTTGACATGAATTTGCAATGTCAACAAATTTCGGAAATGTTAAAAATAAGATAATAGCAAATAAGCAATATTTTAAAATATATTTATTAAGATATTAAAATAGTAATTACTTATTTTAAATAAGATTTGTCAAAACATTGTGGATGCAAATTCACGTTGCATTTTTGGCACATCCATTTGATTGGCTTGCCACATCCTTTAATTTGTCACCTGCGAGATTTCCCTTGTGGCTGAACTATTAGAATATGCTCCTCTACAATATTTGGCAATTGATAACTAACGCTTTTGTCGCACGGATTCAGCATCTGTTTGAGAACTAAGTAGCAAAGCTTTGCTTACGCTTACTCTGAATTCTTTTTGAGATAGCATGTTTTTCTTGGTTCAAGAAGCAGTGCAATTTCCAAGCATTACTGACTGATAAGCTTAAAACAGAAATAAAGAAAGACCAATAGCACTTCTTTGACCTTCTATTTATTCTGTAATTTGAGACGGCATTGTCGTGAAGGTCTACGCCTCCCATCCCAATTCGTATTTTTTTATATTCCTTTTTCCATCGCTTCACGTCACGGATAGGTTCAATTTGTTCGAAATTACTGACAACCGTTACCTCTTTGTTATCTGCCCAACGAAAAACCAATAAAGAATTTGTTCGATATATTGATAGTCACTTTCTCCCCGCTTCAGCTGCTTTCCTGTGTGTAGTGGGGCTTTTGCAATTCATTTGGGTTGAACGGTTTCTGTGGCGCAAAATCTTTTTTCACTTAAAAGGCACATCAAATAATATGATGTGAAAAAGTTGTCAAAATAAATTTGAAAGATAATGGGATCTTTTACACATTCCATTAATCTTAAAACCACGTCTGCACCCAAATAAATTTGACAATCGTAGCTGTCTCTCGAACCAGAATATGGTATACAATACCACCACTCGAACACAAACACCAAATCTTGTACCCAAAACGAATTGGTTTATTCCGGATATACATTTTTCACGACTGACGACCAAAATATGGGAGCATTTGTTCATAGTAGTTCACTCCATACACCAAATTGTATATATTTCTTGTTGGTAAGATCAAACAACGGTCGAACGAAATTGACAGTACCATTTTTAAAAGTCACATTATTAGAAGAAATAGCGTTCTTAACCTTTGACAGCTTATCACCTTTATCCAGGTTATTATTATTGTTAAAATGAAGAAAGCGTTAAATCTCTCTGAATTTGTTTCTTGACATAATTTGCCAGAAAATTGAGTTTCCTAGACATGGATCTTTTGACCAGTAGTCATCAATGGATGGCTAGGTGTTATATCCTGACAAAATCAGTATTCCAAGAAAATGCTTTAAGTCCATATTATTAAAAATAATATTTCCGAGTTCGTGTTGCGCATACGTGTTTGACTGCATAATAATAAAATCAAACATTTTTTCATCAAAGAACTTTTCAAACAATTGAATTGGTGAGAGGTCTTTGTTTTAACTTAACTGTAGTCTACTTGTAAAAAATCAACGCAAAACAAATCACATAGCAACAGAAATTGAGCATTTGAAACTTAAAGCATCTTGCATTTACCGTTAATTATATGTTTTGTTACATACAAATACACATTACAAAAACATTGTATCAACGAAGCCTATTCTCCAAATAGCAGCCAATGTTCGCGCTTGCGAACAGTGAAACAAAGAGCTATAATTTAGTAGAAATATTAGTTTTTATTTAGACTTTTTATTTATATTTGGTCATTTAAATTATTTAGCTAAATTACCTTTATTTACTTTTAATATTTTTTAAAAATTTATGTTTTTTTGTAGTTATATAAAAATATACCTAAAAAGCGTCCCCAAAAATATGCCTGCAGGCAAAACATAAAACACATTTTAGACTTTTTTATAACGGCTAATTAAAATTAAGACTTTATATTAAATAATGGAAACATAAAATTTTTACAAATAAATGTACAAAACTTTGTAACTTGGCAATATAATTCAGTAAATTTACTGTTCGCAAGTACGAACAGTGGCCGAAAATGGGTTAAAAGTGGTAGTCTGGTGTGCAATTTGATCAAGAGGAATCATTTGATTTTATTTTATTGGAACTGATAACGGCGTAACTGTAACTGTCAATGGGGAGCGATATCGTAATATGATTGAAAACTTTTTAACGTCACAACTGCATGCTTGAGGCCAATAAAGGCCATATATAATTGCCGACATTAAATAAAACATTTATCAATATAAGATTCATTTCGTTCATGTAATACATATGTACATATGTGTTGATGTATTCATTGCTATAATTTTGCCCGTAGTTGTCATTTATCACATCATATGCAAAATATTAATATTTCTAACTTTATA
The DNA here is from genome assembly GCA_963576795.1 of Metopia argyrocephala. Classification (NCBI taxonomy): domain Eukaryota; kingdom Metazoa; phylum Arthropoda; class Insecta; order Diptera; family Sarcophagidae; genus Metopia; species Metopia argyrocephala. The sequence continues at coordinate 50,145,326 of OY756211.1, read as the reverse complement.
AGCATAGTTTACTGGATTTTATGATGACACACTTTAAATGCTTAAGTACATGTAAAATTCAATTTTATAACAATCCAACCACCAACAGTTGGGTAGCCATCCATCGTCAACGATGCCAGCATATAGTCAGTCATCATTAAAATTCATATATTCATTATAATTCGAATGTATTTCACAACGAATATGAATATATCAATAATTATTGCTTGTTTGTATAGCCATATGAACAATATTTTTAATATTAAAAATGATACCTTGATTATCTCTTCATATGCCTCTCGGTTGCCTTAGTTGGAGCACCTGGTTATTTAAATGGTCAGCCATGATGTTGGGCTCTGTCAATCAAACCACACTCATTTAGTTACTCTTCTTTATATCATTTATTCAGTTTGTTTATAAAATTATATTCTAATGTGTTCAAAATCTGCACAGCATACATGGAGATTGTATGGTTTTTGGCAATAATTTAACTGAATGACTAAATAATATTCAAATTTTGCATAATTTAGTTGATTATTGTATTCGATTACAATTTGTGAGACAATTTTTTTTACACTTATTTTGTGAAATAATCTGAGGTTGTATTTGTGTCATTATATACATATGTATGTATATGGTACATTATTTTTTTTAAGACCAATACTCAGGGGTAAACCCCTACTCATGCAGTGCATTGTATTGGAATGTGAAGATGCTTAATAGAAAGATATTTTTTTTATAAATTTTTGTATATTATTAGCCTTTTTGTTGATGAGAGAAGTTGCTATCAATTTGACCATTCAAGGGCCAGTGTTATACATTCACCCTTGAATAATCAAACACAATTACTTTATCTGTTGGTAAATGTTGAATGTGAATGGTGAGCGTCTTCAGTAGATTTACTGTTATCTTCCCAGTAGGTGGCGCTGTACTCCTGATCATTGGTTTCTAGTGGAATAGATTGGAAATATCAGGGAGCGGTTTCTTGAAGATGGACTTCTTGGAGGGAGTGGGGGGAACCTATTATTTTTTTTTTTAATTTAATTTTTAATTTAAATTATAATTTGTAGAAAACCGCAAATTTTTTTTCTTTATAATTTTGTCCTTCAATGGGATTGAACATCGGTCGTATGAGTTTCTAAGCGAGCACTGAACCACCTTACAATGACCCTTCCACAGTATAATTTTTATAGTTTCTGGAGAATCTTAAGTATGATTTGGCATTTTTTTTAATGTTGACCGGAATCTTGTTTGTTTTATTGTTGATACGGGACTAAAACCAAAACTGTTTACGCCTGTAACCCTAACCGCAATGACAAAATTTTTTTACGTAGACTACTGACAAGGGTATCCTGGTATTTATCCTTTATTTTAATTATTAAATAAAAAAACAAAACAACTTATAAGACATATTAAGCTAATGGAACTTTAAGTTTGTATTTCGCTTTGTTTAACAAATATTTAACTTTAAACAACGCTTGGGTAACCGCGTACCCGTGTTCGTAGAGTTAGGGTGAATAGCCATCAACTGCATATTTCTCTTTTTCAATTTTAAAAATCATTTAACGCATAGCTGTTTCTGCCAGTTTGCAAGGAAAAATTAATCCGAAGAAGCTAAATCTAGCCAATACGGTGTGTAGTGTAGAAGTTAGAGCTTTAATTCATTGATTTTAGCCATGGCAATACCGGATGTGTGTACTCTTTGGACCAATACTTTCCTTTCTAGCACATGCTGATTTTCTTTCCTTAATTTCATTATTTAAATGCTGTAATAAGTTATCAAAATACTTGCCGTTGACAATTCCTACTTCTAAAGATAATTAAAAACAGACATTATTATGATATTACATGTTTTCTCCTTTCTTCAAACACTCTTCTTCCACTGCAATGCTTTGATTGTACCTGTGCTTTGGATGTAAATCGTCAACTCATGTATCATACTTCGTTGCTAATCTAAAAAAAAAACCTTAAATATATATTGCGGTAAAATTTCACTGTTGTGAACAAAGGCAGCACCGAAACGATTTTCTATTCAACTATGTACCTGATGATCATATCTTCTGTCAATATGCAATTACAGAACTTTTTGAAATGCCTGTCATTTCAGCTGGCTCAGGCTCACGCCACTCTCATCCAATCCGAAAATTTTCTTAACAGTTTCCAGTGTGAATACAGTAATTGATTACACGGTGCTACAAATGAGCAACTCTTTTTATACTTGGAAAGTGACATAGTGTAAGTTGTAGGCCTTATAGAGTAGATCATAAATTAATTTTTAAAAGTTCGGAAATACCCTCAAATTTCGGAGTTATTCCGAAAAAACTATTTTCGGGTAGGTTCGAGTACTTATGAACACATAACTCAGTTGGTTTTAATCCGATTTTCAATTTTTAAACGGTTATATACTCATATCATGATAAGACTAAAAAAATAAAGAAAATGTAGTATCTTAATCAATACATATTTGTAAAAGCAAAATTTTTAACTTTTGAAAAACCTTAATAACTTTTTTATTTTTTACTCGATTTTATTTATTGGAAGCTTGTTTAGCTCCGAACTAAATTTGCTTTAAAGAAATATATACATAAGGGTATGCTTCTAAACAATCTAATTTAAAAAAAGTTAAAAAATTTAGAAAAAATAAAATTAAAATCAGATATAATTAAAAATAACACTACAAAAATTTAATATATATACCAAAATGTGTACATATTTAAAAAAGCACATATTTCTTCTTTCTAAAACCGTTTAAAAATTGAAAATCGGATTAAAACCAACTGAGTTACGTGTTCATAAGTACTCGAACCTACCCGAAAATAGTTTTTTCGGAATAACTAAGAAATTTGAGGGTGTTTGCGAACTTTTAAAAATTAATTTATGATCTACTCAATAAGGCCTACAACTTACACTAGGTCACTTTCCAAGTATATTTTCACTGTAGCACCGTGTTATTGGTAGTCGTGAAAAATCGTACGAGTTGGATTAAATTCTATTATTCAATATTTTATAGCTGTAAAGGGAAAATCTGAATTTCCCAAATTACAATCTAAGTTAGTTTTAAAATTTGTTTCGGCCTGAAATCTCTCAAAATTAAGTAATTAGTTAAATAGCCATGGCCTACTCTTGACTAAATCACTGTGATCGAGAGTAATAATGTGAAGACCTAACACTTAAAACATATTATTTACAAACTTGTAAGTAGTCGCCTGAGTAGTATTCATTTTTTAATCACTTATATCCAGGGACAGTAATCATTATGAGTTTTATAATAAAAATTACACAATAATAATTATATTATGAGTTTTAAGGATTTTCTTCAATGGTAATATAAAATTATAAAGTCGTAAATTCAAAGTGAGTTTTATTTCGAGCGAAAAAAATAAAAATCATAAATAATGATTATTTTAGAGTTTTATTTCTTTTGCTCAAAAATAATGATTATGGCTGATTTTTTATATTATTACTCATAAATAACACTAGTTTACAAAATGAAATTTTTTTCATGTACATTTGATGAGATGTGATTTTCTTATGTATTTTCTTCCGCTGAATTCAAAAATCAAGGTTAAAATTTTTTTTATGGAACAGTTTTTGAGATATGGTAATTTTTTCATTTGTTCGACCTTTTTTCACTTGACAAATTATATCTCGAGCTAGATATGTCGTATTGGGTCGTTTTTGGTACCAAATGGAAGGCATTGATTTGTAAATTTCACTCAATAGCTTATACCTTTGTCAATTTTCGGTCGACTTTCTTCTGGTTGGTGTTAGTTCTTGCGTAGAAGTATCATCTTGACGTACATGAAGAGAAACCAGATGTTTTTCGACGTTTTGTACTTTTCCATCGGCACAGAAGCACTGTAAAATAAGATTTTTTTGAAAATGTGCTATATTTTCATCAATATGTTTTGAACCGCTATACAAATCAAAAATCCAGTTATACATGTTTGTTCGTCATCTCAATACCTTCCATTTGGTACCAAGAACGACCCATATATATATATATATATATATATAGGACATATCTAGCTCGAGATATAATTTGTCAAGTGAAAAAAGGTCGAACAAATGAAAAAATGACCATATCTCAAAAACTGTTCCATAAAAAAAAATTTTAACCTTGATTTTTGAATTCAGCGGAAGAAAATACATAAGAAAAATCACATCTCATCAAATGTACATTTTTAGTGTAAACCAGTGTAATCATTACCATTGAAGAAAACTTTAAAAATCAAAAATTTTAAAATTATGACGGATATGCCAAGGTTGTCAAAAAATAATAATAATGGTGTAATAAATGTTTTTTTTATGTCTGTTCTAAGTGATTGATTTTTTGATGTAAAAAAAAAGAACAATAATCATTATTTACGGTCCCTGCTTATATCGGTCATACATGTAAGGTAAACCGGATTTTGTTTTGTTTCTTTAAAAAAAAATATTTTTACAAAATTCTGGAATAGTGTAAGATACTAGCGAAAATTTATTGTTTTGGTTGACTCGAAACTAGAACTTAAATTGTCTAGAAAGTAAACCAAAGTCTTATATTCTCTACTATCGACGTCAAGCTAAAGTCACTTAAAACAGAGTGTATAAAAAAATAACACTGTACAACAATTTCAAATTGCTTATTTTAATTTTGAGTGCAAAACGATGATAAAAATAAAATAACCAAGAATTATAGCACAAATTTGAAGTCATAGGGACATATATACAAAAGTACTCAGTACTTTAAAGTCAAACTTTCACGTCAGGGATGGGATGATCTACATTTTCGAACAATAACTAAACTAACCCTAAATGGTCAATCTTTAATTTGATTGTTTTTAGGTGTTTACGTGAAGTTTTGAGTTTTGGTGTGTTCTGACATATATAGTATAATTTTATGGCCAACATTTTTGTAGAAGATTTCATCCTCACCCCTCCTCTTTTTCGGGGTGCTTGTCATGATTTGTTAGAATAAAGCCGCAAAACACAGTTGTGGGGGGATGTTAGAGGGTTAATATGTTCCACGAACATATTTGCAATGATATTTTCTACAAAGTTGCTAAACATACCATACACCTCAGATGTAAGGAAGACATAGTTTTATACACCGATATGGTGCTAGAGTTGGCCAGATGGATAATTTTAACCTTCTCTAAAATAAAACTCCGTTGTGATCTGTCAAAGCGCCGACACACGTATATATTTTTTTGGTCTTCTCCCCGTAATTTTTTACGTGCTAAACAGTGTAATATTAGCCTTTAAGCCTTAAATTTTATGTGTATAATATATTTTCGGGTTTTTCTAAATTCTAAAACCACATTAATTAGGCATGTAACTAAATTAACTCGGTACCCTTCTATATTATGATATACATATGTATGTATATGTTCCAACCCTGAGAAATATCTAATACTTTCAAAAGGCCTATTACTTTAAATCCAAAACTGTTAAATCTTTAAGTATTCTGTTAGAAAACAATATTATAAATTTCTTTTTTTTTGTTCTTTTTTTTTTTTGGTTCCTTTAATACAAGGGAATATTACGCAAAACAAAAGAATTCATTGAAAATAAATTTTATTTATTGACTTGACCCCAGAGTTGGGTTTATTGCATTAGATTTAATTTTCCACTAAATTTAGTGGTAGTGGAAAAAATAGTGCATTATCGCCTATAATATTTAGTGGTAGTGGAAATTTAGTGCATTAAAAAAAACCATTTTAGTGGTAGTGGAAATTTAATGCATTAAAAAAAACAAATTTAGTGGTAGTGGAAATTTATTGCATTAAATAAAAAAAATTTAGTGGTAGTGGAAATTTATTGCATTAAATAAAAAAAATTAGTGGTAGTGGAAATTTATTGCATTAAATAAAAAAAATTTAGTGGTAGTGGAAATTTATTGCATTAAAAAAAACAAATTTAGTGGTAGTGGAAATTTATTGCATTAAAAAAAACAAATTTAGTGGTAGTGGAAATTTATTGCATTAAATAAAAAAAGTTTAGTGGTAGTGGAAATTTATTGCATTAAAAAAAACAAATTTAGTGGTAGTGGAAATTTATTGCATTAAAAAAAACAAATTTAGTGGTAATGGAAATTTAGTGCATTAAATAAAATAAATTTAGTGGTAGTGGAAATTTAGTGCATTAAATAAAATAAATTTAGTGGTAGTGGAAATTTAGTGCATTAAATAAAACAAATTTAGTGGTAGTGCAAATTTAGTGCACTAAATGAATCGATTTTAGTGGTAATGGAAATTTAGTGCACTACTTCTGAATGATTATCGGCTGGCAATATTAGCACTCCGCGCCATTAAAATCTTACCTATGGTGAACTGAATAATATATTACATTTGAAAGTACTAAAATTCTTATTAAAACAATAACAACAATTATTTACTTTATACAGGCGGACTCAGTAAATTAAGAAAATAACATTCACAACAATTTATTTTGACATTGACTTAAGCTATGTATGCATATAATAACATTATATCCATATATGAAGGTATATTAAAACGATAGTGGAACTGAGGTAGTGGAACTAAATTTCCATTCCACTATAGTGCCAATGGAGTTATATTCCATTACCACTAATTATTCAAAATTAGTGCACTAAATTTCCACTACCACTAAAATCGATATATTTAATGCAATAAATTTCCATTGCCACTAAAATTTTTATATTTAATGCAATAAATTTCCACTACCACTAAATATATTTTATTTAATGCAATAAATTTCCACTACCACTAAATTTGTTTTTTTTAATGCAATAAATTTCCACTACCACTAATTTTTTTTATTTAATGCAATAAATTTCCACTACCACTAAATTTTTTTTATTTAATGCAATAAATTTCCACTACCACTAAATTTGTTTTTTTTAATGCATTAAATTTCCACTACCACTAAATTTTTTTTATTTAATGCAATAAATTTCCACTACCACTAAATTTATTTTATTTAATGCACTAAATTTCCACTACCACTAAATTTGTTTTTTTTAATGCAATAAATTTCCACTACCACTAAAATGGTTTTATTTAGTGGTTAACTATTTCTATCTGCATTTAGTGGTGGCTGCAATATTGCTGCATTAATACTAAGTGGTTTAGTGGTAGTGGAAACGATAATGCATTAAAAATTCAATGCAATAAACCCAACTCTGCTTGACCCACATCAAACAAATAACTCATATGAACTCCAAACAAATAGACTTTTATGCACTGCTACTAAATCAACAAAATTGCACTTTCTATCGCCCTTACTCACTCAATTGTGAAACACTAAGGAGCACAATAACAAATAGTATATTTACTCATGTTGACACAATTCCATACATATAAAGCCAAATACAGACAGATAGACTCTATTCTTAATAGGCACATATCACACTCCCACAACAACATATTTCACACATTATGTAGACTATTAAGAAATACACGCACATTTAGTCGGCCGAGATGAACAAATATATGAACGAAATGTATGAGCATTTAAAATAATGACAGCACAAGTAAAGTAAAGTAATTGCAGACCATCTGTATTTCTTAAACGGCTTATGCGAGTGTTAATGTGTGTGTGTTCATAACTGTACAAAAAAAATGTGTTGGAAGAAGAGAAAGTTGAAAAGAGAAAAACAACAACCATTTCATGTTTCAATAACAAACAAACTTACTTTTCATGTGAAACAACTAGTAAAAACACAAAAAAAAAACAAACAGTGGAAAATCTGAAGAGAGAAAAAATTAATATATAAGAAAAAATCTATTCTCTTAACTCCTATGTACAGATGCACACACACTTGATTTAACCATGAATGACCATGAACAACTATGATCAACCTCATACATATAAAGTGAAATTTTATTTAATGGCTATATGTGAGAGAGACTATTAATGTTATACAGCACAAGTGTTAATGTATATATGCGTGTGTGTACTACTGTAAGATGATAGCAATGACGACATGATGAATGTTTTATCTTGAATGGTGGACATTCGTTTTCGTGTTGTTTAACATGGTTGTCGTTTAATGTTGTCACCATGTTTCTATAATACCACAGCAATTTATATTCTACACGAATACACAATAACACATTTCGCAACTATTACAACAACTACTAATACCACTAAATAAAATTGAATTAAATGTAATAGAAATTTCAAGCGTACATTTTGACAACTGGAAGTGATAAAATGTTGACTGAAAATAACTTTAAAGATTTTTGAAACAATTAATAGTGATGAGCAGGACAACGAAAAATTAGAAAGTGCTTTGTTTTTTGTTTAAAAGCAAACTTCGAAGATAAAAAACAAGTGAAGTTATTTAGACAAATAGGATCTTACTGAAGCCAAGTCAGAGTTATTATTTAAGGCGGGTTTAGACAGTAAAATTTTCGTACATAAAATCAAAGAGAAAATATTATAAAATTCCATCCGTAGTTTAAAAATGAGAGTAAAAGTTTTACTACAAATTTTTTTACGTTTACGCGGTTGGTAAAATGAAAACATAAAATGCACATAGGCATGCATACATTGTGAATAAATTTAACATAAGCAAAGAAAAACATAAAAATGCATCCTTGAGCTAATAAAAAAAAGAGAGCTGTACGACTGCCTAATTTTCATCCGTATTTTCTGTCAATGTCGTACAGTCTTATTACAAATCAAGTTTACACGATACTATTCATTCTCTTCTACACAAAAATTTTACATGTCGTACGACTTGTATTACTATCTAAACCTGCCGTTATTGCCAAAAATCGATTTTGATATGAATATTCATGTCATAAAATCGTTTTGGATTTGCAATGGAAGGTAAAGATGTTTTTCATATCTCACGTTTACAGTTCGATTCGCCTTATGTTGTTAAATTGCTGTCAGTTGATCATTTAAAGGCCATCACCCTAGAAATGATCAACAGCAATTGCTCCATCTGTTAACGTTAATTGTGTATTTTGTGAAGTGGTGAGGATCTTTACTAAGTCGTTTGTAGATTATGATTCCTGCTTAGTTGTGTCTATTACTTCTCAGTAGGTTTCGCTTACTCCTGATTATTCGTTTGATGGATAGGGTGAAATGTCAGGGAGAGCTTTTCTTAAGGATGGACTTCTTAGCGGTGGGGGGAAACCTTTAATTTTTTTTAATTAAAATTTGTTCTTAATTTTCTTCAGTGCTGGGTATTAAATCTGGGATACTTTGTGTTGTAAGCGAGTGATGGCGAAAAAATGTAATTTAATGACAAAATAATAAAAACGACTTAAAGGCTGAGCTTGACGAAAAAACAGACCATGCTGAGTATTTAGGGATATATAACCAACTACAAATTTGCTCTCTACTGTTTAAAACTGCATACATTAAACTAAACAATTACCGACGAGTATAGAATGCTTGTTGAGTAGTATAATTTCTTCCGGTAACACATTCTGATGTACTTATTTAAGTTTAAATTCAATTATAAATTGCCTAGCTTTCTCAGGAAAATTGTGAATTATTCCAAAGTTCTATGGGTTCGTGTTATATGGATGAATTCGCGAGAGTGAATAAAAAGTTTGCCATTTTTAAATTGAAATTTGTAATAATTGTTCCTACTGTCAATGTTAGACTGAGTTTCCTCCAAAGGGTGTATAGCAAAGCTCAAGTTCTTAAACAGCATGAAAGAAAGCTTCGTAATGCTCTGCTCGCGGAGATATGGAAAAGGAGAATGACCAATTGTATTCTCACTGTGAACCGAATGTTCATATATCCAGTGTTCCATAAGAGGGAATATCGTTAGACTTGGTATTTTCTGGCCTGACTTCGGCAAAAGCTCTGATTCTAAGAAGTAGGAGAAGACTATTTTTCACTTGATGTACCAGTGTCCAGTTCTAACCTCACAAAATTACAATTATTTAATACTAAGTTTTAGTATTTGCGATGATTTTGTATGAGCACTACTTGATTTTGAATTTGGCACAGACGTTTCTAGTAATGAGCCAAAATTCTGACATTTGTGGGACATTTGTATTTGCACAGGTTCCGCCACCTGACATATTATAAGCAAAGTAATAAAACAAACAATTATAATTAATTTAGAGAAAAGCGGTTTCCTTGATAATGACATTACCAGTCTCCATATATACATATATAGTATGTATATAATAGGCGGAAAACTAAAAAAAAAACAATACTTTGTTAAAAAAAATATTAAACAATCCGAAAGCTGTTTGAAATTATTTCGACAAATTTTTAGCGGAATCCTATAACTTAAGTGAATTTTTAAATAATTATCTCGTTTGCTTAATGTTATAGAACAGATTGCACATAAAAAATTTGAAGAAAAAAACTTTAAGAATGTCTATTTAGTAAAAATTGATTTTCAAAAGAAGACACTTTAGTTGGAAATTTAATTTAAAAAATTCCAATATTTTACTCTAGAACTCTAGAAAGCTTTAACTTAAATGGTAATAACAAGAAATTTAAAATGTGTATTATGAAGGGTTTCCGGCGTACAATTATACTTCCTTGTTTGTTTATAATTTTTGATTAAATGAAATTGAATAGAGATTACATTGATAAATGTTTAACTTAATGTTGCACATTATGTATGGAATATAATATCAGATAAATGTCCGACTCTGTTAGCCCCACAAGTGCGAGCTCTTTTGAGCACATTTTTCATTACATTCTCACACATTTCACTCGGTATTTCATTAATTTCGTCACGAATATTATTTTTGACTTGCTCCAGCGTTTCTAGTTTGTTCGCATAAACCTTGATTTATCAGATATCCCCACCGACCGTGGAAGCCAATCAACATCACCTTTCTTCGAAATAACTTATTGTGGAAAGAGGTCTCGCAGTAGTTCCATTGTAATCCTCGCTGTATGAGATGTGGCACCGTCTGTTGAAACCACACGTTAGTCAACCCAAAGCATGCAGTTGTGGCGTTAAAAGTTTTCGATCATATCACCATATCGCTCCTCAATGGCAGATACCGTTACGCCATTTTAAGTTTCAAAGTAGTAAAGTCTGACACTTTTAAGAGATGCAAAGGTGACTGATGAATTATTTGAGAGTTTTCCATTGTCCAGAACTATTTTCAAATGAAAATGTGCCTCGTCACTTATTATGATATTTTCAATCATCGTCACAGTAATCGATTATTGGTTTTGATAAAATGTTTTAAAGATTAAAACACGTGGGTTACCACATATTTGTACATAATAAATTTGCCACGTCTCGACTTCACATCTGTCAAATATGAACTGTCAAGACTAATGTTTAACAAAATGACGGCAAAACAAAGTAGTATACATTTCCGGCGGACACCCTGTAAGTGTATTTCGATCGCAAAAGCTTAACAATTTTTACAAGAAACAAGCACATTCATTACAGTTTGAATGAGTATTTTATTATAAATAAAATAAACAAGACACAACTAAATAGTAAAAAAAAAGAGTAGAAAATAATAAAAAAAAAAATTCAAAAAAAAAAAAAAAAAGAAACACTACATATTCCTCTCTTAAATGAATGATGACTCTTTTGTTATTACACTCGTGTGTGTAATTTCAAAATATTGTTGAATAAATTGCTTAATGTGTGTATGCATGAGGTTCTTGTATATTTTAATTCTTTACCCAGCAGAAAATTTTTCAAATTTGGAAGCAATAAATAAAATTGTAAGCTATAATGGAAGCATTATATTGTTATTGCATACCTTAAAACTTACAAAGATGATATAGGATAAGGTATTATTTTTGATTTTGTATAATATTTGCTTACTGGTTGCAATAAATTTGCGTTTCTATTGCATTTTAGCGGCTCATTTCATATAAAAATCATGAATTATTGATGCGCACGAGTAAGTGATTGTTTACAATTTCTCCCTTACAAAATAGCTTATTGGTAAGCACTAATTTCTGCTGGGTTATATGCTTGTTAAAGCAAGTACTTATAATATCCTAGGAGTTTATGGTTAATTTGTTCTTTATATATTATTGTCATCATCAAAATTGCTGCTGTTATTTTCAATTTTAACAATATAATAATGCTTTATGTATGAGTATGTCTGTGATCTTAACACATATCGTACATACATAAGTAATAGTATATTTTTTATTTATTTATTATTAATTTCACAATTTTTATCTCATTCATTAACTTTGTATAGTAATTTTATTATATTTTAAATTTCTCCACATCCATGAAAGTATTTCTAATACTTAAACGAGTTTGAGTGTTTATTAATTATGAAAACAAAAACTAAACTTTATTGTACAATTAACTTTGAAAGCTTTACTAAATTGTCTGTCATTTTTTAATTTGATTTCAGGAAATTGTGTTGTCCAACGGCCACATCAATCAGATCAACTGATTAGGGAAGGCACAAGCAAAAGGGTGAGTAAAGCAATAAAATTTAATTTTATTAAAAAAAGATTGTGTTTATTCTGAAACACTTATTAGTGTACATTGTGAAATCAGTTTTGTTGCAACAGCCAAAAAATGTGTCTTATTTAGAAAGTGTAGGAAATAATAGATGAACTTTATTCTTTAAAGGTTACAATTAGAATGAGATAATTTGAAGTATAAGTACATATATGATTGAAAAAGAAAAATAAGTTAAAAGAGGAGTACGATGAGGATGACGTACAAAAATATATTTACATAATGTGTTGCCATCCAACAGAAAGAAAGAAACGTAAGAATATATTTCTATCGGCGCCCGCCTTATAGCAGTATTCTGGCAAATGCTCTCAGAGTAATTAAATAGCCATGAACAAGCTTCTTAAGTCTGTCGTTCGGATTGGACGTGAAACTGTAGGTTTTTAGATAAAAATTGATGGACACAATATGGGTGCTTTGAGAAGCTACCCAGCAGAAATTAGTGCTTACCAATAAGCTTTTTTGTAAGGGAGAAATTGTGAACTGTCACTTACTCGTCCGCATCAATAATGAATAATTTATATATGATATGAGTTGCAAATTTATTGCAACCAGTAAGCAAATATTATACCAAATCAAAAAATAATACCTTATCCTGTAGCATATTTTGAAGCTTTAATGTATAAAAAACAATATAATACTTCCATTATTATTCACAATTTTATTTATTGCTTCCAAATTTGAAAAATTTTCTGCTGGGTAGTTCGTTACTTAGAAAAATGTTTGTAAGGTGCCATATAATGTGTCTGTAAGACTTTAATTTTCAAATTTTGTGTTCATTTTTGGCTTTAATTTTAATATAAAATCAAACTCTAGGAGTCAGAAGTTCTAATAATTGACACAATAACAGCACGTATTTTGATCAAGTATTTAAGAATACAAATCAATTAATCAATTTAAATTTGAATTAAAAATTAATTTAAAAATAAAATAAAAACAATAATGCAAATTTGTTTCAGTAACTCAATTTAAATTTTTGGGGTAAAAATTTTGTTTAACTAAAATTTTGAGGGACCGTAATCATTATGAGTTTTATAATAAAAATTACACAATAATGATTATATTGTGAGTTTTAAAGATTTTCTTCAATGGTAATGATTATTTTTGAGCAATATTAATAAAAATCAGCCATAATCATTATTTTTGAGCAAAAGAAATAAAACTCAAAAATAATCATTATTTATGATTTTTATTTTTTTCTCTCAAAATAAAACTCACTTTCAATTTATGACTTTTTTTGAGGTTTTTTACATGTAAAAATATGGTCAGAACTAATAAAAGAAAAAATATTAAGACATGCTTGTTCATTTTGTTATAGAAAGTATCATTCTTTTGCACAAAAATTATTTTTTTTTTCATACATCATATATAAAGTAAATTAAAAAATTATTTTTTTTAGTTTTTTAAAGCTTTTAAAAATTTAATTCAATACTTTGTATTCAATACAATAAAATAGTTTTAAAATATGTTTAATGTCAAATATTCCATAAAAATTTGCCTAAAACTATATTTGAAATTAATTTTTGTTTTCAATAAATCAATATATTAGTTGGACATTTAAAGAAAATGTATAGAAATAAGTTTCTAAGTTTTATATTTCATTTTAAAAATTTTATAAAATTTAAAATTCTTTTTTATTTATGGTTTTTCCTTAAACATAGAAAAACATACCCTGTCTATTATGCTGTATGTGCTTTATTATTACGCTGTTTTATTTTTTATGTCCATCTGTTATTAATTTACTCTCATCTTTCAACTTCTTTTGTTTCTTTTTTTTTATTCGTTTTTAAAAATATTTAAACTTAGTTGTCGTTTTCTTTTTTTGTTCTTCCTTTCTATAACTACATTTAATTTCTTTCTTTCTCTTTACTTTTATGATTACTTAACAGATTTACTCGTTAGACGATGCTGAATGCAGTGAATTATGCAGCTGTGGTGAATCTTTAACACTCACCTGTCATGCCCTTTGCGTACCATTTGCTCCATGTCGTACAGCTTTGGCATTTTATAGTCATGCTTCGCCCGCGTATCAAGCATTCCGCGGTCGTTGTCTTTGTTATTCGGGACGTTTTATTTGTATGAAACCACCATTAGGTGACTACTCCTTGCCAGGTAAGTAAATGCTACAATACACAGTACTTGCAGTTCAAACCAATTTTTTATAATTTTTTTTTTTAACTAATTTTGTTTTACACTTTTACTACCGAATTATGTATATCTTCTTAAATTGTTGTTATTGTTATTGTATAAATGATTCTTTTTGTTAAGAAATGCATAACGGAATTTATGGGTGGTGTGGTGCAAAAGTAGAGTTTGTATTGAGAATGTAATTGTTGTTAGTGCTGCTATAATTTTTTCATCTGTCACTTAGTTGGTTGTGTTTTAAGTGTCATAAGATACGATGCTTGACGCAGCTGTATTATACTGCATCATTCAGATTTTCAATGTGCTTAAAGCAATAAGTATTTTATGGTGAATATCATTAAAAACAGAATTCTAAAAGTATGTAACCATTAAAATAAAAAAGGAAAAAACGAAGTCAAAACGTAATTGATTTTCTGATATTTATATCTGCGGTAATATGAAAGAACAGCCTAAGTCGACACATGTCCGAAATATTTTACTATTTTAAAAGGTTCATAGCGATTAGGGTAATAAGACAAATATTAAGATATTAAATTATAGAGTTTTTGCAATAACAATTGTAGCAAAATTTAAAAAAAAAATTGAAAAATTTTGAATGTTGACTTTGGTTGTTTTTCTATATCGATACTGATATAAAACTGAATATGTGTTTTTGTTTTTTCGAAGACTATAGCCAGTTAAACGTTAAACCGATTTTCTTGAAATATTTTCTGTATCTCTTTTTATGTTTCGAAAAAAGTAAAGTGCCACGCCCATACAAATATATATTTATTTGTCTATATCTGCAGAGCGACAATAAGAGTTCAAAAATTTGAAATAAATAATAAATTTGAAGTTATTAGTTATAGAGTGGGTGGAATCGTATAAGTTGGTTTGGTATATCGAATGCAAAGTAAACATTTAATTGTAAAGAGTGGGTAAATTTTAAAAGCCGATATTGATAAAACACAAGTTATTTAGGAAATTATTTTCATTTCATTTGACATTTATTATGATAACTTGGTAAGCTTCAATTAAATATGGAACAAAATATCAGCAAAATGTCTGCCCCGACCTCGGCCACACACCTGCATCCGATGGTTCAAATTTTCAATGACGCTGAAGCATAATTGGGGATCTATGTCTTTAATGTGCTGAATTATCTCATCCTTTAGCTCTTGAATTGTTGCTGGCTAATTGACGTACACTTTTTCTTTCAAATAACACCAAAGAAAGAAGTCTAAAGGTGTCAAACCATATGATTTTGGTGGCCAATTGACATCGCCTCCACGTAAGATAATAGGGCCATTGAAATCGTAGCGCAAAAGAGCAATTGTTTCGTTAGCTATATGGCAAGTGGCACCGTCTTGTTAAAACCACATATCGTCTACATCATAATGTTCATCAACAACGAGCGTGAGAGGTGTAATTGTTGGGCATGACGACATGTTGAGGTGGATGGGTCTTCAGATACACTATTGCGAACACCAGCAATATTTTCTGCAGTACGAGCTATGCGAGCATGCGCTGGTGTTTTCACATCTCCTACAGACCCAGTTTGCTCAAATTTGTGCACGATTTTTCCGATTGTACGCACATTAGAACGAGAAATTGACTGAAAAACTTACGAAGTGCACGATACGCGTTTTGATTTGAACGCCCATTTTCATAATAAGCCTTAATAACTTTAACGCGTTGATCGATTGTGTATCTTTCAATGGTTCAAATTGAACTAGTCTGAAATTAAGAATTTCCAAATTAAATGCTTTTTCCTGAATTTCTATGTTAGGGGTAGTTCACATTCAATATCGGCCCTTAAAATTTTATCACCCGATATATATCTTACGACCAATAATAATAAAAGCTTCTTTTTTATTCTTGGTTCCAATAACTACACAATTAAAATAAATCGTCAGATAAAAACGGAACTGAATTTGAAAATTGAGCATGGTACCTCCCATGTAAAGCAAATACTAATTTTTTCATAATTTGAAAACGGTTAAACGTAAACTTACTGACTCTAAAGTTCATACAAATTATTGGACAAAAATTGGGCGGAATTTGACAAATGGCGAGGTATTAAAACAGAATACATACAATTAGTTTTTTAATTTATATTTTGCGTTAATATTTAAAAAAAATATATGTATTGTTACGAGGTAATAATTTTAAGTATTTTAAAATAAGCTCTAGTTATATTTCATTATATTAGGGTGCCCCAGTCGTCTAGTTGGTAGTGTGCTAGACTGCTAATGTGAGGGTTGTAGTTTCGATTTCCACCATTGATTCTGGTCTGTGACACTACAACAAGGTCTTAGTCGCTCGTCTCGGAATATTTTGGTATAATATTAATTTTGTATTCTAATTTAAAAAAATAAAAAAACAGTTTCTTATATTTGATTTCGTTGATATTTCTATCAATTCAATCACAAATTTATAACATTAACAACCTACATGTAGAAATTTCAAGTATTTTTAAAATTATGTAAAATTACATAAAAACCCTGCGTGATTTCCTAGGTCTGCCATCCTCAGAATAGTTTGTATGGAAATAGTTTGTTTTTATGGTTACTATGGGTACTACTCCTATTTGTCCGCTCTTTTTTCGACTGATGACAAATTTAGAAACTTCGATTTTAACAGTTCTAAAGATATAATAAAAACAATATATAAAGTGTATTGGAGGTTCCATTCTCACTTGCCCGATTATGCCTTTAACAATGGAGTCATTCAGACTAATTTCAGAAACTTTAGCTAAAAGCGATATATAAATTTCACTATTTAGTTTGTACGGTATTTGATTTCCGGTAGTCTATATTCCAAATTTCCACAATATCGATTTAATTGTTTAAGCCTGATTGACCGATAAGCAAGCCCACCAAGATTAAAAATTGTAAACTGATTGTTGGTCTGGAATTATTTAACAACACATAGCAATAATAGAAAATTCTCGAATACTTGTGGTTACTGTAAATGGAGCTTTACGTTGTTGTATATTAAACGCTATAAAGTGGAAATTAAACTTTAAAACGAAAGTATCGATATTTAAGATTACAAATAACGAAACATTGGAAATATAAACGAATTATGAAGGCTAATTGGCAATAGTATATATATAGTATATACATGCGAAGCACGCCGCAGCGTTGTTTGACTAGTAATGTATAAAACAAAACTTAATAATACATAAGGACATACTTAATACATACCTTTAAATAACTGCTAGACGGAAAATAATCACAATTGCCATGAATAACAATAAAAATAGTAGTAGAGTTGTCAGAAGTGCAATAGTTTAAGATGATGATGATAATGATGACTGCGTAAAAAAGAAGTACAACCAACACCTGTAAGCAAAAAATAAATAAAAAAAATCTTCTGTAAGAAGTTGGGAAAATGAGCTTCAGTACTCGTAGTTTATATTACACCCAAGGTAATGATTTCATTAAATGATAAATGATGATGATTTAATGCTTTGCTCTTGGCATTACTTACTCTCTATCCGGCTAAATAGTAGAAAGATATATAAAGTTTTTTTATTTTATTTAATGCTATTGATAGAATTCCCACGCTAAGAGAGAGTAGTAATAGAGCGAGTGTTGGTAATTTTATGCAACAAAAAAAAGAAAAAAAATTTATTAAGAAATGATTTAAAATGTGCGTGTTTTGAAAAGTGTTGTAAAAAGACTGCATTTAATTTAACGAGAGCGTTAAATTTAATTTTGTTTCTTTTTTTGTTTTTATTTTTGAAGGTGGAATTTTTCTAATGCTGGGCTATAGCAGTGCTGATGAGGCTTTATTGCGACCCCACACAAATTTGGGTGTACAAGATGCTGTCAGAGCGTTGCAGCAATATGTTACGACTTACATTGATAATCAGGTAAATTTAAATATTAATTTGTTCATGTATTTTTTTTTCTACCAGTCTTATCAAAAATAATAAATTTTAATAATTTCGTTTTTCTTTCTCCCATTTTTTTCTTTTCGTTTTTTTTTTTTGTTTTAATAAAGACTCAGTGTACCTTGACTTTATTTAATATGACCGAGGAAAATATTATAATTGCCGCCCGTTTGCCACATGATGCAAAATTAAAGGCTATAGATTTACTCAAAAAAGAGAAGGTAAGTTTGATAAACTGCTTTAAAAGTAACACATAGAAAGAGATTTTGCTTAAGTTATAAATGTTTTAGATTTTGAAACAGCATATGCTTCAGAGTGGCATACTTAAGCTTAAAGTAATTAATAATTTAATTATTCATAATTTTGCAAAATGTGCAATAAATGTTTCACTAGTTATTTAGTTATTAATGTCTTGAAAAGAATAATGCACAGTGATGAAATATTCGAGCTTTGATTTAAAACACAAAAATCTCTATATAATATAGGAGGCTACTTAAAGGTGAATTAGAGCTAAAGACAGGTTCTAGAGCTGAAAATAAAAGAATGAACATTTAATGTAAAGAATTACTTAAGCTTAAGGTCTTTTTTAAATAAAAATCGTTTATTTATTTATCAATATTTCGCTACTCCTGCGTGTAGCATCTTCAGGATACATTTACATATTTGTAAATTATTTTCAAATTTTAAATACAGAAAATGTGTGTTTATAAATTCAAAAAAAATTTTTTTTTTTTTTTGTCAAAAGAAAAAATTTTTTAAAAAATCAAAAAGTGTTCTACCCAACAAACATAATAAAATCAATAATATAAACATGTTTACAAAATCATGAAATAAAGTAATATTAGTGTAAATATGTTACAAATTAATTAAAAATATTACATGAAATATTAATAAATAATATTATATAATAATAAATATTTTCTATTTATTAAATGTCTGTATACTTGTGCTATGTTATCTGTGTCAGCCTTAAAGTTAATTCTGTGTGTTGTTTGTAAAGGGTGTTTTTTATTGAGGTATAGAACTTTAAGTTGGCATCACTTTTTTAACTGACGGCCGTTTTGTCAGCTTTCAAGTGATTAATATTTAGTTTGGTTTGCCATTTCATCATGAACAGGTTGACAAAACAATAACGCTTGCAAATCGTGCAAATTTATTTCGAAAATAATGGTTCAGTTCGCGATGTTTACCGCAAGCTCCGTCCATTTTATGGTCGACATAATCGTCCATCAGAGCAATTAATTCGGTTAACCATGGATCGTTTTCGCACTACGTTTACTCTATGTGATAATACGCATCCGCAAAGACGTCGAACAGTGCGCACCGAAGAAACAATTGCCGCTGTAGAGCAAAGTGTTGAAGAGAACCCGAATGAATCGATTCGCCACCGTGCACAGCAATTGGAGCTTTGTCCATCAACTTTATGGAAGATTTTGCGCAAAGATCTTGGCTTGCGACCTTACAAGATCCAGCTTGTGCAAGAATTAAAGCCGCGAGACCATGCAATGCGTCGTGATTTTGGTGTATGGGCCGAAAATGAGATTGATCTCGATGCTGATTTTCATCGCAAAATTTTGTTCAGTGATGAGGCTCATTTTTGGTTGAATGGCTACGTCAACAAGCAAAATTGCCGCAATTGTAGTGAAGAGAATCCACATGAGACCCTTGAGACGCCATTACATCCACAAACACTGACTGTTTGGTGTGCTCTATGGGCTGGTGGACTCATTGGGCCATACTTCTTCCGAAATAATGCTGGAGAGTGAGTTACCGTTAATGGAGACCGGTATAGAGCCATGATAACCGAATATTTTGTTCCCGAATTGGATGGCATGAATGTGGATGAGTTGTGGTTCCAACAAGACGGCGCTACATGCCACACCGCGCACGTCACAATCGATTTATTGAAGGAAACATTCGATGAGCGCATAATTTCGCGGAATGGACCTGTCAATTGGCCACTAAGATCGTGTGATTTGACACCATTGGATTATTTTCTTTGGGGATATGTGAAGTCGCTCGTCTACGCCAACAAACCAGAAACGTTAGGGGACTTGGAAGCCAACATTCGTGTCGTTATTGCCAACATACGGCCCCATATGCTCGAAAAAGTGGTTGAAAATTGGACCTGTATTTTTTATTGGCTTTATTCGAGCTAGCCGCGGCGGCCACATGCCCGAAATCATATATAAACATTAATGGCATAAAATTATCCTTCCAATAAAGCCTAATTGATGGACATTAAAACGATTTTCTTGTGTTTTATTTCAATTCGAAGTTCTATACCTCTAAGAAAAACACCCTGTACATTAATAATCTGTAGCATTTCTAACATTTAACGTTTTTTATAATTATTTTCTATATTTAAAATAGAAACATTTTCAAAATTTGGATAGTGATTGAATTTTGAACAATGTGCTGATAAAGCCGTCTTTTGTGAATTAATATCCCTTCGTTTCTGGTCCGATTTATGTCCAGCTATTCTAGGTTTTAACTTATTCTTGGTCGTACCTACATATACTTTATCACAAATTTCACTATCATTACCGTTACAAGGAATGCTATAAGCTAAATTTGACTTGTCCCATTTCTTTACCTTATCCTTTGTCTTGCTAAATGATCTTCCTAAAGTATTATATGTTGTATAACTCAAATTATACTTATTCTGATTTAAAATTCCTGACATTTTCAAACGGTCTGACAAAACAGGTATATAAATTATCGATTTATAAATTTTATCCGCCGTTGCATTATCACCATTTCCATTTCCCCTTCCCTGAATATTATCATTAAAATCGGCAACACACCTCATGTTATCCTTACATTGTCTAATTAATCTATGAATAATACTTAATGGGAAACTATTGTCAATTAATATATTCCTAACTTTAACAATGTTAGCCTTATGAAATTCCTTGTCACTAATTCTAAGTACTCTCTCTATTAAATTCTTAGCTGTGTTAATAATTACACCCTTACTATGCTTAGAAAAGTAGTTAATAAGCCTTCCAGAAGCTGTTGGTTTTTGATACCAATTAATTACTAGTTTCCTACACTTTCTAATTAATAGTGTATCTAAAAACGAAATCCTGAAATTAAATTCTCTCTCCATAGTAAAGTTAATAAAAGGATTAAAATTATTGAGTGCGGTCAACATTCTTCCAATTCCACTTTTTGGAATAATACAAAATAAATCATCTACATATTTCGTCATAATCCTAGGTTTAATTTCCAATTGACCAATACAATCATCTAATAATTTCTCCATAACTATATCTGCCAAAATTGGAGATGCGGGCGAACCCATTGGAAGTCCTTCATGCTGCACATATATCTTCTCATTGTATTTGAAATATCTATTTTGTTCAATACAAAATTTTAAAATCCGTAAAAATAAAGGCCTATCAATTTTTGTGTAGTTCTCAATAACATTCCATTTTTCTTCTATAATACTAATCGCTAATCCAACAGGTATGCTAGGGAAAAGTGAAATAACATCGAAAGATACTAATTCCTCATAATCATCAATAATTTGGTTCTTAATTCTATCCTTGAATTGAATTGAATCCTTAACATTATACTTTGAATTCTCTGTAATTTTCTTAAGAATACTGGTTATGTATTTACATAAAAAATAAGAAGGTGAATTAATGAAAGGTAAAGAAATGGGACAAGTCAAATTTAGTTTATAGCATTCCTTGTAACGGTAATGATAGTGAAATTTGTGATAAAGTATATGTAGGTACGACCAAGAATAAGTTAAAAACTAGAATAGCTGGACATAAATCGGACCAGAAACGAAGGGATATTAATTCACAAAAGACGGCTTTATCAGCACATTGTTCAAAATTCAATCACTATCCAAATTTTGAAAATGTTTCTATCTTGAATGTAGAAAATAATTATAAAAAACGTTTAATGTTAGAAATGTTACAAATTATTAATGTACCAACAACACAGAATTAACTTTAAGGCTGACACAGATAACATAGCACAAGTATACAGACATTTAATAAACAGAAAATAAATTGTTAATTTCTTGTTAATTTGATTTATTATTTAATATTTCATGTAATATTTTTAATTAATTTGTTACATATTTACACTAATATTACTTTATTTCATGATTTTGTAAACATGTTTATATTATTGATTTTATTATGTTTGTTGGGTAGAACACTTTTTGATTTTTTAAAAAATTTTTTCTTTTGACAAAAAAAAAAAAATTTTTTTGAATTTATAAACACACATTTTCTGTATTTAAAATTTGAAAATAATTTATAAATAAATATATCCTGAAGACACTACACGCAGGAGTAGCGAAATATTGATAAATAAATAAACGATTTTTATTTAAAAAAGACCTTAAGCTTGAGTAATTCTTTACATTAAATAATAAAGGTCGAAAAACCAGAATTAAAATTTAAAATGAACATTTCTTACGTTAATATAGTTAAAGTTTGTTTGAAAAAATTTTATTTTATTTTATTCAAGGTAAAAAGGCTATTATAACAGTCTTACAATTTTATGATACAATTTTTATAGTGAGATTTCCTTTTACTCTCATTATTGATCTATGCTACTTCCTCAGGGACCTAATTTTTAAATTATAGATATGAGTTGCATATAAGATTAGGTGGTTCGATAAAGTATGTGGTAAGTACATACATAAATACATAACTGGCCTTTACAACCCTGTGTCAGGATTACGGCCTAGCTTCTCGCAGCACTCATGTTGTGTGTGTCAATTTTTATCCATGAGTACCGGGACCTACAGTTTAATGTCGACTCCGAACGACAGACTTGAGAAGCTTGTTCATGGCAATTAGTTACTCTCAGAGCTTTTACCAGAAGACTGCTGAGAGGTA
Source organism: Metopia argyrocephala (assembly GCA_963576795.1). Classification (NCBI taxonomy): domain Eukaryota; kingdom Metazoa; phylum Arthropoda; class Insecta; order Diptera; family Sarcophagidae; genus Metopia; species Metopia argyrocephala. The sequence goes on along the minus strand of OY756211.1, from coordinate 50,122,045 downwards.
GTCGCCGAAAGAAATATTTTTTTTCATATTTCTTTTTTTTGAAGATGTCAGAGCCTGGAGTCGAACCTAGGGCCCTTGTCTTAGTAAGCCAACACACTAACCACTAGACCACGGCGACTACTAACCTTACATGCAGCTTTATTCTTAGGTTTACGAGGGTGGTCACAAACCTAGGTAACTTGACATACAATATCCAGCAGATCTATGTTTGAATGAAATTTCTTTGGAAAGAGTGGAAACCTTATCAAACATAGGTTTTAAGTTTTCAGGTGATACGTTGTCTAGCAATACAGTTAATTTCCTATTATGGGGGAAAACAAATTACTACTTCAATTTTAAAGGTCTCATTTGCTTCCAGCAAATGTTTTTCTTGCCAATTACTATATAATTACACTTATGACTAAATTAGTTATACAAGTTTGTATTAAATTTGAACAAAAACTATGAAGGATAGTTAATAAATGTGCTAAATGTCTCTTATATTTACTTCTTAAAATCGTTAACAGTCGTAGAACTTTACTAGTTAACACATACAAGGGAAAATTAGGAGTTTAAACGAATATGTACCCCTATTTTTTATTACTGTAAAGATATTGGTTAAGTGGGTAATTATGTCCCTTACACCTTCAGAAGCAATAGATTTCCTTAAAGGGATTTAAGTGTAGAGTTGCTTAGTTGTGTAGAATACTAAGTGTGTACTGGGATTTGTGACTTGAAATTTATTTATTTCGTTTTTATTTCTTTAATTTAATTGTTAAATATTAATGTTCTTTTTTTTTTCTTTTTAGGATGAATGCACATCTATTCTAAAAACTATAAGTCATCATATCAATTCTGAACATCATGAATTGCAATCCCACCGACTATTAAGCATTTTTAAAATGGCTGAAGTCGAAGTTGTCTGGCCAGAAAATAGTGCCGCCAACAATTTAGAATTTTATCGGAGCAATTTAAATATTATTTTATGCTGTGCTTTAACGATATTTTACAGTATTCTCATACAGAACCATTTTAATAGATTGTTGGAAATAATCAAATACATCTACGACAAGTATGTGAGTAGTACGACAACACTAGACAACATGACATGACATTAAGAATAGCAAAAAAAAAAATAAATAAATAAAAGAAAAAAAATAAATAAAACATTAATATGTTTAGGCTATAAAATAATTATTTAGAAAAACAAAAAAATATACTCGTATTATAAAATTATCAACTACTATAAGTAAAAAAACTAACAAAACAAATATATGTTAATAATATGGAGATAAAATATTTAAAAATATAAATAATAGGAATCTAAAAAGAACACCTTATATATATACACATATACTATAATATACAATACTATATACACAGATAAAGAAAATATAAGAAAATGAGATAAAGTTTTTTACAACTACCCATATGGCATGTACAGTGTACAGTGTTTGTTAATAATGGTTTAGTAAACGGTGTAGAAAAAAAAAATAATGAATTATGTTATAAATAAACATCTAATAATCTTTTTTTATAAGTTTAGATACAAAATACAATTTAAATATATTTTTTTATGTTAGTTCTAAACAGAAAAAAATAAAGATTTAAAAATTAAATTAAAATATTTTTATTTTTTTTTATTTAATTTTAAATTTTTTTAAGTAAATTGATGTTTTAAGCTGAAGTACTAAAATAATTAAAGCAATTAATTGAGTGCTCTTAAATGTTTTTTATTATTATTCAACAACATTTTTATGTTCAAACGATATAAAAGTTTTGTTTTAAATTTTTTTTTCCGTTTTTCTTTTCAATTGAATATTCTAATTAATGAAATTAAATGTAATTCAGTTTTTATAAACTAATTTAAACTGCATATTTATAAATATTTATTTTTGCTGCCACAATTTTATTTACTTTAATTAATTCTTTTTTTATTAAAAAAAAGAAATAAACCAATACATTCACACAATCTTTGATGCCCGAACTCAAAACATGATAAAACATACATAGATACATACATACATAACTGGCCTTTACAACCCTGTGTCAGGATTACGGCCTAGCTTCTCGCAGCACTCATGTTGTGTGTGTAAGTTTTTATGCATGAGTACCGGGACCTACAGTTTAATGTCGACTCCGAACGACAGACTTGAGAAGCTTGTTCATGGCAATTAGTCACTCTCAGAGCTTTTGCCAGAAGACTGCTGAGAGGTAGTCGCCGAAAGAAATATTTTTTTTTCATATTTCTTTTTTTTTAGGATGTCAGAGCCTGGAGTCGAACCCAGGGCCCATGTCTTAGTAAGCCAACACACTAACCACTAGACCACGGCGACTACGAAGCGTGGATGCAATAGAAAAATTCAAGAATTGTCTGTCATTTAATTAAGATGATAAAACGTCACAACATTTTTAATTAAACTGGGTACATAAAAAAAAATCACAATATGAAAAATCAAAAATCATTCATTAACTTCATAATATTTTACGATTTAACAAGTGCATATTGTGATGTTTTAATGCTTATCTTGTGAACTAAAATTTACACTAAAAGACTTTTGCGTTAAGAAACTTCTGTAAAGATTGAAAGAAAGAAATAATAATTCGCCATCAAATTCTGCCATCTTATCAAAGATATCATAGCGTGGCTTGGTCGTGATGGCACACAACTTCTTTTTTGCATAGAAAAAATATAAATTTGCTTTCAATTAACAAATTTTTACTACCTTTACACTACCAAAATATGTGTATGGCCATTAGACCAAGAAAGAAAAAGATTTCCCCGCACCGTGACCCGTGCGAATATTTCGCACCGTTAGTTGTCATTTTTGTAATATAAAATGAAAATAATTAATACAAATTTTAGTAACTTCAATACATTTTATTAAAATATAATAATAATTCATACATACATACATACATACATACATACATACATACATACATACATACATACATACATACATACATACATACATACATACATACATACATACATACATACATACATACATACATACATACATACATACATACATACATACATACATACATACATACATACATACATACATACATACATACATACATACATACATACATACATACATACATACATCCATACATACATACATACATACATACATACATACATACATACACACTTATGTTTAAATGCTTTTATAATACTTCTTTGAATACAATGTTAGAGATAATGATATGATTATCGTTAACTTTTTGCCCGTACGAATCCTTAATACAAACAAAAATTTCCTTAAACCATGCCAATAACGGCATTACCAAAATGGCTTTTACAACTTTATATATTATGTGGAATAGCATTACAATTAAGCGACCCTGTATTACCACACTTGAACAATGACAACAGTATTACCATGCAGTTCTATATAAAATATAATTTTTAGCAATGAAAATATTAATTTTTCAATTTCTAATTATTTGTCGTCATTAGTGTTAGAAAAAGCTTTAAAATGAGATATCATTCATTAAATCTGATTTGGTGGTATAGGAGATATTTGCAACCGACAAAAAAAAGTGCTTTAGAAATAATATATATGATTTTTGCAAGTGGGTTTCAAAAAAAATTTTTTTTTGCCCTCCGTAGGGGTCGAATTTTTATTTTTTTCGTTACAGTCGAATTCGGTTATAAGAATATATAAAAAACAGCAAATGCAAAAAAATGCAAAATTATTTCGTTTAAACGAACTCTTAAAATATTATTGAAAAAAAAAAAATAATAGAAATCGATATGTTCTAGAAAAATTCAAATTCTGGCAAATTATAAAAAATTTTAGCAATTTCCTGACATGAAAATACTTTCGAAAATGTAGGTACGAACAAAATAAAAACGAAATGAGACGGTGCTAAAATTTTTTTGTCGTCAATAAAATCTTAATCAAAATTAATTAAAATCTGTTTCTTTTAAGAGGTTTTTCTTTTAAGCGGATTTTCTTTTAAACCTTTGAATTTAATAGAACACAAACGTAAATGTTTGTTGTTTTGCAATGATCCGATTTTTTATTTAAACGGTGTGCTTATATCCGAATTCGACTGTATGTCTTAAGCATTTACAGTCCGATCTTAAATTGTGACATACAATGTTTTTGTCTCAATATTATTCCTTAGTGGCCATTGACCTAAAGTATCCCATTGTAATATTTATCCACCAGATTTTTGTTGGTACCACATAAATGTCAGAAAATTAAAGCTCGCAAGAATTTGTTAATGTTTTGCAAAAGAAGTAATTCGATAATACTAACAGAAACATTTTTAGATTAAATTAAAAAATTAAAGCTCGCTAAATATCATGATATTCTTGCCAAGGAAGAATTACTATAATTTCTACAGGACAATCTGCATTTATAGTCGGATATTTAAATATTTATAACGAAATCGTATCTTTTTCTCTACCTCTCTTGCTTTTCTAATCCGTTCGCTTCTAAACAAAATCAAATATTATTATTATTGATTTGCCTGTTTTTTTTTTATTTCTAAAGGCACCCTTACACGACATGTTTTTTACACTGTTACTGTCAACTTTTACATGAGTAAACAGTTACATGTCGTGTGTGACTTTTAAAACATTGCTTGTGTAAAAAACACAAGGAAAGTCTTATGACAAAATTTAAATTAGAGCATGCTCTAATTTCGTATGTACACACATATGTTATTAAATTTCTATGCCTGTAAAAACATTAGTCGGCAATAAATTATTTGTAAAATAGTTTATTTTTTATAAATTGTGTGCCTAAAAATTTATTATTTATTTACATATGTAATTGTACATATACGTTTGTGAGTAAAAATTATAAACCTTATGTAAATTGACTAATTTTGACAAACACAACAAAAAACTTATGTATTTTAAATTTAAAAAACACGTGTAAAAAACATATCGTGTAAGGGTGCCTTAAGTAATATACATATTTCCGGGGGGCAGAAAAAAAGACACAATTTCATTACATAATATTTAAAGGTCCGACTGCAACGTTTATTGAAATATCCAAGTTACTGTTCACTCTGTCTACTTGGTAGAGACATAAATACTGTTACTAATATGATTGTTGGGCTATAAAACAAAAACTAATGAATGGTTTTGGATAAAATTTTTTTATATTTTTATTGATATCTATTGTATACAAAAATTTTGTTTTTTTAAAAATGTCCGCCCTTGGCTTTCACAAATGGCTTAAGCCACATTGGCCAGTCATCAGTAGATTTCCATTGGAAAATTGGCTACAGCACGAACAAGAGCTGTCTTAAGAAAATCAATGTTATGATATATTTTGTCAGCGACCGTATCCTCTAAAACCGTTCACAATTTGTAATCCAAAGGATTCAAAGCAGGGCTGCCAGATGGGCAATCTTCAGAGCTGACAAAACTGACAAAATGTTTCAAAGCCAGGTCCTTGTCGTTTTAGCCTTATGAGCTGGTGCAGAATCTTGTTGGAAAATCCAAGTCTAGTTTTGGAAAAGGGAATTGGTAAGCGGCTTCGCAACTATTTTTAACAAGGTTTCTTGGTAAACTTTGGCCGTTGTTTTGGCCCCTTGTTCACAGAAATGCAAGTCAGAAACCATGTCGTAAGAGACACCCCACCAAACTAGAGATGAAGTGATTTTCAAAATCTTTTGAGGCCCATAAAAAAATTGTTAGTCAATCTGACCAAACCGAGTACAGGGTTTTACTAAGTTTTGGTAGTACAATCGAATCTGTATTGTGGAGTTCGTGCATTTTTCCAAAAATCTTCATTTGTCGCACAGTGTTATTAAAATGGCATTAAATCTACGCAGTTAGGAGGAAATTGTGAAATAAAATATTTAATAAAAGCCTTAAATTAAATTATAAATACTTAACTGATCAAAAAATAATATGTATACTCGTATATAGTAAAATATACAGGAAATAAAGTAAATTTTTAAAACTTCAATATTTTAATTGAAAAAAAGATAAAATTTGACTGTAGCAAGTGTCATGAGTAATATGTTTGTTAGCCATTCCTTCGCTTTCTCTTGATTGTTTATGTGTGAATGTATTCATAATATTTGTTAGTACGGATATTATGGTATATGAATGGGAGTTATTGTATGCATGTGTGCGTAAGTGTATATTAAGTAAATTTTATCCGATACATTTTTTTTCACAAAAAAAAAAAATAAAAATAAAAATCCACTCTATTAAATTAATCTTTTGTTTTCCATGATTTGAATATGTACGAACAAAAATAAAATGCGAAACTTAAATGCAATTTATAAAAGCCTGCATACGCACACAATTAAACATATAATTTTTATTTTTAATAAACACACGCACATATTTGTGCACAATAAAAAAATTATTTTTAAATAAATAACCAGAAAAAAAACACATTTTTTTATTATAAAAAGTTTAATGACAACCACAACATATTTAATGAAATAATAAAGAAAAAAGACAGACAGGATGGCTATAAATACACACGCAAACACATATATGTATGTACGAGTATGTACATCAGAATACCAATAAATAGTGTGTGAATAAGAGAGAAAAAGATAATATAACACAGGAAATTTTAAAGTTGTGCTTTTTTTCATTTCATTTTATTAACTGTCACCATGTCAGACAGACACTTACAGGATGTTGTAACGGAATTCAGTTAAACATTAAGAGCTTTATGCGTATTGTCATCTGCTGCATATGTTGCAATAGCATAAAACCATGTGTCTGTTTTCATAATTCTTTATAATTTTGTAAAAGTAAAGTACGAAAATTAATTTTATATTTTTTGTAACAAATGCAATGTAAATAAGAAAATACTTAAAAGTAACCCACATATGTATGTACATGCATATATGGAAGGTGGTTGGTATAGTGGTTAGAGCACTTGCACAAAAACTCAAACGGCCCAGGTTCAAATCCCAGCAAAGGTGAAAAATAAAAGAGTTAGTTTAGGTTTTTTTTTCAAAATTACAATTTAAAAATAAGAGGTGCTCCCCCCCTCCGCCCCTCGTAAAAGTAAAACTGCAAAGAAACCGCTCCCTGACATTCCACTCTATTACACCTTTACAATTAAAAACAAAAACTAATGATTAGGGGAAAAGCGCCACCTATTGGAAAGCAGCAGATAACAGCTAAAACTTATATAGCGAAGGCACTCACCACAATCAACATGCAATGATGGGGCCAATTAATGTTGATCATTCAAGGGTGAAGGTATAACACTCGTCGTTAAATGATCAATTCACAGCAATTTGCCTCATTTCTAAGGCACCCAATAATATGAGAAGAAAAACATATAAATATGTACTGTCCTCTAGACAAAAATTCCAATATAATGCACAGCATTTAGTAGGGATTTACCCCTGAGAATTGTTGTCAATAAATAAAATTTATAGGTATGTACGAGAATAAGTATATCGTAAAAAGTTTTAAAAAAAGCCCTAAGTTACAAAAAATTTAAAATCTACTATTAGATTGGTTATGAAATAAAATTTTAAAATGCGCCAATCAAAAATGACGACTATGTGTCACAAATTAGGATTTATTTTGCATTTAAGCGCATTGTTTATCGTTAAGTGTTTTACTTCTACTGTAAGATTTTTTTCTATCTAACTAAGGGCTTTTAAGAATTCATATGGAGATATGTTATATGTTCCCTTGCTAAAAAGCACTATCTCTATAAGGACCAAAGGCTGTCTAGAAGTTGTCATCATCTTTGCTAACATTGATTGTATCTGTAAGCTCTCCGATTATGTGAAAGCTTATCCGAATACCATGTGACTTATTCTCTGTAGTATGGGTCAGCGTTAGATAGTTTTTATCTTTTTTCTTTTACTACTTACTTACTTGAGGGTTCTAAAGAAAAGCATGGTAATACATTTTTTCAGTTGGTTTTCGAAGCGTATGTCCGTATACACTTTATTCAATTATTGCCACGGTTTTCTATAATTCTCTACTCTTAATTATGAATACAAGTCGGCTTTCGTTTTGAAAAACTTAAAGAGTTCGTTTTAGACTTTGATTCATAAGGTACATTCAATAAATGCTTTTACTTTTTGAAACGGCTTACATAATAGACCCTTCTCTTGGTTTGAGGCTTTTTCTGTGGGTTATTCTGATTTCAATTTTTTTTTAAATATCAATTTTCAAATACTTTCAGTCGTACTCCGGATAAATTCCATAACAATCGTAGTCTTAAAAGCATCATATTGGAACACAAAGAGTACACAGTAGGGTGGGTCAATTTTTTGCATACTTATATGAAAAGAAGCTCATTTGTAATTAAAAAAATATAACTAAAATTATTTAAATATTTCAATTTGTTCTAAAGTATGAAATGCTTTTTAAATTTTTTATCATTTGTTACTGAAAACACTTTTCTCTTTTAGTTAAAAATATTTGTAAATTAAAAAAAATTAATTTTTGATTAATGTTTTGGAGGTTTGTGTCAAAATAATAATAGTCAAACTGTTAAAAACCTAAAACTATTATTATTTTGACTTAAACCTCCAAAACCATTATTTGGGTAAATAATTTTCAACAAATGAGGACAGATATAGAAAGCTGAAACAATTTCCTTTAAAATAAGCCCTCTTTCAGCGCTACAGGTCAACTATTCACCAATTGCAATGAATACTTCCAAAAAAATAGCATTATTTTCGGATGATCTGAGCACCAAATTTTCTCTTAAAAAACCGGAAGCTCGATTTTGATTTTAGAACAATGGTTTCTTTGGGAAAAGTTCTTAGAATTTCCCGTAGATTACGACCTTGCTATACGCTTTGTCATGTTTTTCGGTCCCGAACAAATTGACCCACCCTAGTACACAGGGTTTAAAAACAAGCAATTTTGTTCTAACACTACACATGCGTGATTAAATTCGATTGTCTGTGCTATTGCATATATGTATATGCGAATTATATTTTCCTTAACACTCTTAGCATCTTTATCAAATAAATTGCTTTATCAAATATTTCAATTTGTGTTTAAATAAAAAAGGCAAACCGCGTTTTGTCAGAATATGTTTAGAAGCATTTTGCTTTTTCAAAACAATATACGATCTTGGAGCGTAGCGTTGTCCGAATATGGGCGATATGTTTTTACGGTCTTAATGAAATTTCATAAACTATGTTTTTGTATTGAGTTTGACGATGCATTTGTCAAACTTTGTCTTGGTTTAGGTTATGGTTTTATTTTGCAAAATATAAATGCTTAATGAGTATATGAAATGTACTACTTTAATAACGAGGTAGTGTGCTATCAATTGCTCAGCGTGTTCAATTTCTAATGTGTGTCAATTAAGAGATGCATGTTAAAATCAGCAGTGCTGTCTTTTTGTAATTAAAAAGCCTAAAATTTACTTATATGCATACATACATACATACATACTTTATTGGCCATTGTAAACCTGTTTCAGGATTACAACTTGATTGAGTTTAGCGTGCGTTCCGTCAGTTACTTACCACATGTCACCCCGTTGTAAAGGGTAATGGCCAAATACGCCGCGTTTGACCATCGCTATTCGAAGCCGGTACTCTATAATTTCGGAAATTTCAATGACACCCCGGTCAGAAGAAGTCCCATGGACATTGAATTAGCAATTTAGAACCACCACTGCCTGGGTAGTAATACCCCCTTTTCAGGATTACAGCCTAGCTTCTTGCAGCACCCATGGTGTGTGTGCCAATTTTTATCTATGATTACCAGAACCTACAGTTTAATTTCGACTCCGAACGCCCGACTTGAGAAGCAATTAGTTACTCTCAGAGCTTTTGCCAGAACTCTGTGAGAGTTAGTTGCCGAATGAAATATTTTTTTTATATTTCCTTTTTGATGTCAGAGATGATTGTAGAACCCGGAGCTCTTGTCTTAGTAAGCCAAAACTCTAACCACTAGATCAAGGTGACTAAAACTTACAATTTAATAATTAAAGTAAGAACACAGCGTCATCTCCCTTCAAATATTTCACAATTTTATATAAATCAACTCTAGCCAAAATTTTAAGTCTGCTTAAAAATACAATAATATAACCAAAACAAACTATAATTTTTACAATGTAAGGGTCTAAGATTTTTTACATTTCTGCATATTAAGTAAAAGTTTCTAAGTTTTTTTTTTATAATTGTAATACTTAGATAAAAGATTTGTGTATTTTAAATCTTTCAAAACCTTTTGTGTCAAAACTGAATGAACAAATATGGTGGAAAAGAATCAATTATATAATATTGGTTGCTTATATTGTTTATTTGAACTTTAACAGTCTTCTCTGAAATAATTCTCGTATAGTTAATAAAATTTTCAATATAAGTATCTGCAGCTTATTTGAAGAGCTCTTCTGATGAGTTGTTTATATTTCAACAAAATGACAAATAAATAATTTATTTTTATTATTTCCTAAATGATTTTGCCATAACTTCTTTATTTATTACAATGTGTCTCTGTTAGAGTCTTAAGTTTTTAGTGTTTCAATAAAAATCAATTTTGATTAAAAATACTTAAACTGTTTGAATTGCAGGTAATTTTTCTTTTAAAATAGAAAACATTTCTTTTAAAGACTTTAGAAAATTTTATTATTTTTTCTAATATTTTATGGCAGCATTATTTCTTTATTTTTTAATTTTTAATTAAAATTTTTTTTGTTTTGCTTATTTATTACTTCAGCATAAATTTATTATAAAAAAAATCTTAAATATTTGGTTTTTAAATCCAAGGTTTCATTAGTAAATCAATATTTTGTATAGAAATTACGAATATGTGTTTGTAAATACGGAAAAAAGTGAACTAATAAGTGTATAAACAAAATAAAACAATATAATAATAACAATAAATAATAAAGATCTTATTCATAAACAAATAGTTTAGATTTATAACAGACTTCTAAAAGAATATAATCATACCAACTTTATTTTAGAATTCTTTTATAAATCAGTACAATTTGTTTGTTTCCTGTGTGTGAATAACAGGGAAATAAAAATTATAATTTAAATAAAATAAAATAAAATAACTTAAACATATCACAAATGAACACCTAAAACTTATACAGATATAAATACAACAACAATAATAAATAAATAAATTTATTAATAAATAAATAAAAGTTATGTACTTCAAAATACTCGTGTGTAAAAAGAATATCTGTAAATAAAAATTATTGCTTAAAATTGTTAAATGTTTAAAAGAGAATGTAAATTATTAAAAAAAAAAAATAATGAAAAAAATATATATGCTGTATATACAAATACTATTTCAAAGTAAAGCCTTTAATTAAGATAGAGACAAAAGAATAATAAAAAAGTATGTTTATTTTTAAATAAAAACAAAACAAAATAAAAATTAAAACTTACTGACCATTCTTTTTAAATATTAAAGAAAACAATTTCTAATTAAAGAAATTTAAAGAGTTCTACTAAAAGGCTTTTAAAGTAAAACATTTTTCATTCCTACATCGATATAATTTTATTTTTCGATTTTTTTTTTATAATTTTTTAATGCATTATAGTACAGTATAGAGCGTCGAACGTACTTTAGCTGTCAAAAATTCTCAAGCCCATACAAAACGTCTAAAACCAAAATTAATAAATCGGAGTCATTATTTTACAATTGAAAAATCCAATTTTGGTAGAATGTTAAGTTATGAAGTTGGTTGGAAAGGACTTAGTATTGTTGCATAACTAAACACTTGACACTTTACTTAAGTTTGCATTGTTAAACTGATGCCATAGCGCGTGCTATGTATAATGCTCTGTATACCATTACATATAAAATATAGTGTTTTAAACAGAGTAAGAAAATAAACAAAACTAAACGTTTGATCTCATTTTGTTTTGTTCTTTACAATGAGTAAAACAAAAACAAAACAAAAACAGTGAGAGCGATTGTCCCATTTAGTTTTGTATATTGTGTTTGCTTTGAGCACTACATATACACTAACATATACACTAACTCAAATGTGAGTAGGTACAACAAAAAATTAATGAGAAGAAAAAGAAAAGAAGAAGAGAAAAAAGAGCAAATTGTACGAATTTAATGGAATATCAAAGCAAGCACAAGAGCAGAAAGCGAATTTTTTTCGTTTGCCCTCTATCTCATTTAGAAAGTATTTGCTTTGCTCATAAAAAAAAATTTTTAAAGTTTATGACTTTGTGGTAACGTTTGCGAAATGTTTTGTTTGTTTGCCCACTCTAGTGTTAAGTAAAGTTTGTCGTACAACTACTGGCATTCTATTAGCGTTCCACCAATACGCATAGCAACTGAACAGTTGATGGCTGCTCGCTTAGGCTGTTGCCATTACATAATCGGCTTTATAGCTCAAGTTGTTTCCCAGCAGAAATTTTTTAAAATTTGGCATTATATTATTTTTTATACATTAAAGCTTCCAAATATGCTACAAGATAACATATTATTTTCGTTTTTTTGTGCTCTTTGCTTACTTGCTGCAGTAAACTTGTCCTTCCATTGCATTTTAGCGGCTCATTTCATATAAAAATCATGCATTATTGATGTGCACGAGTAAGTGATTGCTTAAAATTTCTTCCTTACCAAATAAATTACAGGTAAGCACTATTTTTCGGCTGGGTTATGGTTATTTTGATTCAGAGTTGTAAACGAATCATTCATTTTTAAATTAATTCGTGAAGCATTCATGCACAGAATTGGAAATATTTTAAATTAATTCTTTTCCCCAAAAAACGAATTGAATGTCATTTAAATTAAACAAAAATGAAACGCAATTCATTTCGCCCAATTCATTAGAATTAGAAATGAATTGCAGTTCATTTCCAATTCATTTGACTTGAATTGAGTTAGAAAAACGAATTGCAATTTATTTCCAAAAAAGAAAAAGACTGACAACGCAGATAATTGAGGGTGTGAGCTTTGCTATTTACAGTCTGCAGCAATTTTGTCATTTCTATACTCATAATACATTGAGAGTTATTGAATTTGATTTTATAAAAATAGTAATTTTTTTTTTTGCAAAAACTTACCAAAAACTATTAATCGCTGCATACTGAAATAATTGGCGAGTGTAAAATGTTTTATTTAAGATAAGAAAAAATGGGTTATTAAGACATATTGCACCATATTTTGTAATACTGATGAAATCATTTTTTTTTCTTCAGTTATATTTTTATAATATAAATTTTCTTTTTTTCATTTCCAAAAAAAATTTTTTTTTGTTTAACAATTCAAAGAAGTGGTCACAATCATGAAAAAATGTCTTCCTAAAAACAAACACACATACATATTATTTATAAAATATCAAAATATAAAAATTAAACTTGACATGTTTAATACATAATAATACAATACATTGTTAAAAAGGTAAAAACAAAAAATTATAATTAAAAAACTTTAAACAAAATGTGCTTAAAAATCATTAACTTATTAAAGAATTAAGTATTCTATACTACAGTTGTTTATAAAATAAATTTGTATAAATTGTTATTTATTGAAAAAAAAAAATAGAATTAAAAATAAAAAAATATATAGTTATAAATGCATATGTAAACAGACATACATTTAACCTATTATTAAAGCTAATTTATATATAAATAACTTGTTAAAAACAATATAGAATAGAAAGGAAAATATATATAAAAAAAGCTTTAATGCATTATTCCCGAGTAAAAACAAAATTTAGCAAAATTTTATTAAAAAAAAGGAAACGTTATAAAAATTGTAAATTTTCCCATTTTTCATTGATAAGCATTGAAATATTAGCCACGAATTTACAGGACAGTCGAATGAAATAAAAATGAAAAGCTTACAACAGTTAATAATCACTTTTGTAGCGAAAAGAGTAAAGCGGTAACATTTTACATAAAACATGCATCCAAAAAAATATTCATATTCACTCATACGCCTATAAATACACTAACAGAGTAGTCTAATACGTATATATATATAGTATATTCTTATATACCTAAAACTATGTTATAAATAAAATAAAATTAAAATTTAGTCTAAATTAGTTACGAATAGGAAAATATAAAATAAAAAAAACACAGAAAATTACAAAAAAATTAAATAAAAATAGCTTAATTAGCAAAAAAAAAACTGAAACAAAAAGCCCAAAAATCTAAAAAAATAAATAATAAAATTAAATTACAGCCCACTAAGCGTTACTAAGGAAAAATATTATATTGTTGACTAAATGCTAAATTAAATAAAAATTTTAAAACCAAGAAAAATGCAAATCATATTTAATTAAATTTTCTTTTCATATAAATTTTGAAATCATTAAAATTTAAATTAATTACATAGAGCAAGGATTTCATCATTTACCAAGACAATATTTTGATAAAAACTATGCTTGTTGTTGTCCAAATAAAGGTGAACTTCAATTATGGAACACCCACTTCGTATATTGAGCGTACATGTTTATGGCTGAACAAAACGGTTTCTGTGGACGGTTTTAGTTTTAATATACTTAAAAAACAAAACTTTATTACAATGAGACTCAAAAAAAATACACTTTTTCCTGACAGTTTGTACAATTCGATTGCTAATTTGTTAAATGAAAAATCTTATTTAAAAATCCGTTAAAATTATGGCTTTTATTTTTATTTTTTGATTGTACGTCAATACAATAGTTGTATGCTTGTTGTTGGTAATTTTCATATAAAAATTTGTTACAACTCATACACTTTTTCTTGTTTGTTTTTAAAAAGTTGTATTAAAAAGAAGAATAAAAATGCAAAAAAGTTTATTCATTGTCAGCAGCAAATTTATTTAAAATAAAAAGATAACGAACTACATAAATATAGAAATTAAATTAATATTGATAAAGTGATAAAAATTAAAATTAAAGAGACACTTTTGTATTTGTGAATAGTGCTTTTCTTCTTCTTATATGATTTTTGACGTTTTCGTTACAACGGTGTTCACAAGCAAGTAAACAAAAACTGTTTTCAATAATGCATACAACGATACAGAAGCTTGTGAATTCGGTAAATATAACAAAATCTAGTATGCATTATTATTAACAAAAGAAAAACACAAAAATCTGAAATCTTCTCAGTTCTGGTTTTGGTATCATTGTGTGTATAACGAAAGTAATCATTCCATATTCAGAAACTTTAACATCAAGTCTTCTCCAAATATAAATAAATCAATATTTAACTTGTATGCATGCACACTTGTCCAATTCCGCCCACTTTCTGGAGAATCACATTTCTTGACTATGAAGTCATTCAGGCTTAGTTTAGAAAATTTAGCTATAACCGTTCGTACTACATATAAAAATTTCTAGTTAAACCATTGCACTTTGCGCAGATAAAGAAATCTAATTTCTAAATCCTAACAAAATGGGTTTAGGCGCGATTCATCTATGTATGTACATATATATATATATATATATATATATATATATATACTATATATAAGTACATAATTATATTATGTGGATTATTCATATTCTAAAAAAATAATTTAATATTTATGTACATATCGTCATATTAAATGCAAGTGGATGTAAAATTTTGAAATTGCCCTATCTGTCGCTGCATATTGGCTCTGAACTGGTGAGCATCTTCGTTAGGTAGCTGTTATCTTCCTAGTAGGTGGGAATTTTATTTATATTTATAATAATTACGAGTGTTTATTCCGTTCTATGTAATTGATTGTAAAAAAACAGTGTTCGTTATTTCATTTGGTAATAGATAACAAATAAAACAAAAAATTCTAATTATTAATTTGTTTAATGTTTTCCTATAAATGTTCAGAGTTTAGTATAAAATTTTTAATATTTTTAATCAAAAAAATATGTTTCAATTTCTTTTTAATGAAAACTTCAACAATAAACTAATTGCGATGCTACATATAAATGTACCCGGTTACTTATAAAATTATAGATCACTATAAAACAGCAAAACAAACTGATATAAAAAAACATTGTAAATCTATTGTTTAATACACTGAAATGAAAAAAATCCCCGATAAATTAAAAACTAAAATATAAAGAAAGAAAAAAATGCAGACCCTACAACTATATTATAGGGAATTGTCAATATTTATTATTAATTAACATTAAAATATAATATAAAGACATTTATTATAAATAAATAACTTAAGTATATACATGCATATATAGTATACATACATACATATATAAATATTATGTTTATAAGATGGCTTTATTACAACAACAACAACAAAATAATATACTTCGTTAACAAGTATAAAAAAATATGAATAAATAAAAAACAAATACAATAAATTAAATTAAATAAAAACTATTAAAAATAATGAAATAAATTTGTAATAACTGAGAAAAATTAAACAAGAAAACAATATGGCAAAATTGGTGAAGAAAATTTAAAGAGTTTATGGCTTTAGAATAGGCAGAATATAAGGAAGATAAAGAAAATAAATTGAATAAAAATGCTGATTGTCAATTTGAAAAAAAAAAAAAATTCTAAATTTAAATATTTATTTAAAAATTGAAGAAAATGGTAAGTATTCTATAAAACAAAATTACAAATCACTTTTATTTTAAGTGTATTTTTTTTTTATTGAGATCAATACTCAGGGGTAAACCCCTACTAAATGCTGTGCATTGTATTGGAATTTTTGTTAAAAGAACAGTATATTAGAACATATATTTTGTTTTCTTATATTATTAAGCGCCTTAGTAATGAGACAAATTGCTATGAATTGATCATTCAAAGGCCAGTGTTATAGCTTCACCCTTGAATGGTCAACAGCAATTGCACCATTGTTGCATGTTGATTGTGGTGAGTGCATTTGTTAAGTAGGTTTAGCTGTTATCTGCAACTTCACAATAGTTAGCGCTTTACTCCTGAACATTCGTTTTTGTTGTCAATGGTTAAGATACAATAAGAGTGCATTTATTGTAGGGGGAGCCCTTTTATTTTTAAATTATAATTTTAAATAAACTGAAAACTAACTTTTAAATTTTTCACCTTTGCTGGGATTCGAACCTAGTCCGTTTGAGTTTTTGTGCGAGCGCTATAACCAATATAGCACGCAATATAACCAATATTTTTCGTCTGATATTTTTTTTCCAAAAACTAAATTTAATTAATGGGCATAACATTAGTACTCATTGATAAAAATTAACATACACAACATGGTTGCTGCGAGAAAGAGGGTTGTATGTTGTTGTATGTATATGGGCAATTTCAAAAATTTTCGACATTTTGATATTTTTTTTTTCCAAATTTTTTTTCTGGATGACACGAATGACGCTTTGGTCACGTGAAGGGTGATATTTTAGCATACCAAAACAGTTCGCGTTAATCATTTATTGCAATCGGCGCGAAAGTTATGGAGGTTTTATGTTAAAATGTCTTTAAAAAAAAATTTTAGTTAAATTTGTTGGTTTATTTTAATAAATGTTGAATGGATGCATGAAACTCATTCCAAATTCATCAGTGCAGTCCAAATTCCTCAATGCCCTGATAAAATACATAAAAAATATCAATTATAATTAAAATTCCCTAACATTAAAAAACGCGAATTTTTGCAAAAATTTGAATGTTTCACCAATTGTTATAATATGTGTTTATATAACGCATAACTAATTTACAGAAAAACAATGTTTTGACTTGCAAATTTACAAAATAAAAAAATTTATATAAGAATTATTTTTGAGGTTAGGATTTTTTTCTTTGATCTGTAAAATTTAAAATCATGAAAATTTTTTAATTCCTATTCGGTTTTATTATCAAGCTTAAAAAAACCTTTCATTTGGTGTCAATCGCGGCGGAATCTATACATAACTGCAGATGTCACAAAGCAAAATGTGTTTGAAGAAAAATGCTGCTGTACCCGCTAAATATGGACCGAATTCAACCGTATTTATATATGATCTTTAGTTCATCGCCGCACTTCATTTCCAATACTTTACATTAATTGTAAACCACTGATTAACTAAATAAAACGCGAAACAAAATCATGAAACTTCGCAAAAGTTTTATTTTCTTTATAAAATTTTTGCGTTTCAAAATATTTTAACGCCTTCTTGACGTTGAGGTGCCATTTATTAAGAAGTTTAGATCACGCAATACATAAACCAGTTTTAAATAAGATTGCAAATGTCAGGCGCGAAAAACTGTCATTTTTGACAAATTTACGCCAATTTTATAAAAGTTTGAGGTCATCGTTCTCAGCAACTAGCAGCCTGACATCGACGTTATATGGCGCAAATTTTAGCAAATTACACCATCTAATAAATACTGTTGACCAAATGCAATTTTCTTGAACGGCGCAAAAACGCTATAGAAAAAACTGCGAAAATTAAAAAATCGAAAAATTTTGGTTTCAAAAATGAACCGCTGTACAACTTTGTCCCAAATAGTAGTATTGGCATAACTTTTATAGTGAAAATACTAAAGGTCTGCATGAATGTTTTGCTTTTCTGCCAGTTTAGAATGTTTCGAGAAGTGTACTCTAATTGAGAGTATATTCAAGCATAGAAACAAATATTCATTCTATTCGTTTTGCAGCCAACGAAACGAAACGAAACGAACAGCCTCAAAAAACGAATAGAATTGAATAGAATAAATCTAAATTTACTCTCATAATTCTAAATTATTATAGAGACATTCGAATGTCTTGGAATGTCTTGAATGTCTTGAATTTCCTTTGTGAATGAAAGTATGTATTGAAGTAAACGCGATAGTTTGTAATACAAACAAGCGAATGAAAACAAACAAATTGAAATCTAGCAAGAAGAATAGTGTGTGTATATTAAAGCATTTAAAGGCAAAAAAAAATTAATCACTTTTTGAATATATAATTTATTTATAATTTTTTTTAAGTTTTTGTAAATATGTATGTACATATGTATTTTTAAAAATTAAGCCAAAAATATAAAAAAATAAAGAAAAATAACATGAAAAATTATTCAGTTCATTACTTTTATTATCAGTTCTTTAGTACTTATAATACCAGTACAAGAAATTCTTTTCTATCATATTACAAACAAGACATTCTATTCACTCTATTCATTCTATTCTAACTCTTATGTTTCATGTCTCTCATGTCTCGATACTCTCTTGTCTCTATTCTCTCATTATTTACATTCTAACTGCAACAACCAGTTTGTTTTATTCGTTTCGCTTTTACGAATTAGAGTTGGAAGTGTGTTTGACATTTTTAGAATGTCTTGAATATCGTTTCAAACATACCCGTGCAGACCTTTAGTAAATACCTACAAAGTCTAGTGACTTTATTTTATATCACTGAGCATCGGAAGTTTAAAACTAAAAGTAGAAAAGTGATGAAATATGAAAAAACTCTTGTAAATTTCAAGCCTCTTTTTGAGTTTTTCGATATTTGAGTACCCATAACTTTTAAAAATAAAGAACTGATGGTCTGAAATTTTGAATTTCCCAGTTTTCTAGTGTGGCCTACCATTCCCTTTTGACCGTTTGGGTCAATTCGAAAAACTGAAGAAATAATACGCATCTGAACTCAGTTTCAACAAATGTTGAAAATTTTTGAAATTGCCCATATAACCTTAGTGAGTTCTATTGGCTTCAGCTTGATAACTCAGTGAATGTTATATTTACATATGTGTAGTGCATTATATTTCAATAATATTATACTGCTATAGTTAATTTTTATGTTAAATTTAAATGAAAACTCCCTTTGTCTTCCTTCTTATTATACTAGGACTAGTGCAATAAACTTCATGAGTAAGGCTTATCTCCTGTACAACATAATGGTCTTGCAAAAAAGGAAATGAAGTAATTCAAGTTAAATATTAAATATAAATTTTTACTATACAAAGTCGATGAAGTATTCCTAGCATCCTTATTTTTTATTAAAATTTAAATTTTTGGGAAAGCCTGAGGTTTTGGCAAAAATTAAACTTAAAATGCGAACCGTAAATCAGATCATCGTTCCATTAGTCTACTAAGCTCAGTGTCATAGATATTGGAAATAGTAAGTATGTTCTCTCTTGGGAGTAATAAAGGGTAAAATTGAAATGGAATACCAGCAGATTGCTGGTCAAAGTGAACTGGTCTGACGATATGTAGAATCAGCAGATAACTTTGAATGCGGTTCGTGCGAAAACGAAAGCGTTATTGAACATAAAACATAGGAATGCAAGTAGAATCACGGCGGTGTTGGAGATCAAGCAGCCAGCATGGGCATTCCATTTAATTCACATTGCCACAGCTGAGAGTAGCAGGAGAATAAGGAGACAGTATTTCATTTTGATTGTGAATTCTCTCTCTTATGAAAGGAGAAGGTATCAGTTTTGGGTAAGTCAGGATATGGCTGGTGTGAATATTGATCGACTTTTAGAGTTTCTGAATCGCATGTATTGGATATAGTTACGTTGTGTATAAATCGTTATATCTTAACAAGTTGGTAGCACAGATGTGGTATCAAAACGGAGCGAAAGTGGTAAATGGATAATGGATCAACACGGAAACCAACCAAATTGTGTTCATAATGAAATTTTAAAATACACTTATTAAGACGTTTTAATTTTAATAATTTAATATGGGTTGTTTATGTAAAAGAAAATTAATGCAAAATTTTTAAATTAAAGAGTCGAAAAAGTATATAATTTTTAATATGCCTATATTGCGAATGGCACAAAAATTAAAATAAAAAAAAATGGAAGAAAGTATTTATTTTTTAGATATTTATTTTATAAACTAACAGCCAGGCCCACGATATCGAAAGAAAACTTAAGCGAAAGAAACTCAGTCACTCACTGTGAATCTAAACTGCGGCCCACTAATTGTCACTTTATCGTTCGCTTTGCTTTACGTTACCAACGTAATGCAAATAAACAACAAAGCTGCCATATCAACATATCAAAAAATAATCGCGAATATACACGAAAAAAGCGCTGAAATGCTTAAATTGTACAGTAAAAAATGCAACCGTGTGCTAGTTTAACTTGACAGAAATGTAGTAAACAACTTATTCCGATTTTGTTTATTTATGTATATGTATGTGTGTAAAAAAATTTTGTGTTACCAATCGCATTTATTTTTGGCGACACAAAAATTAGTGTGCCGCAAATCAGCTGTTTGTCGCTTAAAACTACACGATTCGATATCGTGTGCCTGGCTGTAATTGTTAGTTCTACTCCCGAAATCCCCATGATTTCTCTTCAATCCGGCATCATTTATTCTATATCGAAAAGGGAAATAAGACGTGTATTATAATTTAACGAAAATTCTATTTGTCAAGAAGCATTTTACCGCCTTCGCCATCTTTTCTTTTTGTAAGCACTTGATTGTGAAACGGTTCAGACGTGATTGCCTCTTAATTACATATAATTTCTAATATAATTTTCCAAGAATTTCCATACCAAAAAGTATGTAAGATTATTTGTAATATTTTGTAATTTAAATGAATATATGTATGTAATTTATATGAATATATTTATATATATATCTGTATTATTTTTTGTAAAGGAATTTTAATAAAATTATTTTGCGTGATAAATCAAGCGTTTTGTTACGATTTTGTAATTTATTCAAAATCCCATGAAAATTGCTAGCTCGACCGATAGCCTTCTCAACACCAATTATTTTGACATTTTAAAGAAAAGTTTATTTTATTTCTTGTTCTCTATGTTTTATAATGATATTCACAATGAAAGTTTTAATATGCCCTAATATTGATTCTTAAAAATGTAAGATACCCATTATGAATACCTTTAATATTGATGATACATCTACATCATTATAATTTGGCACTGCTGAACGTAATATATTTATATTTATATATAGTAATAAATGGACTCCTTTTTATGAAATAGTAGAATAATGGAAATTAACTAAATCGGTGCAACTGTTGTCCGATTTTTAGATAAAAAAAAAAAAACGAAGTGAGGAAAACTTAAAGTGGATTAATACAAACATTTGAAAGAAAAATTAGTCTAATCGATGGAGCCGTTTTCTGATTAAAGGTAAATTAAAAAAGTGGGGGTAAATGTGGGCGGAGCAAAATTTTCTTTCGTTAAATTCGTTGGTTTACGACGATCATTAGAAAGAAATAATCGTGAAAATCGGTTCAGCCGTTCTCAACTGATGCTATGACCAACGAACATATATATATATGGAGATATAATTTTAAACATACTTGCCATTTCTACATGTATTTTGTTCCTATAATGCTTTATAATTTTAAACATACTCGAATGTTCTACGTGTATTTTGTACTTGTAATCATTTTTGTATACACATAACTTAAACACTATAATTAATTACAATTTTATTTTGTAATTTTCTGAATTTCATAATATTCTTCGACAAATTGACCATTTTAATAATAGCTTAAAAATAGCTTCAGTCTTTTATCTTTAAAATCTTATATTTAAGGCCTAAGCGGACCTTGTTTAACTATTTCAATATTTTATTAACAATTTAAATTTTTGTAAATTTTCTTATTTTAAAACTTAAATACAAACTTGTCAAATAAGGTTAAAAAATATCTGGAAGAAAAATAAAATGGAAAAAATAAGACAACAACCCAACAGTATTTTAACAATACAAAGCAAATTGTCACCCGCACTTAAAAATGTGATAAAAACGAAACAAATTGCCGCAAAAGAATAACAATTCAGTTACAAAAGCAAAAAAAATTAAAAAATTTGCAGAATAAAATAAATGAAATAAAAAAAAAAATAAAAATCAAGAGAAGAGAAGAAGTACCAGTACAAAGTAAAACGTTTACATTGACAACAAAAGCCAATGACAAGTGGTTTACAGCAAAACTGTTTAAGTAGTTTAAACTTATTTTGCCAGAGAGTTTTCAGCCAAGTGTTCAATAACTAAAATACTCTGCCAAAAAAAAGTACACACATACATACAAATACATCTACAGAAATTAATGGAAACATACACTCTCACATGTTGTGTTAAAAAAAAGAAGTATTTTGGAAGAGAATGGAAGAAAAAATTTTGTTTCACTTGAATAAACCTGAAAAATAGAGGAAAGAAAGAACAGGCATTCGGTAACTGGTGTATGCAGTAGGTTGACTTCTTGTTCAAAATGTTGTCAAATTAGTTGGAAAAATTGTAAATGGAGAAAATTAAAAACAAAAGAATTATCAGCCTGTGTAATGAACATAATTTTCTTTTTACATACACTGATACATATATATGTCTGTATGTATATATAAATTAAAATATATAAGCAATTCTTGTGTAGATCTTTTTCAATTCATTGGCCTGTCTCAACGACAACTATTGGTATAACCTTTCTAGGAAACGTTAAAAGAAAACTGTTAATGAAAAGGCTTAAAAATAAAGTATTAATTTCTATTATCATATGAACAACAGTGTGCATTTTTAGGCATATATGTACATATGTATATATGTAGATGTTACAATAACGCCACAAATAAACGGTACGAGTGCAGTAGAATGACTCTGTAACATTTTGACATGTGGCTTTCGAGCTCTGTGCACTTTTTGCTTTGTTTCTCCATTTATTTTCTACCCATAAAGGAGTAAGACGTGATGTGGTTAATAATATACGCATTAGTTTTTCCTGTGTCCGACTAAACTTTTTTTCAGTCACGCGGTACTAAATTCGGAGCATAAGTCTAATAGGGATACAATAAATTATAATAAATTGTGGCGTTAGAAATTATTCTAAATTAATTTTTTTATTTAAACTTTAAGACGGACAGGACTAAGGATCATTCAATCGACCCCATAAGATAGCAATATTTTTGGTTCCATTGATTTTACTTACATTTTTAATGTGGGCAATTTAAAGCGCTCATATTCCACAATTCATGGGCATTTGTAGTCGCTGTATTGTGTGTTGACTACTCATTAACATAGAAATTACCAAAAGTCGGCTTAAAGAATTTGCGTTGACCCGCGACCCTATGGGCATCTCAAAAGGTCTGGGATAATAGTAGGAAAAATTATGGTTGTGTATTTAATCATCAATGTACCCAGGACTTTGAACATAGGCTATAATACTACCAACTTCTGCTGCCTAAGCAGCATTGTAACGAATTTATGTGGAAGGGTTTGGGAATTCGCATATAATACTGTATACTATGGCATGCCAACAAATCAAAATAAAATGGAAAATATGTATAATAATGTAAAATTAATATTTTATGAAATGCCAGAAAAATAACGTGCATTTTTGTAAATTTTTTTCAACAATTCTATATTTCATTTGATCAGAGCTATATTTTTACAAAAGCACAGTAAGGTCGTGTTATAGTGGTTAAGCGCTTGCACAGAAACTCACACTACAGAGGTTCAATCCCAGCGAAGGACAAAATTATAAAAATAAAAATTTGCGGTTTCCTAAAATTATAATTTAAAATTAAAAATTAAAAATATAAGAGGACCCCCCCGCCCCTTCCAAGAAGTCCATCTTCAAGAAACCGCTCCCTGACATTTCCAATCAATTCCACCAGAAACCAATGATCAGGAGTGCAGAGCCACCTTCCGAGAAGACAACAGCTAATCTACTGAAGACGCTCACCATTCACAATCAACATCCACCGACAGATAAGGCAATTGCTGTTGATCATTCAAGCCTGAAGTTGACCCTTGAGTGGTCAAATTGACAGCAACTTGTCTCATCAACAAAAAATGAGCATAATATACAATTATCTATAAAAAAAATCTATTTATCAACAATCTTCACATTCCAATGCAATGCACTGCATGAGTAGGGGTTTACCCCTTAGTATTGGTCTAAAAAAAAAACAAGAAAATCATGTATGAAAAATTGAAATTTCGTTCACACTATTTCACCATTTTCTTTTTTCTTTCTACAAATAATTATAATATAACAAAGAATAAGTTAAAATTTTACATATTTCTCTTTTGTTTTTAATAAACTATACCTATTTGCTATAAAAAATATTTAAAAATGGTACAGAGTATTGAAAAAATTAAAAAGAAGTATAAATAAGTACCTCTAAATTGACTAAAAACAGCTCTTTATGTACTACAAAGGTTTGTACTGAAAACACAATTCCTTTGGTTCGATTAAAATATTTATTCTTTATTTTAATTAAACTTCAGCAACGTTAATGTCACTGGTGGCGTAATCAGAATTGGTCTCTTTTGATATGAAAACTGATCGTACCTTTATATTAATTTTTGGTTGTTTTGACAATCCCAAATAATAATATTGAATATTATTACTATATACAAATATTGGAGTATGTGCTTGTATATCTACTTATTAATAGTTATTATATCAGCCTGTTAATAGTTTGTGTGCTTGTGCCAAGGGATAAATGGGTGCAATATGACACGAGTCAATTGCCCACTTTGTCAAATTATATTTCCCAAGGCAAAGAATAGTGTTAGTTACACACGATCACAGTCAGTGCAATACAAGAAAACAAACATTGAGTTTGAAGTACGTCAACAACGATAATAAACAGATCAATACAACAACAACACACGTAGCATATCCCAGTCAGCATTTTTGGTCAATTATGAGTCTTTTTTGACTCCTCTGTGCGATTAAAATAATCACTTATGAGCTCATTTATGAGTCGAAAATGAATGTTTTGTCGGGAGAAAAATGTATCCTTGCCGCGACTTCCCTGAACGAGTCATTTATGACTCCCCTGAACGAGTCATTTGTGACTCCGCACACTAAACGAGTTTTACTTATATTTTTATTATATTTACAATAATAAAAATATTGTCTTTTGTTTAAAAATTTTAAAAAACAAAAAAAAAAAAAAAAAAATTAATTCATCAAGCTCAACTGAAGGAATTCTTTTTTTAATATGTATATTATGCGCCTTTTTATTGATGAGACAAGTTTCTGGAGGAATAGACTGGAATGTAAGAAGCGGTTTCTTGAAAATGGACTTCTTCTTATTTTTTTAACTTATAATTTAGAAATACCTTAAATTTTATTTTATAATTTTTGCCCTTTGCTGGGATTGAACCTCGGTCGTTTGAATTTCTGTGCGAGCGTCTAACCACTATGCCACGACATCACAATAATTGCATAACTCTTATTCTTTCAAATAAAATAAATCCCATTATAACGAAATGCAGAAGAAAACAATAAAATACGACGTAAAATAATTATAAAAGCAGTCGTATTTCGAACGTCTGCACGATTAATTTATGATTCCGCACATTTAATCAGTTTTTGATCACCTAAGGGAGTCGTAAATGACTCATTTTGGTGATTTCTGAGCAAGCATTCTTCCAATTGCTGACAGGGATAGAGCACTTAAACAAAAACGGTCAGCGGCTTTTCAACAAAGCATTGCTTGTAAAAATACAAATGTGGTTTGCGTCGCTGCTTACCCAGTATGTTATTTAATATTCTTTTATTTCTATATAACATACGCACCATGTGTATATGACGACTATAAATTCATGCTATGCTATGCTATAACAGACAGTAAAATCATGCTACACCTCCACCTTTCGAAAGAATGTTTATATAACTTTTGTTTTATGGACATTCTTACACACATTAAATAATGGTGCTTTACAAAGATGTGCTGGATTCACTCACCTACGTCAGTGTCAAACTAAGCACCAAGCACTTCTAAAAAAATGTTTCATAATTTTTTGGTATCAAAGAGCAAACATATTATTTACCCTTCGGAAAGCTTTCTCAAAACATTCAAAATTATAACCAATGAGTTATGTTAAGTGGATTTTCGTTTTACTTTCAATCTGCGATTGGCTAAACCCATATCGAAATATTTTTTTAATTTTTTCGATTGCAAAGGACTTAACTGAGCTTACGAAACATTGGTTATATTTCAAACAACGTTTTTATTATTAAAATTGTCTATACACAGTTACTATAACTCCATCAAGCCTTATTTTGAATTAAGGTTTACCTTAAACAAAAATTATATCCTGCAAATGAAATTTGCTTTTTTTACTTTCTTTTCAATTCAGTCAGATGGCTGTTGAGTAGAGAAAATCTGTTTTTTCAAGCAAGAGTTTAAAAGTTCATAAAGTTGTGGCTTTACTGACAGACCTTAGTAGTGGTCTTGTTCAAAGAATATTGTTTGAAGAATATTTTATCAGAGAAGAATTAAAATTTTCCATCGATTTGTACAATTATTACTCGTAAAAGCCTTTTCTAAATACAAGTTTTAGACTGTTTTTTTTTAACAAAACAAGCAATATTCGTCTGTATTAGGTGAGGCTTCGTCGTAGGCAATTTAACAAAACAGTAGTATTTTAGCATTATTTTTAAGAAAATAAGAATAAATTTGTATTCAACGTGATGGCGTTTTAATTTTGGTGTGGCCTCCAGCAAGCTAAGGTATGCGTAATTCAGGCATGCGTAATTCTAAAAACAGTTTCTCAGAATAGTCCGTTTAAATAACTGCGTACAAATTGACCGAAGTACCACAACCTCTTGTGTTAAGCTTGATTTCTGTCTTTACAACTTCATTTTGATATGAGGAGAGCCTGATGCTACGGCGATTGTTTTAAAGACTTGGACTAAAAATATACATATACGACACGTGTTTATTTAACTTATGAGTTCTTGATATAAAATTTATGACTTTCATTAATTTGGGTTTGTTGTAAAATTATATCTAAAATTCTGCCAAAAATGAAAAACATTTTATCCCTTTTTATTAAACGGTTAAGCAGTGGCAAAGGTTTAATAAACGTGTACTTTTGCAAATCTTTAACTCATACACCTAAAAACGAATAAAACCATGAATTAACCTTTTAAACATTTTATTAAATTAAGTAATTCATTTATTTACTTTATTATTTATTTAAGAGTTTTGGATTTTATTAATTATTGGCTTTCTAAATCTGTCTGTTCTTTATGTATGTATTTTTAGAAAAATTATGTGAAATACTTATTTACAACCCAATTTTAACGGCCTTTCTTTAATGTCAAAAGAACGAAGAAGAATAATTTTGTTAAGAAATTTTTATTTGTTTTCTTTTATTTTGTTTTTCATGCATCGTAATGAAAAAAATTTAGTTATTAAGAAAACATTTTTCTTTATTTTCCTTAACATTTTGTAAGTTTTTCTATGCTTCTTCATTTTTCTTTTCAGAAATGTTTTCTACACTTCCACTTAATTAGGTAATAAATGATTGAAGAAATTATGTCTAGACGTGACAGAAATTTTCGAAGAGATACATTTTTTCCTTGTTTCTTATTTTATTGTATTTTTATTCACTATACTATCGGGGTATGGTGGTAAAAAAAAGTGAATCTGTTTCTGCTCATATTTAAAACTTTTATATAAAAAATATTCTGTTGTATGGTATTAAAGAAGGATCGAAGCAACAATCATTTTATTGTCGAATGCTTAAAATAAATATAAAATTTTTCTTTAAGCGTTTCAGTTGGTTGCCTTTATAAAATCTGAACAATTTTTTTATTTTTCTCTTCAATTTTAGTGTAACGTGTTTAGAATATATTTATACCATATAAACATTTCTTTTCTGGTTCGGCTACTGATTACTTGTTGTTAAAATGCTAAATAAATTGCAGCAGAAAAACTTATAAAATATCAGACCCTTTCTTTCTAAATAAGAGAGAGGTAAGCCTGAAATTAATCTGCTAAAATTTTGTAATCTATTTCTATCTATGTTTTTATGTATAAAAATATGTAAAAAAGAATACTTCTTTGGACTTGTAAATGTTACCGCATCACCCTCAAACACGTCGCCGGACTTTAACTAAACTTGTAAACAGAGTATGTAGCTGGAACTACATACATATGTACATATGTATATACGTGCGTTAAATAGGGAATTCATATCAATATTGCTAAGCTAATCTTATTAATTGCTTTATAGTACTGAATAGATTTCCAGCAGAAATATTTCATACTTTTGAAATACCAAAAGTAAGTTAAGTAAAGCCGAGTGTCCACTAGCAAGTTACTTGCGGAAGAACTTCTGCAAGTATTTGCTGAAGTGTTTCCACTGAAACCAAAACTTGCGGAAGTTTGATTCCAGAAGTAGTTTGTAGAAGTTTTACGACGAACTTGCAGCAAGAACTTGCAGACGTGTTTACACACAATGTGAGTACAGGTTGCAATAGAGTTAGCTTTTTTAAACAGTGACAGTATAAAAATGTCTGGTGCAAAATAAGAGTGGCAGCTGCTATCGCAGCATATTTAATAGGAATGAAACAACAAATTACAAAAAAAAAAATTGTTCTCAGTTTCTTTGGGTACATGAGATGTCGTCATGTATTTCATGTCATGATAAAACTCCCACTTGCTAACGTATCGTCGTGCGGGAGTTTAAGTGCTCTATACGCCATTTTTTAAATCTCTCGTTAATGATGCTAATTTAGGTTTTTGACACCAAAATTTTTAAAATCTGCAATCCGTTTTCGGCTGTTTATTTCCGAAACTTGACGAGCTATCCGAAAACGGATTGCAGATTTTAAAAATTTGGGGTCGAAAACCTAAAGTGGCATTATTAACTCGAGATATATAAAAAATATGAAATAGCGGATAGAGCACTTAAACTCCTGTACGACGATACGTTAGCAAGTGGGAGTTTTATCATGACATGAAATACATGACGACATCTCATGTACCGTCTCGTGGTCTAGTAGTAAGCGTGTTGGCTTATTAAGGCATGAGCCTTCAGCACTTTGATCACTTTTTTTTTTCTTTCTTTGTTGACCTCTTGACCGAACTGCGTTCGGAGGTCGTGTAATTTTCTTTTCATCTCTTCTTCGGGCTCGTCTATAGCATTGGCTATTGCCTTTACAGCGTTTTGTTTCTTAATTTTATTTTTATATTCTTTTGAAGACGTGTCCCATAGTTCTGGGTAACTTTCCTTACTTCAAATAAATTTATTATTTTCCATTTTTATTTAATTAGTCAAAAATAAAAGAAAAAAAAAAAAAAAACACTAAACAAAACCCGACATATACCTGATTTCTTCCGCAAGTCTTAAAAACACTTGCAGTTCACAGCAAGTTGAGCAAGTCACTTCCAGCAAGCAACGAACATGTGTTTCCATATAATTTCTGCAAGTTTTTCTTGCAAGCAAAAACTTCTTTAAGTCGACTTCTAATACGTGTTTACATGACAAAAACTTCTGGAAGTCACTTCTGGAAGCAACTTCCGCAAGAAAACTTGCTAGTGGACACTCGGCTTAAGTTACCGGAAAACAGGAAATTTGACAAATAAATAAACTAAATTAACTGCTTACAGTTTTCCATTGCATAAAAGTAGTTTGTAACTAATATTTATTGTAAATAATTATACAGTCTCCTTTGTTCCTTTACATGGCAGCAAGTAATCATGCAGAGGCTGCTTCAAAATGGGAATTAGCTATATAAAAATCATGCATTCCGAGAATTTAGCTTCACTGCCTTACAAAACTATTTAAAAGTAAGTTCTACTTTCTGTTGGGTATAATCGCAAATTTATATTTATTTTTTAACAAATACGACAATTTTCATTGTATATTGGGCATGACGAAATTATTAGTTTTTTCCTCATTGCGTAAGTATTAAAACTGTTCTGGTTTCTTTGATTACGTTTTGATCTATTTTCTTTTTTTTTGTGATGCTTTTGTTGTTTATTTTATGTACACATGTATCAGCTGTATCTGTCACTACTTAGCGTTAAAGATAGGAATGCTCGCTGTTTATCGATGCATCGCAAACATCGATGTTATTAATTCGATGCATCGTTAAAATATCGTTGCATCAGATGATACGATATCATTCGATGAATCGATATATTTTTTAGATGCATCGAAAACCATACGTACAGTTTTGAGATGTTTTCACTCGACAAATACATATTTGCAAAAAGTTCGTTAGTACTGATTTACACTTAGGAGAATTAAATGACAGACATTTTTTTAAATTTTCTATTGAATCCACGCTTTAAAAAAATAAATTTTGTAAACTTGATTGCTTGTTTCAAAAGCCTTTGGAAAAATTCGAGAGATGATAGCAAAGGATTAAACAGACGATTAGGGGTCTGATAAGTTAGCTCAAAAGATAATAGACGACTTTATAGCGATGATCACAAATTATGTCACCAAAATTGGAATACAAATAGAAATCTAGAAAACCTATTTGAGGAGCTCTCTGTGTATTTATGTAGTCTTGTAAGTCGATTTAATGAAAACCCTTTAAGAGTGTGAGCCGATTATAAGGTACAATTCCTAAAATTGTACAATTTAGCGTACAAATACTAAACAATGATTGCTAATTCCGTGCCATCCGAAAAGCTTTTTTCAAAAGCTTTATCACTTAGTAGTCGTCGTGGTCTAGTGGTTAGTGTGTTGGCTTACGAAGACGATAGTGCTGGGTTCAAATCTCAGTTCCGACATCTTAAAAAAAAAAATATTTCTTTCGGCGACTACCTCTCAGCAGTCTTCTAGCAAAAGCTCTGAGAGTAATTAATTGCCATGAAAAAGCTTCTCAAATCTGTCGTTCGGAGCCGACTTTAAACTGTAGGTCCCGGTACTCATGGGAAAAAATTAACACACACAACATGAGTGCTGCGAGAAGCTAGGCCGTAATCCTGACACAGGGTTGTAATGGCCAATTATGTATGTATGTATGTTATCACTTTTAACACAGCAAAGTAGAGTACAGGATGAAAGGGTTAAGCTATAGTTACACCACCTAAGTTCTCGAATATAATTTTTTTTATTGTTCTGCCTGAGCACAGTTGAAAATAGAACATTTTCTATTTTATTGCTGTCTGAGTTGTAACTGTTATAATCAGATGAGAATTTAGGTGATGTAAATATAGCTTTAATAAAATATTAATTTTACAAACTCTAGCCGAAAATTATTAGGAATTATTAAATTATATTAAATTTTTGTAAAAAAAATGTTTATTTTTATTAAAATATTTACAGTTT
Source organism: Metopia argyrocephala (assembly GCA_963576795.1). NCBI lineage: Eukaryota > Metazoa > Arthropoda > Insecta > Diptera > Sarcophagidae > Metopia > Metopia argyrocephala. The sequence continues at coordinate 50,090,260 of OY756211.1, read as the reverse complement.
TTGTTTGTTTTGTTATTATATAAAACTTAATACTATGCATCGAAAACATCGATGTAGCCATTCCGTTGGCTACATATGTAAATATTTTGAAGGCAGTAGCTGTAAAACATTAAAATAAGCGTCTTCATATAAATTCTAATTTTGACAGCTTAATCTCTGCTGCTGGCTGTCATCTGTATGTAAATATATTTATAAATATTATATCGATGTTAAGATCCTAAAACTGGTATTCTTTATGAGAATTAACATCCGTTAAGAAATATTTATAAACACTAGCGGAACTAAACTAGTTATTGACCCCCACTATAAAGGTCTCATCATATTCATTTTTACATTATCTATTTAATTCACAATCTATTAAAAAGTTTTTTTTACTAAAAAAATAATTTCTTTTCTATACAATGAAATGTTTTTCTGATTCCAAGCAAATGCATTATGTGGAAGTTTAACATATCAAACACAAAATGAAAGAATATCACATAAAAGCAAGATTTACTCACTTATATTGCCAAAAAAAAAAAACTCATTAATTTCTAATAAATTTGCAACGTGTTACTTTGTACAATCTTTTTTCACAAAGAAATATTTTTATTATTATTTTAATAAGTTTTTTGAGTTGATTATCCAATGTTTAATATATTTTATTTGAAAAGACAAAAACAGCAAGAAAAAAAGCTAAAAATAAGCTAAAAGCGAGATGCACAATGTTAAACTAAAATGCGAAAAAGTAATACTAAAACAGTCACACTGCCCTTGACAATGGCAGTATAATTATAATTTTGCCAGTATTATATAGAGGCAATCAGCATGAGCATGTGAGCATGTGCTTAATATTAATTTTTTAAGTAGGGGCAGTGAATCACGTTGGGGTTTGGCAAGTAATTAATAATAACCATGGTTTGTTGTTTGAAGCAAATTTTAATGAAAATACTTGTGTTCCTAGAGTGGGGTGCGTGGTTCAAAATCCCAGAAGAGATGAAAAATGAAAGTTTGTTTGCGGTTTTTTCAAAATTATAATTTAAAAACAAGAGGTTCCTCCCCCCCTCCGGGAAGACCATCTACAAAGATACAGCTCCCCGACATTCCATTCTATTCCACCTTAAACAATGTCAACAAAAAACGAATAATCAGGAAAAAAAGCGCCACCTATCGGGAAGTAGCAGATAACAGCTAAACCTTCTTAGCGAAGGCACACTCACCATATAATCAACATGCAATTGCTGTTGATCATTCAAGGGTGAAGGTATAACACTGGCCTTTGAATGGTCAATTCACAGCAATTTGTCTCATTCCTAAGGCGCTTAATAATATAATAATTAATAATAATATATGTACTGTCCTTTCAAAATTCCAATACAATGCACAGCATTTAGTAGGGGTTTACCCCTGAGTATTGGTCTCAAATATAAAAAAAAGCAATTTAAAAACTAAGTGCGATCCGTAAATAAAAGCGAAAAACGAAACGTTTTCTTAAATAATAACCTTGTTTCTTTTATTTGTTTACATTTCAGTTGCCTTTTGCAAAAAAATTCGCTGTCAAACGCTCTAACAAAATTGGGTTTTCCAATTGCCAAGCGTTGCCGTCGAGTTGGCGAGGCGTTATTTCTGGATGCTCCATACAAATTGTATCGGCATAAGAAATTTTGACAAGTAGAAAAGGCTGGTTGCCTTTATTTAGGGATGGCCGTAAAAAGAATGAATCAACAACATATTATAACCTTCTTATAACACCAATTTCTTTTTGTTTATTCTACTTAAAAAAAATCGAAATCCAAAAAAAAACCTTAAACTTTTTACAATAAAATATAATATTTGACTAATTTTTTTTTGCATAAAAATTTTAAAATCTTCTTTCTTTGGGCATATTTCTTAAAAGATTATAAATATTTATTCGTATAATAAATAATTCATTGATAAACAATACCATTGAGGCATAAAATATTAGCAGTTGTAAAGAAAATTATCTACAAATGAAATAAAATTCTGATAAAAGGAATACATAAAAATATAAAACTCCACATGCTGGAAAAAACATATACCCTTATAAAAGCTGTGACAAGAAATGAAATAAAAAGAAAAACAACCATAAGCAAAACAGTATAGAAATACATTACCAAAAAATTGAATGTATTGATCCATTAAAAAAAAAGCTGTTCAAGAAAATAGTGTTCATATTGATGACCATTTCCATGTTTACATACAAATAACCCAAAATGTACCAAAAAAATATAGAGAAATTTGTAACAAATGCCACAAAACAACAGTCCACTACAACAAAACAAATGATTTAAAACAAATACTACGGTATCGGCAAGGATTTCTCATACTTTTTTCTTCTTTCTATTCTTATATTGTCTTTTATTTTTCGTTTGATGACTGTAAAAGAAACCGAAAATAAAATCCTCTAAACAGCATATGTCATTTTTCTTCACAAAAAATCACTCACAAGAGGGAGGAGGAGAGTGGTGAATCGCATATCATATTGAAAAATAAAACAATCCCAAAAAAACATATCGAACAAATAAACCATGAAATTTGAAATGTCTTGTTAAGTGTTACCAGGAATTTTAGATTATTGTTTAAAAACCATCAAAAATAGAAAGAAAACAAATTGGGCCACAAAAATTGTTAAAAACCTAAAATGATGGCATAAATAAACTATAAAGTAGCCTACATTTTAAGCACCCCTATAACCGGTGAAATTCAACAGCTGTAAGTTTCTAGTGGCAACCAAAAAGGTCAAATTTATTTTCAGCGTCGTTTATTTTATCAACAAACATCTCAATTAAATGCAATTTGGATTCAATTACAGAAAAAAATTGTTGCCGGGAAAACTTCATTTAAAAGATTATGATACTAATTAAGCTAAAATTTCCAATTAATTTTTAATTTAATACTATTGATGTTTTAAGTTGAAATACATAAATAAAAGCATCTGCGAGTATGATTGTTTTGGCAAATAAATTTAAATACTTATAAGTGGGCTTCTTTTTTGTCAGACTTCATTGAAACGACTGAATAGTGCATTGATATTGTAAATATTGTTTGCAGTCGTCAAAACTTGTGCAAAAGCTAATTGTCACTTAAAACAAATTTGTTAATGTGCATGTGCAGTGCAAGCAAACCAGCATTTTTTATATTAGATTTAATATTTTTCAATTATATTTTTTCATTCATCAATTTTATTTTTTAATTTTTCTCCTTCGCTGGGATTCAAGCCTGACTGTTTGATTTTTTGTGCCAGCGCTCTAACCACTATATGTGTCGTTTCATAACGAGCTTTCTCAACGACCATGCTATCAGTGTGGTTAGAGACAGTATCACTTCCAAGGAGTTCAGGTTAAATTCGGGAGTACTGCAAGGCTCTGTTTCGTCTCCTACACTATTCCTAATCTTCCTAAATGAGGTGAGGAGACAGAATATGAATGACACACTTACAAATGACCTAGAGATAGTCTCTGAGGGGAGTCGCGCAAACAGGGTCGATTTTAATGCACGCAAGACTCAATATTGTTTTATCACGTATAGGGTGATGATACTATCTTTTCATCTGTGACTATGGGTAATGTACATACCGAGAAGACGGACGCTCGTGCTGTTCTGGGCATGAGAATTAATTGTGATGTACGTTGGAATGATCACATATTTCTAATGTCAAAAGAATCATGCAAATGTCTCGGCTTTTTAAAACTGTGCAAGAAATGCTTCCAACCATCTGACCTTCTCAATATATACAAGCCATTTATCTGACCTAGGATGAAATATAACTGTCATGTATGGGCCGGTGGTTCAAGGTCTATTTTGGGGCTTCTCGTCCGTGTGCAGGAAATTCTATCGATTTTTTCGAGCATAGGCGTAACATGGCGTTAGGAACGCTAACCGAAAAAATACATCGATGTTTTTTCCAATGCGATGCATGTTGATCTTACATCGATGTTATACGATGTATTGAATAAAAACATTGATGTTTACGATGCATCGTATTAAATTTGTATATAATTGCAAAACACACAAAAAATATACAAATTTCAATAAAAATAAACATTTTTTTTAACCAAAATTCAGTATAATTTAATAAGTCCCAATACTCTTCGTCCAGAGTTTATAAAAATAATATTTTCTTAACGTTGTGGAAGTAGAATGCATGCTAATCTACTTCTTCGTTGTGCCAAAACTGATGAAGCTTTTGAAAAAAGCAATTGAATGTAACTGGCAACCATTTTTGGGAATTGTACTTTATAATAGGACTACGTAAATACACAGAGAACTCGTCAGACGATCTATCTAGATTTCTACTTGTATTCCAAATTAAGTGAGGTAATTTCTGATGATTGCTTCAAAGACTAAACTCGTTTGTAAATTTATCTGAAGTATCAGAACCTGACTCGTCTGTTAAATCCTTTGCTATCATCTCTCGAATTTTTCCAACAGCTTTGGACCAAGCAATTGGACATGATACTCAATTATAAGCAGCGCTCAAGCAGGGTTGCTGGATGAAAACAGTTTTCGATGCATTGGAAAAATACATCGATGTATCGAATAATACGGTATCTTTCAAAGCATCGAAAACTGTTTTTATCCAGTAACCCTGTTTGAACGCTGCTTATAAACTAGTGCTGGCAAAGTATTGAGTAATGGGTATCGAGTATCGAGTATTTATACGAATTTTTGGATAATCAATATTAAAATTAACTACTCAATACTACTCAAATTACAACCCTGAATTTTCTTCGAAGTTGTATGGAAAATTTGAATTTTAACGGCTAAAAATTTCTGTTTAAAAACACAATACCTTATGAAATTGTTTTCTCTTAAATATAAAATCCGTTAAAAGTATTGAGTAGTATTGGGTACCCAAATGAAAGTACTCAATACTATCGAGTAATGAAAAGTAGCAGAATTTGACAGCACTATTATAAACTGCTTGCTGAAAACATCGATGTTTGCTATGCATCGATAAACATCGAGCATTCCTATGTGGCCTGCGTTTCACTGTTCTATCGGTACAACCATGGGTGGTGCTCTGAGGAAATAAGGAATAATCGAATATTTTTACGTACTAATCGTACCTCTCTTAGGGCACATTCTTTTGTAGTTAATTGTCCAGTTAATCGCTCAATGCAATATAGAGGGAATTCGTTATTCAGCCGCACCATTCGTTTCCTGTTAAAAATAAAATTTACTCTAAAAAATGTATACGGGATGCAATAATACCAAAAAATTAAGAAAATTTTACTCTTTTAATACTTCATTCAAATTTGTATGGCCGATTTTTAAAGAACCCAAGATAATTGCATACCCACATGATTATAGGAAATTTTATTCGCCACTGCACATTAATTCATTTTGAGCTAATTAAATTGGTTTGGAGATTAACAACAGCCATTTCAGAATTTTTTTGATAAGTTCTTGTTATCAAACTTGCGAGATTGACTAAAATTATTATAGTAATAAAAATGTGGGCTTGTCAGTTACTAATTAACTCGTTGAACAGTATCAATTAAGCCTTTTACGGGTAACTTTCGTTTTTTTTTTTTTTTTTTTTTTTTTTTGTTTAAATAAAAAAAATATTAAATTACACGAACCAGAAAATAAATTAGAGTCCGTTTTAAGGGAAAACTCTATAACAATAAAATTTTCTTACTTTAAATTTCTACATTCAAGTTAAAAGCAAGTTGCCTAAACTTCGTTGAAAACATCGAAATTTCTAAATCATGTCATATTCATCAGCATAAAAAATTGCATATTTTAGAATAGAATAGAACAGAATAGTAAATTACGATCTTTTTATAGTTTCTATGTTTGAGTTTACTTAAGCAGGAGTTTATTCAATTATTATTCAGCAAACAATAGGAAAATATGTGTGTTTGTTATCCATACATGCATGTGCATATCTATGTATCTACATACACATGTAAATGCATATTTACTCACAATTTTAAATGCTTTAAAACAAAGGAAATTAAATAACACTTCAATAAATTGAGCAATAATGTAAAATTTATTTTCTAGAAATAAATATCAAACCAAATTTTATTTAACTAAACTAAAATAAAGGGTCTTTCAAAAGGGACTTTCGTACTTTGAACGTTGATAAAGGTCATCTTATTCAAGTTACATTTGTTTTATTATGTCTCGTATTTTCGGTATATTTAGCCAAATCACTTTAGAATGATAACAAAAATTTTTAATTAATCTTATATATCTCGAATAGGTGTCAATATTTCTCCATCTTGTGCAGAACGAGGATACATTTTTATGTTGGTTTTTAATAATAAAATTACTTCCAAATTAAAAATTTTGAATAAATAATAACTACTCATGTATCAAAATGGTTATAGTTTTCGAGTTCTTACTGTATTCATTAAGGGTTATAAAATCTAGAAGTTTTCTATTGTTCTTCAAAGTTACAAAATTTTTCCCTGAAATTTTTCTAATTTGTATAATTGGTTTAGTACAAATTTTACGAAAGTTATAATTATAGTCTAATATCCGTTATAGCTTGTAGGGTATCAATAGAAATATGTCATAAAATACAAATAAAAGTATTTTATTTAACATGAATCCCATAGTAAATCCTAAATAATTTTACAAGAATAAAGTAGAAAAGAGCAGTTTGTTCAGAAAAAAAGAAAAAAATAAAAAATAAGAGAATGAATAAATGAATAAAACAATCAAGACAATAAACAAACGAATAATAAATAAAAACAATAACACAAACAACAACAATCAAAATAATTTGATTGTATATGTACATACATTTTAAATAAAACTATAGACGCGTTTGTTGTTCTCTTTTACACATTTTATTCGGTACAGTGTCTCCAGATTTGGGAACTTAACCCCAAAAGGGGGATTTTTTTTTAATTGAGATAAAAAATGTTGCCAATATTAAATATTTAAGAAAAAATATTCGTATTCAGGTAATCAATGCAAATTTGGGGGATTAAGTCTAAAAAAACTGGAATTCCTGATTCGGTGAGTTAGTGTCGTAGTTGCGAGATTTAAAGAAAAAATCCGATCTAACGTGTATTATATTTTTTAAGCCTTATCCAAAAATGTGTGACATTTCTTAACAAATTGTAGTTTGTAAATATTTTTAATATATATCAACATATTTATAAATGGACTTCACTTATACTCTTCACTTAAACTTCACTCGACCCTTCTCCTTTGCTAATATTGCAAAGTACCGCATATTACCAGTTGGGTCACTTTTTCCTTTGCACCCAAATTGTTAACTATTGCAATTTTTCTTGTGGTGAACAGAGTGATAATATCTACTAACAAAATATACAAATAAAATAAGCCTGAAGTACATAAATCAGTGCTTTAATAGTAAAAATAACGTTGAGGACATCATTTAAATACTTTTATTTTATTATAATGCTTTGACTCTGCACTATTTTCGAAATATTTCGACTCTGAGACAGAAATAGCGCTCGGAATAGAGGGTAATTGTTCTTCCACGATCATTTTCGAAAAATATGGCACAATATTATATCTAAATCTAACTATGCTATGAACGAGCCTCTTGTACGATCATTTATAACGTTAAATTGTATGAATGTTGCATTAAGTATAGATTTGTCATGGTCCCGTGAAAATTTTAAACAATATTTAGAAAATAAGGTTGTAAATAATTTATTTTTAAGATAATTTAATTTTAAGACATCTCTAGCCTGTAAGGATATATTGTAAATCCATTGGCGAAACAAATAAATAAATAAATAAATCATAATGCACAGCAAAAATTAAGTTTTTCCAGAAGAAATATCTTTTTCATAATTGCTTTTTTTAGTTCTCTGAATCGTATGACAAGAATGAAAAATTTTGTACCAAAATTTGTTTAGCCGGATTTAATATTTGCGTTAGTTTCACTTTACATGGATAGATGTGTAAATGAAGCATAAAACCACCGCATTTCGTAGATAGTGATATCACGATCTAAACTGTCTACACAACACTAACAACAACAATAATAGCAACAATAATGCTACCTGTACAACCTATATTGAGATTGTTCGTTCATATAAATAATTAGGTGTGTTCGTAGACAACAATTTTAAATGGAATACACACGTCGACAATCTCCAGAAAAAACCTCGTAGGTCGTCTTTTATGCTGCACCATTTAAGCAATTGTGCATATTTCTCAATTGAAGAGTCATATATTCGACATGGTATTGCGGCATATGGAAGTGCGACACACTGTTGCAAATACTGAGGATCGCCTACCAAAAAACTTAAAAAAAAAATTCAAAGATACAATTTAAACAACAAGAATAAGAAATACATAATACACACTAATGATAACAACAATGGCAACCATAACAGCAACAACACTAACATTATTAATAACAACATAAACAACAGTTTTTCTACCTACTACAATAACACCAATCTTAAGCACAAGAACAACTCTTTATACAACTACAATAGAGTTGTCAGCAACAATAGCAACAATAGTGATTACTTCAACAACTTTTCAACAACAACAACTTCTTTAGCAACAACAACATAAACAATGCCAATAATTACACGGTGCTACAAATGAACAACTCTTTTTATACTTGGAAAGTGACCTAGTGTAAGTTGTAGGCCTTATTGAGTAGATCATAAATTAATTTTTAAAAGTTCGGAAACACCCTCAAATTTCGGAGTTATTCCGAAAAAACTATTTTCGGGTAGGTTCCAGTACTTATGAAGACGTAACTCAGTTGATTTTAATTCGATTTTAAATTTTTAAACGGTTTCGGAAAGAAAAAATATGTGCTTTTTTAAATATGTACACATTTTGGTACATATATTAAATTTTTGCAGTGTTATTTTAAGTTATATCCGATTTTAATTTTATTTTTTCTACATTTTTTAACTTTGGCGCCATTTTTTAAATTAGATTGTTTAGAAACATAACCTTATGTATATATTTCTTTAAAGCAAATTTAGTTCTGAGTTAAACAAGCTTCTAATAAATCAAATCGAGTAAAAAATCAAAAAGTTATTAATGTTTTTCAAAAGTTAAAAATTTTGCTTTTACAAATATGTATTGATCAAGATACTCTATTTTCTTTATTTTTTTAGTCTTATCATGATATGAGTATATAAATATTTTAAAATAACAGTATTCAAATTATTTTATTTAGAAATTTAGAATATTTAATAAAAGTGGTTGCTAGACGTCTTTCGCTTGTACATCAAATCGTCTGTTTCTCGCTTAAGTGACCAGCAGTAATTTGAAATCATTCATTAAAATCTAAATGTGCATGCAGAAAATGAACTTTAATGAAAATTCTGCATCCCATTTGTGTACAAGCCTCAAGAAATTCATTTACTACATCAATATAATTTTCACTTTTTTCATTTTCCAAAAAATTTTCACATAAACTAATAAAGCTTTTCCATGTTATTTTTCCACACATTTAATTTCATTGTGAATTCTTTGTCAAACATGATTTTGCGGATTTTAGGTCCAACAAAACTAAATAAAAATAAAAAAATAATACAATTTATGTTTAGAAATCAATAAAGATTTGTACCTTCTTTTATTTTTGCTTCACTTATTTTTGGGAAAACTGATTTTAAGTGTAAAAAGGCATCGCTTTCTCTATCCAGGCGTTTCACGAACTGCTGCATGTATCCCAATTTAAGGTGTAATGGTGGCAAAATTATTTATTTATAATCATAAGAATAAAAAAATAAAGAAAATGTAGTATCTTGATCAATACATATTTGAAAAGCAAAATTTTTAACTTTTGAAAAACCTTAATAACTTTTTTATTATTTACTCGATTTTATTTATAAGAAGCTTGTTTAACTTAGAACTAAATTTGTTTAAAGAAGTATATACATAAGGGTATGTTTCTAAACAATCAAATTTAAAAAAATGGCGACAAAGTTAAAAAATTTAGAAAAAATAAAATTAAAATCAGATATAATTAAAAATAACACTACAAAAATGTAATATATATACCAAAATGTGTACATATTTAAAAAGGCACATATTTCTTCTTTCTAAAACCGTTTAAAAACTTAAAATCGAATTAAAATCAACTGAGTTACGTCTTCATAAGTACTCGAACCTACCCGAAAATAGTTTTTTCGGAATAACTCCGAAATTTGAGGGTGTTTCCGAACTTTTAAAAATTAATTTATGATCTACTCAATAAATCCTACAACTTACACTAGGTCACTTTCCAAGTATATTTTCACTGTAGCACCGTGTAATTTATCGAAAGAATTACAAGTATTAAATTTGAAATCTATACTTATATTACACTACACTAGCTGTGGAATTTTACAATGATCTACGATTCCTTCGAAAAATCGATCATCAGTACAACGCAAGAAGATGAGTAGAAGGTCGTTTTGAAGTACCTAGTTTTAAAAACTACCACGGAAAAAGTACACTACAACAATCTTCAATTTACTACCAACTAATCTGCTACAAATACAAAAAAAAAACATAGAAGGAAAAAATATATAAAAAACTTTTTTATAAACTCACAATGAATTATATGAATTATTTGAATATGCATATGTATATTAAGGGTACAACCGAAATAAGGCCCTATCACCACGCTGTGGTGAAACCGAAAAATGTTTCCTCAGGTCATTTCGGAACAAGTTTTAAGTTTTTTTTCCAGTTTTTTTATTTTATAATTATTTAACTATTAACATTTCTAAATGTAATTAAGTGAAATTAACTTAAGATTAAGACTTCGTGTTGATATGCAATGGGGGAAAATATCTTCTACGACTTTTATGGCGCGTTCCGCATAAATGTTGCTGCATTGTGTTTTTGGAATTCTTGATTCATCTTTCTTACAAAGCATTTCTGAGCATATTTTTCTTTAGCAAGTATTGTTTAAAATCAATAGGTCTCAAAAATAATAAATAAAAGTTAGTTAAAATAATAATTATATATATTTTTATACTTTTATCAATAACTAAAAATAATATTTCGCAAATTTGCATAAGACAGGTAAGTCGCAATAAATTTATCACAATTAATTTAATTTATACAGAATATTATTCAATATTTAATGGAACAACTTCTAATTTATTTATCATTTAATGAATTTATAAAGAAAATATTTTAATTTTTTTAGAACTTACTAATTCCCAACTTAATTGCATTTGACGGGGAACCTTTTTTAACGATATCGGAAATCTAAAGATATATTTCGTATTGTTTTTTTATGAACTAAATGGTATGGATAGGGCCTTTTTGATATTTTCAAAAATTTTAAAAAAGTTGTGTCCCTAATGTATATGAATTTTAAATTCAGAAACTTAAATTACTCCTTAAAAGGTACTATTTATTAATACAATTCGTGCAGACAAGCTTAATAGCTTCGTGGGACTAGAATTAAGAAAATTGTACTTATACGCCACATCTTCACTAACAGAGGGCTTTTTTCAGCAGTACGAATTTTGCGATAGTAGGCAGACATTAATATCTGAGACTGTTCCAATTTCTTTATATTTCTGTTTAATATTATCAATTCCTTATTAAGGCGATAATAACCCTATATTGATCAAATGGTGGACATGTTTGAATCTCCACATTTATAGAGTGCTATAATTATTTTTAAGTTTTCTATGGTTATGTAGCATTTCAAATAACAGATATTTAGGAGACCAGCATTTTTGAACCAAATATATGTTTAACCAAATAAGTACACAGAAAAAAAAAAACGTAGTAATGAATTTACATTTGGATCGTTCCCAATAGCAGTTTCTATTTGTCGCAACTACAAAATCGCTGTTACATTAAATAAAATTGAGCAAATGCAAAAATCGTTTTAACAAATAAGGTTGTCTTTGTCTCAAATGCAAATTGACAAATGCAAAAACTGTCCTACCAAATGCAATAGTCTTTGTCACAAATACAATTCGACATATGTAAAAATTTATTAAAATTTTTAGATTTTATTTACAAACAAAAATAAAATTAAAGATTTTTCATGAATGAATGAATTGGTAACTTAGTTTTAATTATATCTAAAATATTAATATAATACATAGAAAGTGAATTGAGAGCACAATATAATAATACATACATATATATAATATTATATAACATTTTTTTTATTTATTGTTAAAAAAATAAATAATATAATATACATACAATATAGTACATAATACATAAACTATATTTATATACAGTTTTTAAAGTCGACTCCGAACGACAGATTTGAGAAGCTTTTTCATGCCAGTCAGTTACTCTCAGAGATTTTGCCAGCAAATTTCTGAGTGGTAGTCACCGAAAGAAATCATTTTTTCATATTTCTTTTTTTCAAGATGTCAGAGCTGAGATTTGAACCCGGCACTATCGTGTTAGTAAGCCAACACACTAAATACTAGACCACGGCGAAGATCACACATATTTGCTTTTAGCCGAATTTTAAATTGGGGTGGTCCTCCATTTTTTTTCACACGCACGTGTTTTTAATACCGCAAACAAAATACAAACGAATGAGAGAAAATGCCTAAACAATAAAACAAAACTAACTGCGGATTGCATTTGAAAATACAAGACGACTGTTACCACCACAGCAATTAGCATTTGGGGTAAATAATTTTTCTCATGAAATCTCAAATAAGAAAACATTTGTTTTTAATAAATTGCTGTTAACATGCATTTTTAAATGCAATTACCTTTAACTTAACGAAAATTCAATTTGCATCAAATAATTTTGCTCTTGATTTATGTCAACTGCAATTTTGTTGTTGCGACAAATGCAGTGTATACGCCGAAATTCTCTGTGGCAAATAAAATATCATTTAAATCAAATATTTTTATTTGTGCCAAATACAATTTCCTCAGCTGCAAAAAGTATTTGCCATAACAACACTTTTTTTTCTGTGTAAGTTAACAACAGTGGGGCCACTGCCAGCCAGATTAATAAAGCTGCGTAAGCTCTTTTTAGTATTTCACATATATTTCACACGAATCCGTTTATATTACATTTAGCCTGCAAAATATGTAATTCAGCTTGATCAGCAACGAAACACGATAGTCCTACTGTTCGCATTAATATTATGAATAATTTGAAAATATTGTGTAGCCTTATTACAGGCGATAGGCTGCGATTTTAACTTGTATGCACTTTAGCACAATGTTATTAAACAAATAAGCAAAGTATCTATTTTCTGTAAATTGAATTAAAAATTTTAATTAAAAAACTTCTTTTCTGAAGATTTTGTGAGGATTTTTTCTTTTAAATTTGGGGATTTTATAATTTATTGATATGGTAGCAATGGCTGGTGGATATGTAAGTGTTTGGAAATTTTCACAAGTATGTACGAGTATGTGTATGCCTTGTTTTGAGTAACATAGCAACACATGCTAAATCCTTGTGGTGAGAGACCAACTGAAAATATTTTGTATACGAATCCAAATGTGTTAGTGTGAAAGGAGCTTAACGTGTGAAGATGATTGAGTGACAAGCTAAAGCTGTGTAAGATAAAGAGAAGATATTTTTGTTTTATTTTATACACTCGTACTTTTATTATATCAATATATTATTTATTTTTCTCATGTTATTTTTAAGTGATTTGTTTCACATAAACTAAACACGTACAACGTTATCATCATTATTATTATTTTTCGAATAATGATTATGACTATGATTAACGCTACTTCTTCTACAGACACATTGTTTGTCTCTGTCGTAGAATTTCTTTTTTTTTATTTCGCAGCAATTCAATTCAAATGACATGAAAATATAATTTTCGAACATACAAATGCTTTTATCGAATACTTAAGTGTTTCAATTTTTTGATTTTCCGAATTTTTTTCTTTTTTCTTCTTTTATTATTGTGTTAGTCGTTGTTGTTGTGTTTATGCTCATCATTTTAATATAACAAAGAAAATCACCTTGAAACTAAAAGAAAATATACATAAAAAGATGATCCCAAAAATGTTGCATTTTTTTTTTGTATTAAAATATACTTATATTGACTTTGCAGGGCTGGAATTAAATTTAAAACTATTTGTAAACATACATAGTGTAATAATAGTGTGGAAGGAGTTTTGTACAGAGATATGATGTATATTATAAGACTTACTTTGAACACTGTTACAGAAGAAATACCAAAGCAAACATGTTAATCCCAGCTAATGACAAATAAGGTGTTGTTGTTTTAAGGTTGAAAAATTTTAAATAATCTAAATATAATTGAATGTGTGTTTGTATGTTTGTTTGTACCTTATAGGAGACCAAACCTCTGGACCGATTTTCCTGAAATTTTCACAGTATTTAACTGGGACTCGGGCATGATTAATAGGGTACTTTTTTCGACCACGCCCACTTTTACGCCTAGTTTTTTTAAAATTATGTAATTGCTCTCATATAGTTTTTTAACAGATTTACTTCAAATTGTATACACATTATACTACAGGCGAGGTATAAATAAACATTTCTTACGCCACGCCCCCTTTCACGCAAAATTTTACTTGAAAGTTTTAAACGTTTTGTTCTCTGTATAAATTTGTTCCTTCCAACGGATTTTTTTTTATTTTGTAGTATATTGCTCTTAATACTGTTAACGTCGCCATATAACTATGAACCACGTCACCGCCGTTAATTTTATTATATAACGAGGGGGTAGCGAAGCACACCGGGTTCAGCTAGTAATTTATAAAGAAACTCGAATAATAAGAAATAATTTATAAATTAGACTTTTTTAAATTAAATTTTACTTTTTTCTATTATTTGTCCAAGCTTAGTAAACTGTAGCTGTACATACATAAATATTAGAAACATCGTGACCAAGGAAGATTCCATAAACGATGCTCTTGCTTGATTTGCTATGTTTTAAAATTTGAATTCATGCCTTGATACTCGTAAAAAGCTGTAAAAGAGGAGTTATATTAAAAAAAATCTTTCTTTTAGGAAGAAATTTTGACTTTTTCTTTCAGTGCGAAGTATTTGGGACAGGAAGCTTAACATTAGTAAAAAAGTAAGGAAAGCAAAGATTGCTCTGTATGCCTGCAGACGCCATAAAGATAGGAATTCCAAGAGAACTATACGCTTTTATTGCATTAAGCGATTGTACGTAAAATTTTTCCCAAAATATCGGTAAGACTACTCGGAAAAATGCAGGGAACTGAATGTACGCTGACGGTAAGTGCGACTACATCGTAACCAAGGAAAACTTTTAATATATTTACACATGTAAAACAGATTGATCTATATACTCTGAGATAGCGAAAAATGCCGAAATAATTAATAATTCTGTATATTCCTTTTACCAACTTATTATGTTTAACTTTCATACAGAGACCAAAAACTGTCGTAGAAATAAACATTGCACAAAAAAAAACGCATAAAATATGAAATCGCACAAAAACGGTCGTTTAAAAATAAAATCGAAGAAAAATAGTCTGCATAAAAACAGGTTATCCTGTATTGTGTTTCAATACAATTAAATTGAATGAAGCCTGTTCTTTTGGTACATGCATTGCATGATGCTATAGTTGCTATCTGCTGCCAGCTTTGCAATTTCGATATTTTAGAGTATTTGTCGATCTTTTTTTACTTTTCAATTACCTACCCGTTTTGGAAATGCGGGTTATTTAAAGTGCTTTTCGTAATTTCTCACAGTGATGTTTAAGTAATACAAATTTTTCGTACTGAAGCATTTTATTTCTTTTAACACGGCATATCGAGGGCTTATATTCAATACCGTCTCTCTACAAAAACACAATTTTTCAGGAGAGCCAAAAAACTGTTTTATTCGCAAATAAGCAACATTTTTTATGAACTCATCTTCCACAATATTAACAGAATGTGTCTAATAAACGTTCTAACTAAAAAGTTTCCTGAAATTCGCGTTATTTTAGCTTCTATGATAGAAAGACGGTATTGCCTCAAAAACGAAATCATTGTGTAGGAAAATAATATGTGGATAGACGGTATTGCCTTATTTTAAAATGAAGTTTGTATTACGGCTTTTGTATGGGAACCCCGAAAAAGGTGAGAGATAGGGGGTAGATATGTTCACAAGAAATATTAGGGATAGAAAAATAGTAGAACCTGTTCTAACATTTGAACCCTTCAGGGAGCTAGGGGTTATATTTGACTAGCTATTGTTTGTTTTTGTTTTTGGCATGGGTGTCTCAAAAAGGGTGTCAGATAGATGGTAGGTGTGTTCAGAAGAATTGTTTTTGACTAGTTTAACCAGTTTAAATTCAAAGGCAATGTTTCCATTTGTTTTGCTGAATTGGTAGTCGACCGGTTTACAAATTTTCTGGTTCTATTGCTTTATTCTAATAGGTAGTTCAGTGTGATTATGATCAAAATTCACTTTAAACTTAATGGTACCACATAGGGAATATAAGAGAGATCTTAGTTGGGATACTGTCGGATCATTTTTTGCTCGACCAGGTCTAATATAGGAAAATAAGTAATAACTGGAATAAGGTTCGTATCCTTATAGTTCTTAAAAATATCATAATTTAAATGTAATGCATCAAATGGCATTTTAATAATTTTGTTCTTGATTTTGACTCTTTTGCGGGCATCTTTGGTTACCCTGACGTAGTCGTATGGCAAATATATAGTTTGATATTTCAACTTAGCCTCTATCCTTGCATGGGCACTGTCACACTTCATCTGGGTGTGACCTTTCTGCAAGTATTTTTGTTCTATGATTTTGTTGTTTTCTATTGAAAAATTCGACAAAGCATTCGACAAAAAGTGATTACGGTTTTGGTAACCGCAACCATCGGAGTAAATTATTATTGGTAGAGTATCTGTTAGCCAGTGTGTTGACAAATGGTACGTTATGCACGAAATAAACGTCGGAGCGGAGAGGTCTCCATCAGTTTCGATCAACCAGTAATTTGTACATTGATGCGTGGCGAGATTGTAAACGCTAAAGTTATGCACTTGTGTTTTATAATAAATGACAAGAAAAGTATGTATCCAAAAAACGTACAGTGAATAAATATACAGAGAAATAGACTGAAATTAAATAAAACGACAAAATTCTATGATGTAGATAGACGGTATTGCCGTCTTAAAATTCATAAATAAGTATCTTTGTAGATAGACAAATGATCAAATACAAGATATATAGTACTAAAAATAGTTTTTTTCCACTGAAATTTTTACAGTACATGCAGATGGGGTCAGAGATGAGTTAAGCATAAAAAAAAATTTCGTCAAAATGTAGATAGACGGTATTGAATATAAGCCCTCGATATCTATATTGAAAAATGTATGCAACTTTATTGAATATATGTATCTACAAACATATAAACACACATACGTTGACTGTAAAATTTTTGTTCCCCCCGGAGGTTCTTTAAGCTTCTGGTGACTCTGCCCGCCAGGGGCCTGTGCTCCCGGGGTATATGAAGTTCACCTAGCTCTGGGTGGCTTGGCACTCCATATAAGAAAAAAGTTGTTTATAAAATTGTTGGCGCTCACAGGGACCGAACAGAGACACCTAATCAAATCTGGTACCATGGGAATCAGGAGTCGGCAGTATCGTGATTTGCTAATCCTTAAGCATCTTAGCTTCGGCTTGTCCGATATTTCGGAATACCGGCATTGGGTGGATCGCGTTGTATCTCACTTCTACCCATACAACTGGGTAGGGTGTAGTTGTGCTACGGATGGGTACACACGGTAAATTACTTTATTGTTCTACAATTTTCGTACTTTAAAAAGTGGGTGCTCATTTCAAACTTTCACAAGAAAATCATGGTAAACATCACTCGTATTTTGGGAACTTTCTTTTTAACTATGGTTTCAAGTCTTTTGAGAAGACAAACGAAACGTAGCATTTTTTTTTATTTTTTTTTTGTTATACTTATCAACGATTTTTTGATAAGACCTTTTAACTATTTCATTAATTTTGCTTAGGGTGTTGATTTGAATAAGATTATTAGTATAATACTTACTTTAAATGAAACTGTTACAGCTCCTAATGAACATATAGTACATTTTAAGGATATGTAGGATATTTTGAATGCCCTTTAGCTTTTTAAGTAAATTTTTAAAAAGTATTTTTTTTTGCTTTTTATTAATTAATATTATTAAAATATAATTTCTGAAAGAAGTATACAACTAATAGCACTAACAGCACAAATATTAAATTTTCTTTTCGTTTAAATCAAATCAAGAGTGTATAAGAGTCCACATTTGCTAAAAGCAAACTAAAATCAATGCACATATTATTAAAACCTCATATAAAAGCATTGTATGACTACACAGAAAAAAGCGGCATTTATCAGCTTCGATAAATATTTTTATTAGAAAATAAATTTAATTTCTATCTGCTATAACAACTGCCTTTGTGTTCTATCATTCATTCTTTCTTTCTTTATGTGTGTTTTTCTCTTTTTTTTCTCATTCTACTTTCAACCAACTTTTTCTTTTGCATTTTTCTTATAAAATGCTCATTTAATGCATTTTTCAAATATTTATTGATGCCAAGAAAACTTTTTATTTGCATTTGTTTGTAAAACAGCTCCTCCTAATTTTCACAACGAATAAAGAATGTTTTTCTTCATCCATTTCATTTCATTTCTTTGTCGTTTTTATTATTTCTGTGTTACTTTTTTTCTTCTTTTCTAGCCAGCTTTTGCCATTTTTTTAACTTATTTTCTTATCTTTTTTTATTGAACACACAAAAGGAATGTTTGAAATGCTAATACTTCAAGGAGTGAAAGGCTACAAGAATATAATAGCAAGACAACCAGACAGCAGGCATAGAAATGTATTATCGAATACATAATGCCTCTGACTGTTTTGGGTTCGCTGCTTGCCATCTCATACGAATTCTTGCCAGCAATCAAATATAGTTTCTACTCCTTTATGCAACTGTTTATGTTTTTGTTATTATTTTATTTGTATTTATGCTGTAGTTGTTATTTTTGTTACTGCAGCTTCATTTAAATAGCAAAAAAAGTAGAAAAATATCTAAAAGTAAAGAAACGAAAAAAAAATTTAACATTACTTGTGTGGCAGCTACCAAACGCAGGCTCAGGCTCTGGCAGTAGTAAGTCCTTTCAAAAGTAGCATTAGCATTTATAAGGCAAAAAGGCAAAAAGGCATTTCTATTCGTACCACGAGTATAATCAATACACACACACAAATAAAAATATATGCATATACAATAACATACTATATTGAAATATTTTAACTCCTGTCTCTATGTGCTTGTTTTCATAAGTGCATATGTAATTGTAAGGACATGCTACACTTGTAAGTAAAAAGAAGTTGATTTTGAAAAAGACAAAACATGTGTATGTTTGTAGTGTTGATTTATTTTAAAGTTTTTTTCCCCATCTTCTTTTTTACTCGTTTGCCTTTTATTTTATTCTATTTAATTTTTTATTTGTGCATCATCTTTTTTTTATACCTATGCTTCATTATATTGAGTAAAGTAAAGGTGCATGCGATTATTATTTTATTTTGCAACATATGAAGCAAATGATAAAAAAAACTTTATTCATATAATGATTACTTTTTTCCTATTCATTAAGAAAAATAAAAGACAACACAAACATATGCATTTGCTTTAAAACTAAATTTTCTTCCCTTAAATGGGTCAAAGCACAATCTTAGAAACATGACAACATA
Source organism: Metopia argyrocephala (assembly GCA_963576795.1). NCBI lineage: Eukaryota > Metazoa > Arthropoda > Insecta > Diptera > Sarcophagidae > Metopia > Metopia argyrocephala. Next base: position 50,070,657 of record OY756211.1, on the reverse strand, counting down.
CGAGTAATTAAATAAATATCTTTAAAGAAATATTTTATGTAATCAAAGGCAATATATTCCTCTTTTAAAAAAAAGTGGCCGGCGGTATACCGAATAAAAAGCAATTGAAAAATTAATGTAAAAATTGTCTTCACACACTGATATATAAAGAAGATATTAGATTTTGTTTAAAAAAAAAAACTTAAACTGCCTTATTCACATCAGAAGCCAGATAGTCACTGAACTTCACTCTATATATTCTAAACATTTTGAAAACTCTGCCTTTTTAGTAGTAGTTTCTATAATTTGTATTAACACCATAAACACCATTTTAACATAAATAATGTTACTTAACAACACGTAGCAATGCTATGAGAATCAAAGTATGACATCTTAGGGCGTCTATTACGTGTTCCAACAGATGCACATTGATAACTATAGAATATTCGTGTTCTTTATATTCTAAAGAAATAATTATCAAACAAATGCTCAGGAGAAAGCGCCACCTTCTGGAAAGTAATTAAAAGAACTTAGCAAGGATTAAAACCTATCATTCAACTTAGTCAAGATCCTCACCAATTCACAATAGACAAAGAATTAACATCACAGATAAGGCAATTTCTGTTGATAATTTCAAGGGGGAGGGTGTAATATTGGCCCTTAAGTGACCAACTGACAGCAACTTGTCCCATTGACATAAGGCTCTTAAATTAAATATGGAACTATATTTGTTTAAAAATTCAAATACAATGCATAGTATATGTAGGGGTATAAACCCCTGAGTATTGGTCTTAGCAAAAAAATAAGAGGCTTGCTATTGAAAGCAATTGACCGTTACCGTGATACAAGAAGGCAATATATGAGAGACAAACTAACAAATGACCTGCTAACATTTCTTAAAAGGCGTCGCGTAAACAGAGTCGAATTTAATGCGAGCAAGACTCCGTGACCTTTTTCACGCCTAGACGTCGTGATAGTGTGACTGTGGATAATGTAAATAAGGAAAAGATGGACGCTTTTGACATCCCGTATACTTAAAATAAACTATATATGTAATAAAAATTAAGTATTAATTTATCAATACCACTGCTATTATGTTTATATTGAACTACCGATGTGGTCTTTATTAAAATTGAAATAAAACTCAAATTAAAAAAGTCTAGAAAAAAAATTTCCTAATTTAAACACATTAACAAAATTATGTGATCCTTTCAATGAAAAGGGCCCTCATAGAAAATTTAAAGACACATTTGGGTGCATGGTATGAATGATTGAATGCCTTTTTGATATTAACGATCCGGATCACTTTTAATGACTGAATGAAAATGACCAGTTATTTATCTGAGCAATTTAAAACAGCTCTATTTAACTCCACCTGATCATCTTAACATTTATAAAATCTATATCCGATTAAGGATTTAATACTTGTATGGGCCGGTGCATCAAAAAAAAAATTTTTTTTTTTTTGTTTGGGCTTCTCGACCACGGGCGATTTATTTTATCGCAAGCGCAATGTGGCTTGAGTTTCGCAGTTCTATCGGTCCTACTATGGGAAATATTAATTCAAAATAATCTCATAATAGGATCACAAAATACATTATAGAGGCAATACATTTTGTAGCCTCACTGCTCGTTTAAGAAAAAACTTATCTGTAAATATTTTGCCTTTCAATTACGATATGAACAAAATCAAATAAAATATCCAAAAACACTGCTTCTCTTTCTTCTATTCCACAACATATTGTTTCTAACACTGGTACAACCTACTAAAGATAACGAAAATACTTTAGAGACTAACTCAGTAATACTAAAAATACTTTAAAATATTGAATACATTTTATATGACTCGTTATTGGGACGTTATTTCGGCAATTAAAAAATCTTGACGAATTTTCTTACAATTCATTGCAGTTTGTGACAACACATCATACTCTTATTGTAGTTAATTGTCCAGTGAATCGCACAATGCATTATGGTATTGTTATATAGTCCGTTAGTCGCACCGCTTGTTTATGGAACAATTTTTCACAGAATATTCTCTTGCCAATTACGATGTCAGTAAGTGGTGGTGGTATAGTGGTTAGAGCGCTCGCACAAAAACTCCAACGGCCCAGGTTTAAATCTCCTCAAAGGTAAAAAATTAAAGAGTTAGTTTGCAGTTTGTTTTTTAAATTATAATTTAAAAGTAAGAGGTCCTCTCCCTGCAAGAAGTCCATCTACATTCCACTCTATTCCATCTAACCAATTTCAACAAAAACGGATAGTCAGTAGAAAAGCGCCACCTATTGGGAAGTAGCAGATAACAGCTAAAGCTACTAAACCTACTCAAGTTACTAAACACTCACCACACAATCAACATGCAAAACGATGAGAGAATTGCTGTTGATCATTGATCAATTGCTGTTAAAGGTATAACACTGTCCTTTGAATGATCAATTCACAGCAATTTGTCTCATTCCCAAGGCGCTTAATAATAATATAAGAAAAAAAATATATATGTTCTCTTGTCATAATGTACTGTTCTTTCCAAAAATTTCAATACAATGCACAGCATCAGTAGGTATTTACCTCTGAGTATTGGTTTCAATAAAAAAAATTCCCACAAGCACTACTCCCTCTTTCCCCCCTTCCCATAACATATTTTCCTAGACCAACACAATGCACTGTATAAGTACGGGTCGTCCCCTGAGTGCTGACTTTAATAATAAAAATAAGAATGTACGAAAAAAGGTGATCACAAATGTAGATCTCAGTAGGTTACGTTTACAAGCGTCAGATACAGCGAAAACCTTTTGTGTGAACATCAGATTCTTGATAAATTTAGATAGATGGCTATACAGAATGACGTGGTCTGAATTGGGGATATAACCACTACTTTTACTCAGACTAATAAACCGTATCTTATAACTGGATGTATGAGGATTTACCGCCGTTTATTAAAAACTATGAAAAGTACTCTAAGATATAATCGATACCACAAAAAACCTGAAGCTTTTGGTTTTTGCTGATTAAGTGGTTGTTAGAGCTGAGAGTTAAAACTTTATAACAGTGAGAGAATATTGACTTAAGACGTACTTATATTGCAATGAATGCTGCTGATATTTAAGCAGCACTCGCTGCATGAGAAAATAGACGGTATGACAACAAATAAAATTATTTAGAAGTGACAACACGTATGGGCTTTCCAGTAGGAATCCGAAAACGAATTGTACAAAGTAGTACAGAACTCTTCGCTTATTTTGTAGGGTAACTTCGATATCAATATAAAACATTATTGTCTTTTATATTTCTCTTTTTTCTCTTTCTATTTCTTTTTATTTTTCAATAAACAGCAAGAAGATATGCATAAATATGCCATTAAATGTTTTTAGTTCAGTGTCTTTGTAGAAGTGTAGGTAACATAGGATTATGCATTTATGCAGATTAAGATGCATAGTTTTATATCTTTTGTGCTTAAATGTATGAATTTGCATATTTGTACACATTTCAGCATTACAATTTGCTCTATATTCCGTATGCCCAAAACTAAAAAAAACTAAAGATAATCGATCAACGATTGTAGTAAAAAACAAAAAAAAAAAAAAACAGATATTGCAAATATTGTAAATAAAATCAGAAGAAAAGAAAATTAAATGTTCTTTCATTCATTTGTTCATATTTGCATTTGCCAAAGTCATTTAAAGAAAAATATTTTCACAAGGAATGCAATCAATTTTCAAATTTGTACCTCTTCTGTAAAATATATTTACTTTTCTCTTTCTATTTTTTCAATATTTCTAATATTTTTATACGATTTGCAGATTGAGGTATGCATGTACGTGTGTTCAAATATAAGGAGAATGTTTTTGTTTTAATCATTTTGTAGTCAATGGTTCTTGTTTTTGCAACTAAATTTCCCTACAGAATTGTTGAGCTATTTTGAATGTTAAAAGAAGTGTTAGGTTTAGAATAAAGATTATTTAAGGGACACTATTATGTCTTGCCTTTACATTTCGTATTAATAAAAGGGAAATTCAGGTAAAATGAGGATAAAATAAAGTTTACATTTCCAAATATATAGCAGCGTCAGAGCATATTCGATAATTTTTAATAAAATAAATAAAATTTTAAAATATGTATTGGCAACGACAACATTCATATGTGTATTTTTTTTTTCCAAAACAGACAAATATTTCCATGATTTAGGATGGGCCAACTTATTTGGGAGACAATCGAAAATCTACACCAAAGTTCTAAAAAAACTACCCAGAGAAAGTATAGGTCGAAAACAGAAAAATCGCTTATATTTAATAAAAAAAAATCATATCATCATTAAAACTAAACATATAAAAAATTTAAATTAAATTAAATTTAAAAATGTTATTTTAGTTCATTTTGAAGCAGATTTTATCAGCCTTCATATCTGCTTTTAGTTTGTTAAAATTTGAATCCATAGCCCGTGTTTTGTTACAAAAAAGTATATTTCCTAAAAAAAAACCTGTTCTTACATACATACATACATGCATACATAATTGGCCTTTACCACCCTGTTGCAGAGTTACAGCCCAGCATCTCGCAGTACCGATGTTGTGTATATTAAATTTTATCCATGATTACCAGTATACAGAACTGAGATTTGAAGCCTCAGATATCGTCGTAGTAAGACGTGTTCCTACCCTTCTTTAATGAACGGTGCTTAAATGGCACTCCAAATTTAAATGCCTATAGTAGAAATGCATGGCTGAAATCCTTAGAAAAATTGTGATATACAATGGTCTATTTGAAACCATGAATTTGCATTTTCCTACATTTCTCACTGCTGTAATAAACTAATCTAATTGGCAATCTCTCAAAATTTTTTGTCCAGAGTTTGTAAAAATAATATTTTATTAACCCTCTTAAATTGCAGTTGACTTTGCTGTGCCAAAGCAGATGAAGCTTTTGAAAAAGCTTGCACGGAACTGGCAACCATTGTTAAAATTTACAAAATTTATTTTAACAAAGCGTGGATACATACATACATAACTGGCCTTTACAACCCTGTGTCAGGATTACGGCCTAGCTTCTCGCAGCACTCATGTTGTGTGTGTCAATTTTTATCTATGAGTACCGGGACCTACAGTTTAATGTCGACTCCGAACGACAGACTTGAGAAGCTTTTCATGGCAATTAGTTACTCTCAGAGCTTTTGCCAGAAGACTGCTGAGAGGAAGTCGCCGAAAGAAATATTTTTTTCATATTTCTTTTTTTGAAGATGTCGGAGCCTGGAGTCGAACCCAGGACCCATGTCTTAGTAAGCCAACACACTAACCACTAGACCACGGCGACTACGAAGCGTGGATGCAATAGAAAAATTGAAGAATTATCTGTCATTTAATTAAGAGTAAATGCGGACCAACGAACTATTTACAAATATATATAAGCATGTACGTGCATACATATATCTACATAAAATCTACTTTGTCCAATTTGTTTGTGATTTACGAATACTATTGATAACTACAATATAATAACTAATTGTGACTTAGTACTAAGTATAACAGATTTATAGGGGAACATTCTCCACTTATATTTACAAATAAATCATGGATATAATGCACAGTTATAAGCCGCGTAAGAGCAGGAAGGCTGAAAACACCTCAAAATTATAAGTATGGTTTTCGATGCATCGAAAATATATATCGATGCATCGAATAATATCATATCATTCGATTCATCAAATTAAAACCATCGATGTTTGCTATGCATCGATAAACATCGAGCATCCCTAGCTAAGTAGCAATGCACAATTCCTCCTTATTACCCTACAATTGCAATTATCGTGTCATGTAAAATAGAAATTCAAGCAGAATTAAGACAAGCATTATTGGAAAACGTAATATTTTTTAAATAAAATAATATTCTGCTTTCATTACAAATTTTTTGAAACCTAAATGAGATCTGCGTCTTAAGTACTTTTTGCTTTAGCAGCATATGTGATAAAAAAAAACACTGCTGCCGAATTTAAGCAATTTTCTGTACTTTCCAAGAATCTAGTGTCTCTCGCCGGAAGTTAAGTTTTGATTTTAGACCTATAGTTCTGAAACAAGTTTTTGCTAGAATTTTTGTAGATTACGTTTTTGAATACATTTATTTTTGCGTCACATCAATATGACAGCTTCAAACATAAACTGACCTTTACGTGCAGAATAATCTTCCCTTTACCGTCACACGTCTTTTTATCTTAAAGTAGATAGAACAAATTATCTGGCTAATAAAATACTAAATTTAAGGTGTAATAGCGGGCCTAAGCTACAGTTTTTATGAGCAACCAAACTTCATCTCTAAAAATATATAGTTTTTTGATTTTTACGAAAATATAATCTCTTGTCAAGTCTCAAATTAGCGCATAATTATGGAATAAATATTGAAGTTATTTTGTATTCCTTACAGATTTTTTGCTTCGAATACTCTTAAATTTCAATGCATATTATAGTGTACAATTACAATTAAATCCTACTCAACCAACATGTGTTCCTCATTTTCACATTTAAAAATTTATTATTAATTCCAGTAAGACGATAATACTATAAGCCGCAAATAATAAACAAATTAATTAAACGTATGAGAGGAATAATAAAAATATAGTGGAAAATAATTTTTGCATTGAGAGAAGACATCGACAGCAGCAGATATAATAGAGAGAAAATTTTCTCTTACTGACTGCTGGAGTATTTATAACACAGGAATATGTACAAATAAAACATAATTACCTCAACCGCAGTAAAAAAAATCTTTATTCTTGAAGTATTTGAAGTATTTTGTAACTGACAAAAAATCGAAAATACGTTTTTTGTATCATTTTAATCAGAAAAAAATACGCGTCGATTGGTCACGGTCCCAGATTTCTATGATAAAAAGAAATTAACTTACGCTGGCTGCCTTTTGAAAATTACCAGTGTCTTTGTTCTACTTTCATACAGGTTTTTTGGCTCTGGTGAACATTAAATGTTTTGTCAGTAACAGCGTTCTTTAATTCTTTGGACGATATGTAAATACATCATAAAAATTTGTACAGACTATTGAATACGCAGCCGTTCTGGTAAAATTTTAAGACCCATAAAATCATCAACAAATGTTTTAATAATAACAGAAATCTTCTATAATATTATTGCTTAAATAAAAAAAAATTTTTTAATATTAATTTTTTAAAAAATTTATGGTTAGCAGACATCGTCGCCCTGTAGATAGGGTAGTCTTCAAGACACACCGTGGGACAGTTATGTGCACGAGGTCTACCAGTGGCCGGCGGAACTGTCGACCAAATTTTACCGTCCTTTGACTTGTACGATGCAGTTGACTTCGACGAACTTGACAAACTTTTTTTGTTTGCAGTCCATGCCGCATCCTCTGCCAAAAGACCATCGTGCTTGCTGTGTTTTAGATTGATAAAAAAACAGCGAAAAGCACATTTTTATTACATGCATTGCAAAAATCCGGTATGCCAACAACTCTCAAATTCAAGTTACTTCTGCGTTAAATGCCGTGTATAAAATTCCTTTGTATACATATTACTAAAAAAATACCCTCAATAGATAACTAAGATGTATAAAAATGAATTTTTATTTTTATTGTCCATTTTGTGGTTTTCCTAGCGTAAAATGCATTTAAACACACTTTCAACACATCTGTCTATGCATTTCCATACAAATTACATGTAGGTTTGCACAGACCTGGTTATGCTGTTTATGACTAAAAATTTGTAAACCCGGATCAACCCGAACCCGGATCCACAAAAGCTCTGATTTTTCGCTCATTGTGTTTAGAGACAGTTGCTCCAGGAAGTCATGGAAGGATTTGTCTCTAACATGAAAAGCAAAAAAGTTATACAGACTTTTATATGCAAAAAGTCTGCACAGACCTGGATATACCGACTAGGGTTAATTCCTTTTGCATTGTTAGATATACGAGTATGACTTGCTAAATCGGTGTGTAGATTTGTTTGACCCGATAATTAAAATTGTTAACCAACCGTATCAAATTAAGAATGAATCCTAAACAATATTTCGTAAATTTTCGGTATCAATCCAAATCAAAATAAGAACAAACTGTACGAAATACTATAAGTTACTAAATCAAAAACAACCGGCAGTAAAATTGTGAACAAATTCTATAAAAATTCCATAAGTTAATAAATTAAGAACGACCTGTTAATATATTAGACGCGATATGGTATCAAATTAAGAACAAACCTGATGAGACGGATCATATTTTATCAAATAAAGAACGATATGTTATCATATTAAAACAATATTGGTAAGAAGAAGGGAATAGTGTGTTATCAAAACATTACCTGTTGATAATAAATTAATATCGACTTGTTATTGAAATATTTAAGCCAACCCTTACCGAAGTAAGCACAAACGGATTTAACTCAATTCCAATACCAAATGGTATCAATTGTAGTAGTTTTCTACAGCTTTTTTTTTTGCTGAGGACAAAGTCTTACATCTAATATTACTTTCCGAAGTACCTTTATGTTCTACATTACATTGTATGCGATAACAAGTCTTCATTTAAAAAAATTCCTAACAAGCTTTAGTAAAATTGTATCAGTTGCTCTCTGAATTTTAAAGGCTTAACAGCTGATTTTGCTTGTGAAGACTAGAATGCGTTGTTGTTTCCCTGTTTGACCCAGTACTAAATTTAAAATGAATGGCTAAGTTGGCATTTTTACATTTCTACTTTTAAAATCAAGGAACAACAGCTAAATTAAAAGTGTGCACCATATATTTATATAGATAACAAAATTTAAAAAAAGAAAGAAATAAAAATTTACACTTCGCCCTTTCTTAGCAGCACCTTTTATTTTCTAAATATAGAAATGTGGCTTTTAATTACGTACAAACTAAATTGAATTGATTTCATGTAACACTTATTAAATAAAAAATTATTTCTTATTATAATTTAATGTTTTAATTTTAGTTGAAGGTACTAAAAGTTAATGTTTTTTAACAATTTTTTTTTTTTCAGTTTCCAAAGAGAATTAAAGCACGGTAGTCCTTTCTTTGCAATACAATTGATTTGTTTGCTTTTCTATTCTTACCTACTCCTTTTATATATTATATGTTTTAAGAATTTTGTTTTTTAATATTTAAATAAACTGGCAAAAATAAAGACAAATAAATAAAAGGCTCCGGTACTGAGGCAAAAAGTGCAACAATTACAATGAATTTTGCCAAAGGCTATCAAGCGTTTTATTAAATAAAAAATTTTTTTTTTTTATATTCAACTTTTTGTTGTTGTATTTTTTGTATATTTGCAACTTTTTTGTTTAAATTCGTAAAGTAAAAGGGTTGGATTTTTATAAATTTCAATTGATTCCTTTTTATTGAATTTTCTCTCCTATTCACTAAATACAAAACCATACAGGAATATGTATGAATATATTTACATGTGTATGTATTATGTATGATTTTATATAAAGAAAAATATTCTGATGTATTTGTATTTACGAGGTCTAACAGAAAATTAGGTGAAAAAAAATATTTTAATAATATTTATATTTATTTATGTAAATAAACTATGAAAGAAGAGTGTGTATAACGCAATTTCGTGGACGATTTAAGCCATAAGTGAAAGTATACCTTTTCAACGCTTGTATTGGTTTGTAAATCGGTTGAGTAGTTCTCAAGTTACAAAATGGCAAACATACAAAAACTTATTTGATATACATATGCATACTTAATAATAGCTGAACCGAGGCATAAACAATCGGTATGCCCTAATTTTTAATTGATGATCTACAAGTACACTGAAAACAAAATTGTTAGTGAAAAATTTTGAACGTTTTACTATTGTAGTTCTCAAAATATATAAAAATAATCTAAACTTGTGTGAGAAATAAAATGTTTACTTTCCCAATTCCGCTTACTGATCAGGCCATTTAATAATAGTTTTAGTTTAATATTCGTACCTGCACCTGAAAGTTCCTAAGATGTTTCTTAATATGTTTCACAAAGGAAAAGGCAAAATCATCATCTGCTGAGAACATCGAAGAATTGATTGATTTGGATTTTTCTTTATGCTTAATTGTAGCGTAGATATAGCTACACTGAGAGTAACTGTGGCCCGGAAATAAATAATTGTTATTAGAGTTTACATCTTTAAATGACCATTATGCACTCTATACTATAGATGAAGTGCACAATACGTTAGATGAACAGAATAAGTATTTAATAAAAAAATTTTAATAATTCTGAGGCGCTGCTCTGGTGAAAGTCTATCCGTAATGAAATATCAAACCAAAAGAAAACAAAAATCAATTACCTTCTGTTAAGTCAGTTGTCAAATAATGATGTGTTGCTAACACTATATACTATATTATATAAATATATATAACAATATTGTATAACAATATAATATGAAAAGTATGCTTTTGGGGATAAGCATGTCTCTACGGCCATTTCGTCTCTACTTAAGAGACTTGTCAGGAGATTTTTTCTCAAAGGTGGTATTCAAAACTATAAATCTTATAGAGACATGGTTATCCCTAAAAGCATACATTTCATATTATATTGAATGTATTTGCCAATAAGGCGAAAAATATTTTTTATTTTTTAATATTGTATACGCAGAAAAAATTTAAAATCGATTTTAATTAAAAAATTTGTACTACCAATTAAATTGTTTACTAGTTTTGCCCCTACAAACAATATATATATATATATCAATTATATATATCAATTAAAAAATTAATAGTGTCGAACTTTTTCACAAAAAAAATTTCAATTAAATATTTAATTGGAACAATTAACCTTTTAATTAAAAATCCAGACACGTTTTAATTAAATAAATTAATTGGTATAAATAAAAAAATTAATTGACGCTGAAATTTTAAACTGATTAAAAAATTAATTAATAGAGCTAAAATTTTATTTGATCCCGCTGATTTAAACTGATAAAGATATTTTAAATGCAACCCCCAAATATACAAAAAAATTTTTTATTAAAAATATACAACTAAAAACATAAATATAATAAATACAGAGATGAGTACATATTTAACCAATACGGCAAAAAATAAATTAATCACTTATTATTATTCTTTATACAAGTGCATATTTGATTTGTCTATTTAAAATTAAATAATAATAGGAAATATTATTTATGTAAATATTTAATTATTGGTAAATAAATAACAAAATAATTAACAAAATTTTAAAAATCTTTTAAGTTTATGGAAACTGAGGAACTGAGGAAATTTTTGATTGTAAGGCACATTAATTCCTTTAAAAAATATGACCAGCGTTTATGTATTTTTCTTGCCACTTCAAACTGTTAGCAGAGAAAATAATATACGTTGTTTTAATATGGATTGTGATAGAAGAATGAAAAATTTATTTTTGAAAAACAGAAAATACAATATTCAATTATTTCAGTGCCTACATTATTTAAATATAACAAGTAATAATATAACAAGTAAAAGTATTGAGTAATTATAAAACAAACTATATAAATCTCAACAGAAACTCTAATGTGAAATCCATGTCAATCTAAATTAAAAATGTATGCATGAGTTATAAAATATTACAAAAAAAAAAATAATTAATTGAATTCTTACCAAGAGATAGCCAGAAGGACTTTTATATTCGGACCGTAGTTTGAACAAACTCGTCTTGAGATATGTTGGCATATCGTAGATATTTAATATTTTTTTGCTTCAAGATGTCAAAGCCGGGGGATTGAACCGGAGCTCTCGTCTTAGTAAGCCAACACGGCGACCACATATAAGTATGTATATTATATATATGTAGATGTACACAAAATATATATGTTCACAAAAAAAAAAAAGAAAAAAAACAGACAAATACACATACAATAAAAAAAATTTTACGAATACATATTTTTTTTCTTTTTATGGTAGTGATATTAGATTTTTTAATCGAAAAAATTTTTATGGTTAATTACATATTTTAAATTCTTTAAGTTTTAAATTACTATTATTTTAATACAAGTTGTTGTTTTTAAACTAAAATACTTGTAAATATATGTTATGAAGGTATGTCTTCCTTATATTTTAATGCTAAACATTTATTCAAATTACGTAAATAACAATACGTATTCGAATTTTAAATTAAAAAGTAATCGTATATTGATTCTTTATATAACATATTATACAACACTAAGAAAAAAGAAAAAACATACGCACAAACATTTATATTTTTGTGCTTTTATTAAAAAATTAATTGTAATAATTAAAAATTTAATTGGAAAAATTGAATTACACTTATTAACTTTTTATTTGAAATTATTTAAAAAAAAAAATTTTTCTGTGTAACAATTCCATCGGTTTTAAAATCCTAAAACTGGTATTTCTTATGAGAATAAACATCCGTTAAGGAACGTTAAGGAACTGAGCTAGTTTTAGACCCTAGCTACGAAAGTCTCTTCTGAGTTCTTTGTGTTGAACAACATCATTTTCTATATTATTTATTTAATTTAGAATCTATCGTAGACCAGTTTTAGGAGCTTACGAATGATATAATAATTATACATGCATAATAGAGATACATTAAGTGATTTCAATTAGGAATTAAGATATAAGAAATTCGCAAACAGTTTTCGAAAAACCATGAAGAAAAAAAGTGACCATATGGTACGGTTTGTGGTTAGGCGGCATCATCTGCCGGTATATTTTCTTTTTTTTTTTTCAAAAATGAGAAAGGAAACACCGTCATCTTGAATTCATTGCGCTCCAAAAAAATTAATAATCGTTTTTTTTTTGCCACAATTGGTTTCAGCTGGCCAAACAATTCAGTTATTGCAAGAAATTTCCCGTTCGCGTAATTTCTCGATTTGGCGATGATAATTTGTCACCTCGTTTGTGAGATTTAATGTCATCTTAATTTTTTCTCTGGGGCCTTGTGATACAGCGATGTACTAGAAGTGGACATTTGCCAAACATTATATTCCATTATTTATACTTTATATTGGTATCAATAAAACTAAATTAGTTAAAAAAATAAAAACATTAGCTTTTTTTTAAGATAATTTTCTTCCTAACCTCAAATTTGTTGAATAGTTAATAAAAATATATATAATTATTATATATTTGTTTGAATTAAATTCGAATATTGATGGCTCTATATTATACTTATTGTATGAATTTTAATAGCCTAAGATCCTAATACTAGTATTCTTATGAGAATTAACATCAATATATTTTTCAGTTTTAAAACTATGCATATAATGCATATAATTTAAAAACGATTCAATGCAAAATTTGACAGCAAAACGTAACCGCTATTTAGAGGAAATCTTTTATATAAATATTACTTATATTATTAAAAAAAAGCAAAAAAAAAACATGAGTAACGATACTAAGTTCTCGAATTACTATAAATAAAGCTTCAAATTAACTTTACAATTAAGTAGTTGGATATTAATTGTGATAGAGTGTTAGAGCTCGGCATTTCATAGCTGAATTCAGCTGAGAGAGTTCACATGTATTCTTACGCTCCTTCATTTTGTCCTCTCTTTGCATTTGTTTTTTTGCAAAAACACTTAAAGAACTATATCATGTTACGAGCAGTGTTGCCGTTTTGGGCGTTGCCGCCCAATTTTGGGCGGAAAAAAGATAAATTTTGTGGTTTGAGCGGATTTTGGGCGGATTTTTTTGCATATTAGTTGCACATTTTTTGTTATCATTGTCTATGTCATTTTATTACGTGATTTTAAAGTCTTTCCCAAAATTTTAAAATTATAATTTTAAATTTATCGATGACACACAAACCGCTGGCTAGTTCTTATTTTCAACGTCGTTACAAACAACATGTGAAATTCAGGATAGATTTTTAACCATGTTGGAAATTACGAAGTCCGATTCACAATCCATTTTTAACAAAATCAAAAACTATTTTGAACAATGCAAAATTCCAATGATTGGTTTAGGGACGGATGGAGAGAATTCTATGTCAGGCGACATTGGTGGTTTAAAAGCAATGTTTTTGAAGGAAACTGACTTATTTTACATAAAATGTTCATGTCACGCTTTACACCTTTGTTCGAGTTACGCCACAAAAAAACTACCTAAGGCCATTGAAATTCTGTGTCGGTATATATCGACGATGGAATTAAAGAACGCTGTAACTGACAAAAAATCGAAAATACGTTTTTTGCACCATTTTTATCAGCAAAAAAATACTCGTCGATTGGTCCCGGTCCCAGATTTCTACGATGAAAATAAATTCACTTACGCCGTCTGCGAAATGAAAAATACCAGTGCCTTTGTTCTACTTTCATACAGGTTTTTTGGCTCTGGTTAACAAATGTTTTGTCAGTTACAGCGTTCTTTAATTCCATCGTCGATATATACCTTTTTTGCTCGTAGTCCAAAGCGCATAAATGAACTGAAAGAGTTCCAAGAATATTGTTCTGTTGCACCCCATGCTGGGTATATGCAATACACGCTGGCTTTCACTTGAGGTAGTTATTGTAAGAATAATTGAGCAATGGAATATCTTAAAATTATATTTCATTTTATACGCTTACGAAGTTCAGGGAATATCAGCTGGAAGCATTGCAGAGGAAATGACTTGTGAAGTTAAAAGTTATTTTTTAGTTTTGTCATATATATTACTGATTATAATTAATCTTAACAAGGAATTCTAAGCAGAAAATTCGCGTTTGCCATATTTATATCCAAGCATTAAATCCAACTGTCTACTAATTTTGAGCAATTTTATTAAAAAAGAAGTTATTAAAATAAAACAAATAGACATCGACTACAATAACGAATTAAATTATCTCCATATATCATATATATATTTATTGATATTACATTGAAACATATTTAAATCCATCTAGAAAATTAGAAATAAAAACAGCTATTCTAAATTTTTATATTGAACTTCTAAATCAAATTAACATGAGAATTGATTTTAAGAGCGATACTATTAAACTTTTAAATATGATAACTCCACAAAAGGTGATATCAAACGAAGACTTGTCAATACTACACCTTGTTTTAAGATTTCCAAAGCTTGTAGAATGCGACCCCGATTTAATCGTAACAGAGTGGAATTTGTTACGGCTTAGCGAAACCCAACTTTCCTCGGACTTGAATATAAACGACTTTTGGGGAAAAGTCTCCTCGATTAGTAACGGTTTGAACGAAAACTGTTTTGCCAATCTTTCTAAATTCATTTTTAATTTACTTTCTCTTCCACATAGTTCTGCCGCTGCCGAAAGAAAATTTTCAACTCTTTCTTTAATTAAAACAAAATTAAGAAATAAACTGGAGATTAACACTGTAAACAATATTATGCTTTTTAAAGAACTCTTAAAAAACGATAAACCACATTACGTTTGGTCCGCGAAAACCGATTTAAATAATTAAAGTGAATGTCTTCACAAGCCTTAGTTTGACTAAATACAAACTCATAGAATTCTATATGTACAGCTATTCCATTGTACAATGATTCTTGCAGTAGATTATATAAAGAGAGCAAGAACTAACCAATAATGAACAAGACCGAAAAATATTTTTTTTTTATTTTATACTGAATTAATTTTTCTTTTTAATTACTAAATGAATTTTATAAATAGTATAATTTTTTTATTGAATTGAATGTGATATTAATGAAATTTTTGTTAAGTTGCTTTTTAAATAATAAATGTTATAATACATAAAAAAAACCTGGGGGCTAATTCTGTCATTCGATTACGATCGAATTCTTAGTCGTACGTACGAGTTTTTTTACTTTTGGGATTCTATGAGTCGTTATCGAATAACATGTATCGAAATTTCTAATGATGCCATTCGATAACGAATGTTTGTCTTGCGAGTTTTTACTCGCAAACAAAAAGCCATTCGAATTAACGTTTTTCTATATACATACATAAGTAAAGACAAAAAATAAACATATAAGTTAAATTTTTTTTAATTTCTTCAAATTATAAAATATATTTCAGGTAAAAATAAATTATGCACAAAGAAATTCTAGGAAATTTCATGGTATAACTTACGGACTTGGCAAAGAACATATTGCCGAATACTTAGCAAGGAAAGGCAAGACTTTACAATCTTTGGAAACAAATAGCGTTAAAATTGAATGCTTCTAGTCTACCAATACGAATTTAAATAAAAAATATGAATTTAAATCAATTTTCAGTTCCTACATAAACTTATTTTAATATTTTCGCGGATTGTTTTTTTTCAAATATTTGTTGTGTTGGTTTCAGCTTCATACTCTGTTTAATTTATTATTTCTAGTGATGTTTGATATACATTCTCGTAATGAGGAACTTTGGAGATACATAATACATATTCAAAATACTTACATACATATGTATATCAAGATTTACGCATTGCTCCGCATTTTTCGCCGAACAAGATTCACATTTTAATTCTCATCAGTATCGGAAGATGATGAGTAAAAAAATAATGATGGATTCATTGTAAACTTGCTTTATTTTTTTTTTTTTTAATTTGATTTAAATTTTTTTCCTTTTTTAATTTTTTTACATATGTATGTATGTATTTATGTACATACATATGTTTTTTGTTTACTATTTGTTGAATTTTTGTCGGTATTGTAAAATTACTTTTTTTGCATGTTTTACAACACTAAACAAAAATTCGATTCGTATCGTATCGAATGACAGAATTAGCCCCCTGAATTATAATAATAACTCTAATGTAATATATATAAATAATATATATAAAACAAACCCGAATTTAAATAATAATAAAATTGTTATTTACTCAATACATTGAATATTATACAACTTGAATTTGTTTTTTATGTATAGTGTAAAATTTGCAATAAAAATAACATGAATACAAACTACATAGTACAAATTATTCAACTTTTTACAGTTTGGGCCACGGCGTAATTATCATAAGGTGCCTTTGAGATTACAACAAGTAAAACAGTAACAAAAACAATAGCATTTTGATGCTTGTTAGGGTAGTTAACTGTCAAAAAAAAAAAAAAAAAGTATGAAAACAAAAACAATGTACATAAAACAAAGCAAAAATTGACAACTATATTCACAAATTGGCTGGAAAAAAAAGTAGCTCAGCTGCCATGTCAAATGCACCTTATAATCAATACGCCATGGCTTGGGCGGATATCGCCGTTTTATGTTTTAGTCGTCAATAAACTGCTGACGAGTGCACATGTGTATTGGATGTTTTAATTATTTTTTATGAAAATAAAATTATTTTTTAGATTAAGGGCCATTATTACAACTTGCCGTTAGTTAAAGGTAGGATTTTATCAGACCGATAAATTGCTTTGTGTTATTACAATTTAACTTTTACTTAAAGGTAAGGCAATATTCCCAATAACTTTGTCGGTCAAGTTAGGTTAAAATTTATATGTAATAACAAAAACCAAATTATCGGTCTGATAAAATCCTACCTTTAACTAACGGCAAGTTGTAATAATGGGCCTAATTGGAAAAAAATTTATGAAACTCTAAATATATTAGATTATTATTATTAATTTAAGATATTTGAGTGCATTTTTTTTTTCTTTTTAATAAAATCACTTAAAATTTCTTAAATTATTATAATAAATGTGACTTGTAAACTAAAAAACAAGATATTAAAATTTTTTTTAAGATCTTCCTTCAGCAAACGGTTAGAACTACCGAATTTCACGTACCCAAATTAGATATACCTGATATGTTTCCTTCAGACGTAAAAGAAAGTTCCTAGTTCACGCCTAGTGATATGTAAGTTAATAACATACATATATATATATAAATTCACAAATTTTTTTGTTCAGTGCAGTTCTCTTCCATGCTCACTAACACAATTACAAATATGGTGTAAATAACCATATTAAACTTAATCTCAAATGTCACAGCAGTTTGTCTCATTCCTAAGACTCTTAATAATATTAGAAAACAAATTATATGTTCTGTTGTCATAATGTACTGTTTTTTCCAAAAAAATTCCAATACAACGCACAGCATTTAGTAGGACTTTACCCCTGAGTATTAGTCTCAATAAAAAATAAATAAAATAAAAAATCTCTATGTTCTAATATTATAATAAATGAACCCAACCACATAGGACAAATGGTGAAATTATTATAAACAAAATAATAAGTGGGTGGCCCTCTGAATACTAGGCTTGAGGGTTTGATCAATCATTAGAGAACTCATTGATGTATAACTATATCAACCGAAAAACGTACTTTTGGTTAAAAATCAAGGCATTTAACACGGAGTTGTCACAGAACGGAAATGTTGCAAAGAATTGAATTGTAATTGCAAGGAGTAGTTAGTATTAAGTGAGAAATATAATTTCGGATTTTAATTTCATTACGCTGTACTGCTTTTTAAGAATTTTTAATTAAAAGACTTTAAATTATTTGTTTAAAATTAATTGAATCCAGGGGTCTTGGTTACCAGGCTGTTGTCTTAACTACAATATTACAGATGTAGATAAAGCACATTTTTTCTGAGTAACGCGTCTTTATTTCGGAGCTGGCTGTAAACTGTATGTTTCTTTTCATCGGTCTAAATATAGCATCAGATGCAGCTTATTGATTAAGAAAATTCACCCTTGCGTTTCTTGCTTTTTTTTGGGAAGAATTATCTTTTATGCTAAAATAATGTAACAAATCGCTGTTTTCTGGGGTTCGATTTGATTGAAGGCGTTTTTAAAGTAAAAATAAATTTTTATAAAATTAATACTTTTTCTTACAAAAAAGCATTTCAACAAACTCTTTATAGATATAAAAAAATTACTTTAAATTGAAAAAAAGCTAAAATGGATAATAATAATTTGGTTCCAAATATTTTTTTTAATTCCTAATAATTGGAAAGGTAAATATAGTAGCAGTGGTCTAGTCGTTATAGGGTTGGCTTACTAAGACATGAACCCAGGGTTCAAACCCCAGCTATGACACCTTGAAAAATAAAACGAAATATAAAAACATAATTTCTTTCGGCGAATATCTCTCAACAGTCTTCTGGCAAAAGCTCTGAGAATAACTGATTGCCATGAATAAGATTCACAAGTCTTTCGTTAGGAGTCAACTTTAAACTGTAGCTCGCGGAACTCATGGATAAAAATTAACACACACAACATGAGTACTGCGAGAAGCTACAACGTAACCCTGACACAGGCTTATAATGGCCAATTATGTATGTAAATGTAAATGGTCTCTCATATTGCATCATTTCTTAATATAAGAAGGTAGCTTTAATTGCCTTAAACTTTAGTTATATAAAACATTTTTTAAAGAAAAATTTCAATCTTAATTTGTTTGTGATTTAATCTGAAACATAAATAAATATTTTTAGATCACATTTCCATTTCATATGGAATTAAAATAAATGAAAAGACTGTTTGTTGTATTTAATGCAACATTAATTTCAATAAAACAGTAGCAATATAAGAATAAGTATTTTTATTTTGAGATCATTTATTATAAATCAAATGCATGTAATTTTTTACTTTTTCTTTTTTTTTTTTTTTTCTTTTTTCTCCATCTGTATTATTTTAAGTCTAAGTTAAGTGTGGGATAATATAAAAGAAACATATATCATTTTGTCATTTTAATTCATTTGCTTATATTTTCTATTCCCTTCATCCTACTAAAATCGGCTTCACGTGCACTGTATGATTTTTGTTACTGATTTTTTTCTTACCATTCCTATGTAGGAAAAAGCCTTTTGTTTTTTTTTATTTTTTATTTTTTTTTTTCTTTTATTTTCGAATCTATTTGCCTCAAAACTCAAATATATGCTAAAAAATGTTCTTAGTCCTCTTAAGGAATTTCTTTGATAAAAAATTGTTTTCCTTTTCATTTTATTTAGACCATTTTTTATGTTCCTTTTAGTTTATTTTATTATTTATTATCTGAGTAAAAAATATTTTCTATTTCAACACTTCCTCCACACACACACATACACACACACACATTAGAGAATTCCTTAGGAAAAGCTAGAGTCGTTTGAATTCAAACAAAAGTAAAAGAGAAGCAGAAGAGATCATTAAACGCATCAATGATTTTTAACAAAATAAGCTTGAAAATTAAAGAGTCGAAAATTTTGAACCAATAAAATCAATGAAATAGATCTCTACTTGAGAGGTCTTTTTTTATGAAGAAACAAAAGGTTGTAAGAACATAAGAACTAAATTTGTTTACACACATGTGTACGAGTATTTCTAAAAATTAGCTTTCCCAAAAGAAAACCCCGTAAAAAATAGGAAATAGAAAAATGTTTATATTTCGCAAACTATTCAAGTACTTTTTTTCTTAAATTTTATTCGATACAATGCGAAACGAATCGAGTTAAGTTTTATTGTTGAAAACACGCAAAAACTCATGCGTTTGAACAAAAATTTAATTTTTTACCTGCTTCAAAGGAAAACTTTAATAGCAAGAAACATTTAAATTAATTAATTCAATTAAAAAATTGAAATAATTTTTAATTTTATAAAGTATGAAATGTAGTAGTTAAGAGGATAAGCATGTCGTCTCTGCTTGCTAGACATTTTCCAAAATATGGTATTAAAACTATAAACTTTTATGTTTAAAATCCTCATACTAAATTTAGAAATTTAAAAGAAACCCATAAATAATAATAGAATAGAAAAAGAAAAATTAGCAAGTGATAGCTACAGGATAACGACAAGTTGTGTTAAAAATTTGCTTCAAAATTTAAACTTTTCAAGCAGAGAAGTAATACCATATTTGTAAGATATATATGTATATATGTAACTACAATAATGTTTGTAACGGTAAACCACCAACACAAAGATTCACTATCAACCAGTCTTTATCACAAGTAATAATAACACTGTCAATATTGGTTTGATCATGTGCGAAAAGGAGACTTGTTTTAGTGATACAGGCTAATTTCGAAGTAAAACAATTTTTTGTACAGTAAGTAGTCACCGAAGTGGGGGTGGAGTTGTGACGTGGTTAGAGCGCTTGATTACAACACAAAACAGCACAAGTTAAAATCTCAGAAGAACAAAAAATTTGCTGTTTTTAAGGTTTTAATTTATCAATAAGGGGTTCCTCCCTCTAAGAAGTTCATTCATCGTCATACTTTGTAACGTAAAAAACTGACGCTTAATGGGAAAACAAAAAATACTCAATTTATCTTCGACTTCGATTCTAATACAATGCACAGCATAAGTAGGGATTCACTCCCTTGTACCTTGGTCTTAGAAAAAAATGGATGTTGAAATCTGCCCATCTAAATGGTTCAAAATTAGGGTAATTAGAATGAAAATAATCTGATTTGAAGCAATTTCAAAATCAATAAAACCACGTTTAAATCTATTAACGAAAGAAATTCTCATTAAAGTAGTTCTGGGTTTAGGTATCAAACGTTTAATATGGTAAAGCAACAATTTTCCAAGAAGAACCTCATTTCACAAGAACATGAACTTTCCAGCCATTTTAACTCTTGTTTCAAAGTACTTGAGATAATTTTCTTCAAAAATGGGTTGATGTCGTTTTATTACAACAGCGAATCGCAAATTAACATTCTGTCCATTAAAGTTTTCACTATTAGTGCATATCGCACTCAAATTTCGAGCTTCTTTTTGTATTTCGATTTTATAAAATGGTTGAAAACTGTTTTGAGATGATTTTTTAGTTCCTAAGCAATGTCAATGCTGCATATGTATCGGTCATTATCACTTTTTTTATGATTTCATCTGCATATTTAAAGAGCGGGGATATCTCTTTAATAACAAAATTATCAAATCGTAAACGACCAATTCGCTATAATTTTTCTGATTACATCACACGTTTTGTTAGCAACCTATGACGCATTATTATGTTTTCAATTACGGAAAGGAAAAAATATTGCAGTCATATCCCGAATTTTTTCTATTTTTAGAACATATTTATTTAATAGAATAAAACCATTTTAATAAAGTATTCTAATAGAACGAAACTCAAATTACTACCATTTATGGGGACGCGTTGTATAGTGGTTAGAGCGCTCGAACAAAAACTCCAACTACCTAGGTTCAAATCCCAGCAAAGGTGAAAAAGGAAAAAGTTAGTTTGCGTTTTTTTCAAAATTATAATTTAAAAATAAGAAGTCCCCTCCCCCTCCCTGCAAGAAGACCATCTACAAAGAAACCGCTCCGGGATATTCCACTCTATTCCACCTTAACCAATGTCAACAAAAAACGAATGATAAGGAGAAAAGCGCCAACTATTGGGAACTAGCAGATAACAACTAAACCTACTTAGCGAAGGCCCTGACCACATAATTAACATGCAACGATGAGGCAATTGTTGTTGATCATTCAAGGGTGAAGGTATAACACTGGCCTTTGAATGATCAATTCACAGCAATTAGTCTCATTCCTAAGGCGCGTAATAATAATCACCCTTATTCTATTTGGCGTCGTCGATAGAAGGCAATGCCGTTTTTAGTCTTTTATTGCAGATCGGTATTCTAGTTGACAATATTGCCATTTATCGATCACTGTTAACATATTTTGGGTATTCTGTAAGCAAAATTGACGTCGTTATTGTCTTTAATTGCCAATGATTTTGTCGTCGTCATTTTTGGTGTTGCCTTGTGTTGTTCTTTGTTTTAAAAACTAGATACATACCTACATATGTATGTTAATTGTGTTACTTTATATTCTAAGCTGTTAAATTTAGTTTATTAAATAAATAAATAAATAAAATATTAGAAAAAGTGAAGTTGAAAAATACATTTAAATTAAAAAATTTCAGTTAATGTGCGGTTCTGTTTATTTGGTGCTATATTTTCGATGTGGGTTCCGTCCACACGACCAATTACAATTTAACTTCTTGTTTTCAGCTTTTGTCATGCTAAATTTTATTTACTGTGGACGAGCTATCTCTATGGCGCCCAGTGTTTCGGCCAAAACCTTCGCCACCATTGGCTGTGAAAGTCCCAGCTTATAATCGTTTCCAACCCCTGGCCTGGAATCGTAATGTCGCTGCCAATTTTATGGTGTTTGGAAAGTACGTTGATCGAGTTCCTTTTTTTAAATTGGGCTCTATGGTATTCAAAACATATTTAAATAATGCCTTATTTACCGTGAAATAACTTTCAAATTTTAAAAAACGTAATGAAATTAATAAAAAAAAAACGTTGCACATGATGATTTTAAATTTACTTCTTACTTCTCATTGGTCAAGTAAAAAATGCACGACTTCTGCAGTCTTTTTTCCACAACAAAAAAAATTGTAATTTCTTTTCATTGGATTTAATTTTTTTTTATATTTTTTCACGAAACTAAATATTTTTTTTTTTACCAAACAATGAAAAAAAAAATGAAAAGGCTGTCTCTAACATTAGAGATGTGCGCTGTATTTTATTAACATTATCGATAAACAGGCAACGTCGTCATAATACTCTTATAGAATACCAAATTAACATTAAATTGACGTTGCCGTTGTTTAAAATTGCTATTGCCTTAAAATTGCTATTGTTATTGCCGACGCCAAATAGAATAAGGGTGAATATAAGAAAAAATATATATTTACTGTCCTTTTCAAAAGTTTCAATACAATGCACAGCATTTAGTAGGGGTTTACCCGAGTATTGGTCTCAAATAAAAAAAATTTAAAGGAGCTATGCTATTACCTGACACAAGAAATATTGCTATTGGTCGCCGTGGTCTAGTGGTTAGTGTGTTGGCTTACGAAGACGATAGTGCTGGGTTCAAATCTCAGCTCCGACATCTTTAAAAAAAGAAATATGAAACAATTATTTCTTTCGGCGACTACCTCTCAGCAGTCTTCTGGCAAAAGCTCTGGCAGTAATTAATTGCCATGAAAAAGCTTCTCAAATCTGTCGTTCGGAGTCGACTTTAAACTGTAGGTCCCGGTACTCATGGATAAAAATTGACACACACAACATGAGTGCTGCGAGAAGCTAGGCCGTAATCCTGACACAGGGTTGTAAAGGCCAATTATGTATGTATGTATTGCTAAAAATATGTAACTGTTTGCGTGAAATATGGGTTTTCAACCTCTATAGAAATAACGCTAGAGCGAGCTGATGCCAACGACATGAATTTTAACATTATAGATTTAAATGTTACAGAGTTCATACCATATTAGACAAACCATTTGAAAGACTTCGTATTTGACATAGTAGTAATGTTACTGTGGTTATAGGATTTGAACTCATTTCATTTTGGCTCATGGGGTATTCTTAATTTGCAGCGACTCTAGAGCATAATTCTAACCTTCGGTAAAATGTCAATTGAGAAGCATGAAACATTTTATCTTTCATACCTTTAAGCCGCTGCTGAAAAAATGCCATCGATAGGTCATTGAAACGAACAAAAAATATTGTTCGATGAGGTTCTGCATATGGTTTGTTGTATTCAAATTTAAATATAGGAAGAGCTTAATACAATAATTTAAAACTTATTCCTTTCCCAGATATGAAATAATTCGACACGACCAACTAAAATATGAGTGATTTTTTAATAAAATGTGTGTAGTTGCAAGCTAAGCATCTTTTAATATAAAAATAGTATTTTCCCAATATGAAAAGCGCAAATATACAAAAAAAAATTTTTTTCCTTTGCAAAATTTACCGCTTCATACTACGATTTTTTTTTTCAAATTAAAAGTGAATCTAATCATAAATCACAACTAATGATGCTAAAATACTACACAAAACGTTTTTAAAAGGTCGTTCCCCAAAGCATTTTGCAATCACTACGAAGAAAATAAAAACCATTTGATTTACCCGCTACAAACAATTGAACGACACAAATCTCTAGGCAGGAGTACAACAACACTTCTCTTATTTCTGCGCAAGTGCTTCTTTACTAAAATGTCAGAAAGTATTTCAAACAACATAATAGATTTAAAGAACATTTGTGGTAAAACTTAAAACCAATGAAATGCTTTTCTTGCCAACAAAATGATCTAAAATGTCATTAGAAACAGAGGTGTACAAACTATAAGTCAAAAAATGCGCAGTGAAATTCTAGTGTTTTTTTTTATTAAATCTTTGCAAGAAGCTAAGCAGAAACGGAAAATAAAAAATTAATACATATTTAATCTGGTATTCTAAAGCTTTTAAGACATCTGGGCAATGTTGGTAGAATCACAATAATGTTAACACAAGTGGTGCATTCCTTACCTACATACATACATACATACATACATAACTGGCCCTTACAACCCTGTGTCAGGATTACGGCCTAGCTTCTCGCAGCACTCATGTTGTGTGTGTAAATTTTTATCCATGAGTACCGGGACCTACAGTTTAATGTCGACTCCGAACGACAGACTTGAGAAGCTTGTTCATGGCAATTAATTACTCTCAGAGCTTTTGCCAGAAGACTGCTGAGAGGTAGTCGCCGAAAGAAATATTTTTTCATATTTCTTTTTTTTAAGATGTCGGAGCTGGGTGTCGAACCCAGGGCTCATGTCTTAGAAGCCAACACACTAACCACTAGACCACGGCGACTTACCTTACCTACCATGCAAAAAAACATTTGCAAAGAATGTACTCTTAGCTCCCAGTGTTATTTTTATGAAGCCAACAAAAGTTGGTGTCAATCAGGGAAGCTTTCACAGAAACTTATATATTTGTCATCCGTTTAATGAAATAGAATTAGAAAGTAGAAAGTAAAATTATTGTATATTTTAGTTTATATGGTACCATGTGAGATACGAGTACCTAAGTACATACATTAGTTATCTGGTTTGTGATTGTTTGTTCTTTTAAAAATTTTTTTTTTTCACATACGAGTATGTTATATGCTGGGTTGGCTTTTTTTTAAATTTAGAAAAAGAAAAAAACTTATTCTTTCAAAAATTCAAGATATTTTGTTACTATTTAGTTCCACTACAGAAAAGATTTGTTCCCTCCTGTTTGCTTTTGAATATAAAAAATCTTTTAAATTGAGCCTTTAAACGATAGAAGAAAAAGAAACAATAGAGAAATAAATAGCAAATGATGTCGGGGTTTTAGGCTGTTTTTGAAAGGCAACTAAAGAAATTACAGCCAAACGTCGCTATAATAAACCTTTTATACCAGGAAACTCAACGTAACCAAGTTTTGCTAACTACTTCGCAAAAACTTGCAAACTTTTTAATACCAAACTTCTATACAGGGAAGACACTTTTAGTCAAAAAGCTTAATACCATAGATGGGCATTTTTCAGTACCAGTACTTTTTCAGTATTTTCTTTTTTTACTGATTATTGAAAAGAAAAATCAGTATTCAGTAAATTTTACTCATTACTGAAAAGAAAAATCAGTACTCAGTAAAAAGTACTGATTACTGAAAAGAGAAGTCAGTATTCAGTAAAAAGTACTGTTTACTGAAAAAAGAAATCAGTATTCAGTAAATTTTACTGATTACTGAAAAGAGAAATCAGTATTCAGTAAATTTTACTGATTACTGAAAAGAGAAATCAGTATTCAGTAAAAAGTACTGATTTGTGTAAAAAATTCAGTAAACATTAAATGACTGATGGTAGATACTGTGTGTTTTAAAAATGATATGTACGCATTGCTCACTTACATGAATAGTGGCATAACTGAAAAACTGAATTTCGAGGAATATTTCTTTTTTGTATGTTTTTACTTTTTTTAATTATGAAATGTGTTATTGGGTAAATAAAAACTGATTTATATAGCTGAGACTTCAAGTTCAGAAAATATACTGAAAAATGTAAAATAAAATAATTTTTTCAGTTCTTAATTTTTTTCGAAATGCAGTTTTTCAGTTATGCCACTATTCATGTAAGTGAGCAATGCGTACATATCATTTTTAAAACACACAGTATCTACCTACTATCAGTCATTTAATGTTAACTGAATTTTTTTACACAAATCAGTATTTTTTACTGAATACTGATTTCACTTAATGTTTACTGAATTTTTTTACACAAATCAGTACTTTTTACTGAATACTGATTTTACTTTTCAGTAATCAGTACTTTTTACTGAATACTGATTTTTCTTTTCAGTAATCAGTACTTTTTACTGAATACTGATTTCTCTTTTCAGTAATCAGTAAAATTTACTGAATACTGATTTCTTTTTTCAATAATCAGTACTTTTTACTGAATACTGGTTTACGTATTGCAGTAAAAAAGTAATGCAGTATGCCCATGTATGCTTAATACAAACGAAATATTTAAAAAATACATCTCTACAGTTAATATTTAATTTTAAGCAAATGGGAAGATTTTGAGTTTTTAAAACTTTCATACAAAAATACAATTGGCATATGACAATCGTTTACGATATACAGACTGTACTTACTTATATATGCTTACGTCACAAAAAGCATTAAAGTTCTAATTTGCTTCCTAAATAAAGGACTTTAGTTATTATTTTATAAATAAGTTTGAATGTAGAATTGCGGTTTTGTTTTTTTATTTAAAATCTATAGACTTTGTATGTCGGGACAGAACTACAGTCTAAAAAATTTTAAAAATTCCAGCTAGGCGGTGCAATTCTCAAAAAAATAAATGTTTATTTGTTAATATTTTCCAAATGGTTACTATATGGTCAATTAGCTGTCGCGATGCCAGCGGCACACCTCTATCCGAAGGTCCAAATGTTTAATGACGCTGAGGCATAATTGAGGTTCTATGCCATTAATGCGCCGAATTATATGATCCTTTTGATCTTGAATTACTACTGGCTTATCGTCGTACATCTTTTCTTTCAAATAACCCCAAAGAAAGAAGTTCAACGGTGTCAATTGACATCGCCACCACGTGAGATAACTAGGCCATTAAATTTGTTGCTCAAAAGAGCCACTGTTTCGTTATCTGTGTTGCCACCGTCCTGTTGAAA
The DNA here is from genome assembly GCA_963576795.1 of Metopia argyrocephala. Lineage (NCBI taxonomy): Eukaryota > Metazoa > Arthropoda > Insecta > Diptera > Sarcophagidae > Metopia > Metopia argyrocephala. Next base: position 50,042,902 of record OY756211.1, on the reverse strand, counting down.
CCATATATCGTCCACATCCATATCTTCCAATTTGGGGGGGTCGTGGCATAGTGGTAGAGCGCTCGCACAGAAACTCACACGACCCAGGTTCAAATCCCAGCGAAGGACGAAATTATAAAAAATAAAAATTTGCGATTTTCTAAAAAAATTACAATTTAAACATTAAATTAAATTGAAGAAAAATTAGAGGTTCCCCCCCCCCCCCCCTCCAGCAAGACCATCTGCAAGAAATCGCCCCCTGACATTCCTAATCCATTCCACCAGAAACCAATGATCAGGAGTACAGCGCCACCTTCTGGGAAGACAACAGCTAACCTACTGAAGACGCTCACCATTCACATTAAACATCCACCGACAGATGAGGCAATTGCTGTTTGATCATTCGAGGGTGAAGGTATAACACTGGCTCTTGAGTGGACGAATTTTCAGCAACTTGTTTCATCAAAAATAAAAGGCGCAATATGTTCAAACATCTATGAAAAAAAAAAAAAAAAAAAAAAAAAAAAAAACCTATCAACCATCTTCACATTCCAATACAATGCACTGCATGAGTAGGGGTTTACCCCTGAGTGTTGGTCTTAAAAAGAAAAAAAAAAAATTCGGGCCATAAAAAGTTTGTTATCATCTCACAATAGCCAACACCATTCACACTAACTGCCTGACCGGCCGCATTTTGGGAAAAGTACGGCCCGATGATGCCGCCAACCCATAAACCGCACCAAACAGTCACTCTTTGTGGTTGCATTGGTTTTTCGAGAATCACTCTTGGATTATCATTCGCTCAAATGCGGCAATTCTGCTTATTGACGAATCCACTAATTTTCTTCGAAAATTGTCATGTCTGGCCATGTTGCTATTTCTTGCCACTATTCTGACCATTGACGAAATTTGGAATGGTCAGGAGGTCTAAGTTCTTGAGTCAGTTCCCCCTTTTAGCCAGAAAATGCAAGTCTTAGTGCATAATGTTCATCAACGACGACTATGATAGGTGCAATTGTTGGGTACAACGACGAGTGAACTGCTCTTTAGGCACACTCTCGCAGACAGCAGCAATACTTTCTGCAGTACGAGCTGTACGAGCAAGCAATTCTATATTTACATCATCTACAGGCCCGGTTAGCTCAAATTTTTGCAGAGTTTTTCCGATTATACGCACATTTGGACAATTTAATTGACCGAAAAAATCACAAAGTGTACGATATGCATTTCGATTTGAAAGCCCATTTTCATTATAAGCCTAAATAACTTTAATGCGTTGCTCGATTGTGTATCTTCCCATGGTTGAAATTCAGTTAGTCCGTGTGGTGGTGTGGCTCACATTCAACATCAGATCTCAATATTTAACCACACTTTACCTCACACACAAGCAAATGTTGAGTACATTCGAACGGTTAAAGCGAAAATTTATAAATTTGGTCTGAATGACTTCATTTTTAATACAAATTATCGGTCAAAGAGTTGGTGGTATTTTACAAGTGGGTACGGCAACTTCCATACAAAATAAATGTTGTCTTTTGTATACTTCAAGAATAGTTAGAGCTAAAGTTTCTGAGTATGCTGTAAATGAATTCTTAGTCAGTCAAAGAGTAGGCGGAGTTGGGCAACGGGGCATGATACCTCCCATAATATACATTTAAATATTAATTTTTTTATATGTTGACAACGGTAATATTAAATGTTTCAAAATTTGGTGTTCACAAATTAATTTCCACTATATAGTACATCATGAGTCAAACAGTAGAATATGTTAAATTTTTAAAAGTGGCCCTCTCCATAAATATTTACAACAGACTGTTTATATACATATTTACTTATTGTTTACCTACATATACATTCTACATATCGTAATTTGCCAACTCTGCTTCAGTGTTACGGAATAGCTTCTCGGAATTTTGTGTCAATTTTTATCCATGAGTACCTGAACCTACAGTTTAATGTCGACTCCGAACGACACTCTTGAGAAATTTGTTCATGGCATTCAGTTACTCACACAACTAAGAAGTAGAACCTGAAAAAAATATTTTCTTGTAATATTTCCTTTTTTTTCATAGTTTAGTTAGTTTTTAATTAAAGTACGAGTAGTTTGCAAAAAAATTTTAAAGAACTTGTTTATACTTTCCCACATTTCATTATACCAAACTTTCACTGGTACATATGTATGTATGCCTAATACATCAATAATCATAACAAAGAAATTCTCAATACCTCAACAAATTCGTTATTCCCCAGTTTCACTGTAACAACAGTAATAGCGAAATTCACCCAATAATTTATCAAATGATGATTTAAAAGAAGCAAAAATGGTGGAATGAAACATAAAATGAGAGCACAAAGTGATGATAATAATGAAACTGATGATACTGATTAAAGAAGTGGTCGTGGCAATGGCAGTGGCTGGCTATACTGATGACTACTATCAGTCATTTATAACAATTGTTGTTTTGCTGTGACTTATAATGTTGAGTTGTTGGGTTGGTTATTATTGTGGCACCTTCAATGATGTCTAAGCAACAAAATTACCAAGAATATAATAACAGTGATAAATAAAAGAAAAATTAACTCACAACCTTTTTTTTATTTGTTAGAATTAAAATATAAAAGAACGAAAATTTTGGGGAAAGTAGCATTTGTTAAATAAGATATTTAAAAGAATTTATAAAATTCAAAACTGTGTATAAATCCATTTAAAATAAAATAATAAATTTATTCACACGTTTCAGAATAATTTTGAGTATGTATTTCCAAATGTTGCCGGTATAATAATGTCCCTTAACAGTTCTAAGCTGTAAAAACAGTTACGCGTGTGTATTTAGTAAAACTGATAAGTTTTTTTTATTGATCAATACATAGCATACAGTTGTTTTATTTAATATTGTTTATTTAAGTACTTAATAAATTACAATATAATTTAATAATTATATATATGTATAAATAGTTATATAATTACGAGGCAAGGGACTAAGACCAGTGTCGCAAAGGCGAGCGTCTGTTGGAAATCGAACTCACAACTCTCGCACTAGCAGTCTGGCACAATATCAACTAGACTGCTGCATCACTGACAGTTATTTTAAAATAAGAAAAAAAATTTATATATCTATACTAGAGTGTCCGTTTTTGTAACAGTGTATTATACATAATAAGATGAATTTAACATTTCGAATTAACTAAATCATAAGTACATACATACATACATACATACATAATTGGCCATTACAACCCTGTGTCAGGATTACGGCCTAGCTTCTCGCAGCACTCATGTTCTGTGTGTCCATGAGACCTACAGTTTAAAGTCGACTCTCAGAGTGTTTGCCAGACGACTGCTGAAAGGTAGTCGCCGGAAGGAATAATTCTTTTTTTTTTTCAAGATGTCAGAGCTGAGATTTGAACCCGGCTCTATCTTTTTAGTAAGCCAACACACTAACCACGGCGGCTACTACTAAAGTATAAGTGCGATTTTGTTACTAAGTTGAACTACATATTTAATTTAGAACTGAAAACCTATTTTTGTTAGGTCAAATCGAACTACAGACAATAGTGAATAAAAAAGTCGGTAATAAAAGACCTTTTTTTTTGGAAAGTTTGAAAGATGCATTTCTGCAAATATAAATATGTATGTTTTTGCATATTCATAGTTTTAATTCTACTACTATATTTCCATTTCTTGCAAATATTAAGTCAAAATGTATTTATGCTCAACAATCTTTCTCAAGTTCCAAGAGTTGAGTTTAATATCCTATAATTTTTTCCTGTTACAAGGTATAGACAGAAAACTAGCCAGAGTTTTACAAACACTTAACTTATAACCATCCTATTAATTAATGCAAATAATTTTATCTACTTAACCCGGCATTATTAACCTTAAATCATGTCGCATGATTACTAACCATGGGTCTTATCGACCCTGAATTGTATTATCCATTGAAATCGTCTCAACTTATAAATTGATACAACGTATACTTCTTTTGGTAGATTTTAGTCTTTTATTGTTTAATTTTAGTATACAATGGTGTAAATTAAAACAAAAATATTTAAATTAAAATTAAGTATGAATTCATTACAACATAGCTAAAAAAAGTGAAAAAAAAGTTATCCAGCCGAATTGCGCATAAAATTAAGAGTTTTTAAGATATTGACGTCAAATAAAGTGCACTTAAAACCTGAAATATAATAGTAAAATGTTAGAAAGAAAAATTGGTACGGCTAAAGCAAACAATTTTCAGTTATGTTCTGTAAATGTTACCTTTTATTCGGAATTTTCCTCATAGAACATATCATCACAAATGGATTTCTCTTGTGCAGAACCAATGCAATTTGAGCACAGTGCTTCTGGCAAATATATTTTCCACATTTAGAGCACGTGGTTTTGGTTTTGCGTTTTAATTTATTACAATGCAAATAAATGATCATATATTTTTTGTATAACGGTATAACTAACCTGAGTCTAATCGACCCATAATCTTTGTTACATTATTGCTAACTATGGGTCTAGTCGACCCATAATCTTTGTTACATTATTACTAACTATGGGTATAATCGACCGAGGCTGTTTTTTAAAATAATTTTATATGCATAATATCATAAATTTTCCTTATGTTTATTATTTATAAACGTTTAAATATAAACAAATTTAGATTACACATATATCTTGAGTTAAAATATCGTCATGTTTTTTTTTTTTAATTTAAAAAATTTGCGCGTCTGGGTCGATTCGACCCAGAGGTTAGTAATGTAGGGTTAAAAGGGACATACAAACTGTTATTAATACTCGTATGTTGGGCTGTAAAATAAAACCTAATGACTGGTTTTGTAAAAAATTTTTTTGGTATATTAATTGATATGTAGTGTATACAAAAATCTTAGTTTTATTCAAAATGCCATCTCTTGGCCTTCATACACGCTTTAAGTCTCATTGGCCAGTCATCAATAGCTGCATGTACCTTATCCATTGACTACAGCACGAACCATAGCTGTCTTAAGAGAATCAATATTATGGTGTCTTTTGTGGGAAACCATATCATCTAAAACCGTCTGCAATTTGTACTATAAGGGATTGAAATCAATGCTGACAGATGGCCAATCTGCAGAGCATATAAAAGCTCTCAAAATTGTTTCGAAACCAGAAGAAGAATCTTGTTGGAAATTCCAAGGGAACAGGAAATTTTTAAGCGGCTTCACAACCGTCTCCAAAATGGTTTTTTGGTAAACTTTGGCTTTTTTCACAGAAATGCAAGTAAGTCTCCACATCGTAAGACACATCCCACGAAACCATTACTGCAACTGGATGATGACTAGGGCAACCAAAAATATGCTCTATAAAATTAGTTTTAAGCGCCTAAAATATGCAATAAAAAACACTTGTAAGCGTTAAAAATATGCTCTATAAAACTCATAATACATACATATGTTGAAGTAAAATTACGTATATTTTTTTCAAAAATTTGAAAACATAAAAAGTAACAATTAGATACCAACCAAATAATATAAAATTCCTTTATATTTACATATGGCTCATAACTCAAAAAACACATTATTTGAGTTAATAATGTAGAAATATGAAACGAATTCTAATTTAAAACATATCTAAAAATTGTATTTTTATATTTATTTTTTTTTCACTGAGTGGCGAAATAAAAATTAAAATTGTACTTTTTGACTAAATTAATATGTTTAAATGCATTATCTCAGAATCGTTTTTTTTAGTTATGCCACGCTTCTCGCGAATGAGCTATATTTTTATTTTAATTCAAAAATTAACAAAAATTTCACTAATTTATTATTTAATATATTCTTACAAAAATTTAGTTAATTTAAAAATTAACTTTTAATTAAATTTTTTATACCATGCAATTATTGCAATTTTTCCCCAATAGGTACAATGTTGGAAAACACGTAACTTTTAATTTAGAATTCATTACTAAGCAATTTTTTATAAACGCTAATTCCCCTAAATATTAAATTTTTATGCTTTGTATTTGATTTTTGTTTTGCTTTCTAGTAGGTAGTAGTTATTTTGAAAAATAAAATTTGGTTGTACACGTAAATTCGTCTAACATATGTAAAAATTTGTAAAATATGCCATACAATTCTAAAAAAAAATTAAAAAATGCAAAAGTATGCATTTATGACGAAATATGCAAAAATATGCCGCAACAAATAAGGTTAAAACGTCGTAGATTTTCCTAAAATGAATTAATATTTTGCTTTTTTTGTCAATAGCATTCAGAAAAAATGCTAATGCATATTTTTGGTTGCCCTAATGATGACTTTTCGACCCGTTGAATGAGTTCTGATGCTTCTTTAGATGACCGGGAATAAACTCTATCAATTCGTTTGATAAATTTTTCCTGTACGGTAACAATTTTTTCATTCATAAATAATATGCAAATTATCAGCGTATTTTACCAAAAGACATTTGGATTTTTCTATCCTATCTTTTTTTAAGGCTGCAGTTTACAAATGTCCTGTATGCCCTGTGAAAGCTCCAAGACCCAAGTAGTTTTTAATAATACGACTCATGAACTTTTGTGTGATATTCATCTCACGGGCCATGATTTTCTGTTTCCGAAAAGGTTTTCATTGAAATCTTTTTTTTCCGGCAATAAATACTTGCTGTGTCTAAACGCTACATGAGAGGACCTAACGGAAGCGGTCTTTTATATATCCGGTAGACGAACTTGTGATTAATGCCGAGCGGACGGAGCGTTTTAAAAATATAATTTTTTTTTTTTCACATTTAAAAAGTTTTATAACTGCGATAAGGTTATCTCTATCTGACCACTCCATGGTTAAAGTTATCAAAATTTCAAACTCCTGTATCTGACTAAAACTATAGAGATTGTCTTTCAAAAATCTTTATTTTTTTATATTATATAATATTTATTAATTTAATTCCGATATTTCGCTACACTATTGTATACCTTTATCAGCGGTTTTTTTAGTTTAATTAATAAAAATAAATCTCTTTTTTGAACTTAAGGTCTATTTTTATTTAGCATTAAATATTTATTTTCGATATTTCGTTGCCTCTTCGTGTAGCGTCTTCAGGAAAAATTACCAAATTGTATTATATAGTATTTTTCACACTATTTATTTCACCTTTTATTTAACTTTTAAAATTCTATAATATATAGTCATTATTATAGTGTGAAGGTGGCTTAATGAATTATAGAATAGTAATTCTGTGAATTTCAGCTGATACCAACTGTATATTACAGTCATACAAAAATATTAATTCATATGCATGCAAAATACATGTAAATACATACCTATATGAGTAAGTATGTGTTTTGTGTGTTTATTTAATACTTCTTTATTATTGTGTTTGTTATGGGTCTTTCGAGAGTTATAAAATTTCATGGCTTAAGCTTATAATATTTATTTTCATACGAATATATCTTAATACTATATATTATAAGTTACCTACACATGTACATGTATGCATACACCTATGTCTGTATATGTATGTAAATTAAAAGAAAAAAATAAATTTATAAACCTGGCAAGCCATTTATATTTCGATAAAAGCATTTATGCAAATAGTTCCTTCAATTCTTTTAATTTTTTTTTTCTTTCCCTTTTTTGTATTACATACATACATACATACATACATACATACATACATACATACATACATACATACATACATACAGTGGTGGCCATATAATTAGAAACGACTTAGCAGCACACATTTTTCTTAATATATTTTTAAAATTAAGTTCACAATACCAAAACTAAATACTGTAAATTGTAAAGTATTCAATCATCATTGAATTTATAATAAAAATATTTACAGCTGAGATAACATTTTTAAAAAAATTAACTTTAAACGAAATATAGCACTTTTATGTTGGTCTTATAATTAGAAACGACACAAATGTTTTAACCAAACTTAAAACTTTTTCCACAAAAGTAAACAAAAATTGACCTATCCTCTAATAGGATATTCTCTTACATATTTAATTTTTGAAAATATTGGTTTATATTTGTCTTCTTTGTAAATTTTGTATTAAATGCTGATGTGTTTATAGAGAAATGTTTCACTAGGTTTGCTGCATCATTTGGAACTCTAAGACTTTTTATTTTTTGGACTGTTGTTCGTGTGATTCCTTTTTACAATTGCCTATGAGTTTTCAATTGGGTTTAGATAAAAATTTTACGATGATAAGTACAAAATTTCAATATTTTTATACGAAATCCAGTATGTCAATAACTTAGAATTTTGATTTGAGTCGTTATCATGTTGAGAACGAGCATTTTCTCAAAAGAAATATTGTTCTATTACATTTTTTAAATTGTTTTTATATTGATATTAATCAACTTTTTCCCTTTAGTCTTAGAATGGCTTCACACCACACCACGAAATTGCATCCCAAGTTATAATACACCACCACTGTTTTAACAAAGTACCTAAAGTCTTAAGGATTTTACTGAGGAACATCTTACGTAAGATTTTTCGTCAGATGAAAACAAAATATTCTGAAATTCATTGCTTGTAAGAATTCTATTTCAGATAACATGCATCTTTGTTGAGCATTTTGCTTGCAAAGAGTCAGTGTTTTTTAATATTTTTTTGCCACATGCGGTTTTTTTTATACAATACATTTACGAAAGCCAAAATGCTTATAAACGCATTGTTATTGTCCGTGTAAATATTTCTTCTCTCATTTGTTGCCCAGTTTCACCCCAATTTTGTGTGAATTCAGAAATTGGTTACCTTTACTGATGCTGCAAATAATCTTATCTTCTACTTGAGGAGTTTTTCTAGCACTGGGCTTCCTGGCTGGGGTTACAAACTTCTTTTGTTTAATTTTAGAAGTGAACTGCACCAAACTTCACTTGTTTGGATTATGAAAACCTTTGTGCGATAGCCCACATTGACAGTAATTCCATTGGATACGCCTTAAAGGAGCCCTCCCTTATTTATGAAGTGCATCACTTGTTTTTTCCAGTCTTGAAAACTAAAACGTATTAAGGTTATTTAAATACGATCTACTGAATTTTAAATTTAGGACTCATAATAAAAAATAAGTTAATTAATTAAAGAAAACCTGAACGTTTCTAATTACGTGGCCAGCTAAAAACCAAGTACTTAGAAATTAACCAAAATTTTTTTAAAGTGCAAGCTTTAAATTTAAAGTTTTTTTTCAGCGGCAATAATGTGGACTGTGGGCTGTTCGAATAGCGGTGCTTATAATTTTTAGTAATGGTTTTAAAAGAAGTTACACTTTGATTTCATTTTGATTAAACATCGTTTCTAATTATATGGCCACCACTGTACATACATACATACATACATACATACATACATACATACATACATACATACTCATACATATGTATTGAAAAAAAAGAAAATATTTTTATATTTACAAATTTGAATTTATTAAATAAATATATAGAAGGAGTAAAATGGAAAGTTACATTAACTATTCAACGAAAATTTTTACTTACCTGAGGTTATAAAAACAACAACAATAGCGAAAACAACAAAGAAATCTGTAAAAAAGAATGCATACAAAAGAAATTATTAATAATACAATTAAAATACAAAATCCAAAAATAAAAAGAGAAAAAATAAAAATTGAAAGAATTTTTAAAATATTTAAAAATATTTCCAATCTAATAGGACAGTTTGAAAAGCATTGAACTGTTTAAGTTAAATAATTCCAAAAATTTTTAAAGAGGATAAGCTTGCCTCTATGGATATTTAATTTGTGTTTCACCAGATCGTTAGAAAATATTTTCCTCAAATTTGATATTCAAACCTTCTTGTGATAAAAATTTTTTCAAATCACAGGAAATAGCTAGGCCTTTCAATTACGTACAGATGATAATAATCAGTTTCTAAAATGAAAAAATAAATGCAGGGATTAGAAAAAAATTACATTCAGAGTTAAACTTAAAGTAAGAAAAATTAGGAATTTTGAAGAAATTTTTACAAAGCTATATTTACTTTTTATGTTTCCTGAAATATTAAATATCATACGTGGCGCATAATTCCACGCATAACCACAAACGCTTTAAGTGTTATATTCTGGAAGAGTGTTTCTAAATTTTTTTTGGGGTGGTTTGAGTCCCAGTACTGAAGGAATTAAAGAAAAAATTATGTGCGACATTTCGAAGTTTTAATTAAAAAAAGTTTTACTTAATAAGTAAGAGGTTCCCCCCACCTCGAAGAAGTCCAATCATAAGAAAGCCGACCCCTAAGATTCTACTATATAAAAATATCAAACCAGCGCTACCTACTGGGAAGTAATAGACAGAATTAAACGAGGATCGTGACCTACCAACAACCTAGCAAAGATCCTAACCACTTCACAATAAACAAAATTAACATCAACAGATAGTTGGGGCAATTGCTGTTGACCAATTCAATGTTGCGGATAGCAACTTCCCAGCAGAAATTAATGCTTACCAATAAGATATATTGCAACCAGTAAGCAAATATTATACAAAATCAAAAATAATGCCTTATCCTATAGCATCTTTGGAAGCTTCAAGGTATGAATAAACAATATAATGCTTCCATTATTGCTTACAATTTTATTTATTGCTTCTAAATTTGAAAAATTTTCTGCTGGGTTGTCCCATTGACATAAGAAAAAAACAATAATTTCTTTCTACAATAATTCCAATACAATGCACGCATGGGTAGGGGTGTAAAAAACCCTGAGTATTGATCTTCAAATATCTAAAAAGAATATCAGATCCCCATGAAATTTAGCAAATATAGACAAAATATAACGACAGAATTAATGTGTTTTTAGCTATCTTTTGCTGAAATTGGGGCATTATATTTAAAGATTAATGAAATCTTTAAAAACTAATAAATGTTGATAAAATTTTTATTGAAAAAAATTAAAGTGAAAGTGTGTGTTTGATTTTTTTTTTTAAATCGTAGTAAAAACTTTAAAGTACTCGCAAAATAAGAAGTTTTATATTAAGTTTTTTACAATCTGAACTCATTCATTCCTAATAACAACTCGTATTGTCGTACACTCTTCTAGGCAAGCAGCTAAACTTTAGATCCACAGAAAAGTTATATGGCAAAAAACTACATATAAATATTCCTTTTTCTTAAGAAGTACAATGATTCAAGTCTGATTTATGTACATTTTATATCTGCTTACTTCATTAATGTCAGAACTGAATTGGCATTTTCAAAACTGCCAGCATTTTTCAATAGAGTGATGTGTTGCGCCCACCACTTTGTCTATATTGGGGAGCACACATGACAATTTCTTAATCACTGCGGCATAACTGGTAAGTTCAAAGCTCTAAAAGTAACCATTAACTTCCGTCACCCTGTTAAGGTAAATAATTTTCAAAAAATTCTATATAAATTAAATATTTGCGGTTTTGTATGGCCATTACATGTAAAAAAAAAAAAATTCAGCATCATATTACTGACAACGAAAAATTAAAAACAAAACTGAAAAGTTAAAAATCGTGGACCACAAAAATCCATTCGGTTAGACTATTTTTTTATTTTATTTTTTTGTTGTAAATTTTTCAAATAGAAAATAGACTTTTTAGTGAAATTCAAGAGTATAATAAAAATATAAAAATCATCAACAATATGGTTTTCTACAGGTAAAATGGTTTTTTTTTTTTGAGAGAAAAGAAAAAAAGTGAAATAAAAATATGCTAAAAATTGCTTTTTTATGACCATAAATAAACATTCATACTCGTATAACATACATACAAGAGCTTTTAAATATGCTCTATAATATACCCACATATACATATGTAAATATGCATTCGTACGTACATGTATATATTCGTATATAAAATTCACTATATTTTTATTATTATAAATTCATTCAGTTGATTTTGCATAAGTTTTCTTTTTTTGGTAAATGTTAAATTTATTTTTTACATCTGCACACAAATGTAAATGGTCTCGAATGTCTATATATGTAGATTCATTTACATGCATAAGTAATTTTATACACAAATTTACGAGGATCGTTTTAAAATACCATATAAAGACTTCTGCTATAGTTGTTATTTCCAGTTTAATGTAAGCAATTGCGCAAATAAGAAATAAAAAAAGAAAACAATGGGCAAATTTGAGGCATTACATGTCGACCTTGCGCACTTCGGCAAGCGTGTGCTCCATTTGTAAAATTTTAAACAACAAAACTTATCTTTCAGAGTATCAGCAGTTTGCTGTTAGTTTACGTAACCCAGTTTTAGAATGACTCCAGAGAAATAGTCCTGCGGCATTATATCACACAGTTGCTCAATTGTTTTTTTGTTTGTGTGGAATCGCTAAGATCCTGGTCATTGTAGTCGACATTAGTCAATTGCTGGCAATAGAGATTGGTTATTTTGGTTTCGTAGCGCAAAGAATTTAAAATATTATTGAGATCATGCTACAAACTCATTCAGAACCGTGAATGTCTACTTTAGAGAACAAATAACACCCATCGGTCACAGAAAGAACTTGATTAAAAGGAAAAGCTGGTCTAATTTCACAAATTGGCAGAATAGAATTTTTTCCATTTTCATAGTATATATTCACAATTAAAATTCTATATTCTTTTCTAAAACTTTGCTAAATAAATGCGAAAATTTGATGCTAAAATCTTAAAATTTTACCATTTTGTGGTACGTTTGCCTTTTAACCCCAAATTTGTCCATCTTTTATTGTATGAATCTCCCTGTAAGGAGCTTGTTCCTAATCATAGCATTTTCATTAAATAGCGAGTATTTCTGAGCTGAATTTAATATTTTAAAATACCTCTTAAAGAGCAAACTGAATACTATTCAGTATTGGGATTACTTACTTCAGTCCTATGACAATCACTTGTACAATTCAATGGTAATTCACTCATGACACTGACAGCTCTCTATCGTTAAGATATAATATTCACTCTTCATTAGAGTGATCCATGACATCATGATCCATAATTATCTTTGCAGGATCTACATCTCAAATATTTTCAGTTGGCTTATATCGAATGCTGTAATACTGTATTTTTGAGTTGGAGATTATATCTTGACATCGAAGAATATTCACATATTTTATAAAAACCGATATGGCATATGGTAACTTATTTTTGTTGAGGCATTGTTATTTAGTAGGCTATAGCCGTATTTAAATAAATTTGGAATTGTTTAAAATGTTTCTGTATGTAAAAAAGAATTAGGGGTGCTAGTTTCGTTAATCAAAGTTTTATTGTGCTTCCATAACGCTCTTTGTAATACTAAGTGATGCGTTACCCGACATCTGGCTAACCAGATCTGATTAACCGATATTAGGTAAATTGATAGAAGGTTTTGTTTAAAAGCGTAACTCTCTTAAATTCTTTTTAAAGTAGCCTGAAAAGCTAATGCATTCATTAAATTATCGAGAAATTACGAGAAATATGGAAAAAAGCAATATGCATGGATCGATAACTGCTAGGGGTGTGATTGCTCTAGCAAATACCATTTTAGACTTCATTAAATATAGAATGACATCTCATACAATTTTTCATAAGCTCGTATAAGCAAAATAGTACTTTTCTTGTGGTCCTTGCCAAATTTTGTTTCTTTTGGGACCTCTTCGCATTTCCTATGAAGTCCATGAGTTCAGTGTAGTGAGGACTGTGATTACATAATATCAACCCTATGCTTGTTTTAAGTGAGTGATTAACAATGTTTACGCCAATCTAAACCGATATTCATATATTTTGTATATACTCTACATATTATTAAAGAGAAGTACTACTATCTTCTCTGCAGCAATATAAGCTGTTTAATGCAAATATAATTCTTAATTGTCTTGATTTTCTTTTCATCGATGGACAAAGATTTTAAAGCACTGAGAATTTTTTTTTTGCTGAATTTGTGTGTCCAATTCGCTTTTAGACTCCCTTAACCTTTAACTTATGAGGTGAAAATTTATGGCATACAAGCAGAGGTGTTAGTAATAGTAATGTACAATATATATAATAATGGATTCATATTTACATTATACAAAGTTAAAGACTTCTTAATTCATATTTATAAAAGAAATTTGAAAAAAATTCTTATTTTCTGGGAAATTTGCTGTTTATTTACAAACATCTTTCTTATGGATCAAACAAAGAGATGCATTATCTTCTTCTATATTTGAAAAATAAAAAGACTTCGAAAATTAAATGGCATTTTTCCTTAGATTAGAAGTGTGTATTTAGTAAGAAAAAAAATAACAGTTCAATAACTCTTATATTTTAAAATCTAACAATTGGTTTGTAAGATGTAAAATTAAAGAAAAAAATGTAACGTATTGAAAGAGGTGGTGGTAATATTTACACAAAATATTTTTAAGAATTATACAGAGTGGGCAAACAAACAAAACATTTCGCAAACGTTACCACAAAGTCATAAGCTTTTAAATTTTTTTTTAATCGTATTGTACATGAGCAAAACCAAATACTTTCTAAATGAGAAAGAGCGCAAACGAAAAAAATTGGCTTTTTGCTCTTGTGCTTGCTTTGTTATTCCCTTAAATTTGTATAATTTGCTGTTTTTCTCTTTTTCTTTTGTTTTTCTTCTCATTCATTTTTTGTTGTACCTACTCACATTTGAATTAGTGTATTTGTAGTGCCCAAAACAAAAACAATATATAAAACTAATTGGGACAATCGCTCTCACTGTTTTTGTTTTGTTTTTATTTTACTCATTGTAAAGAACAAAACAAAATGAGATCAAACGTTTAGTTTTGTCTACTTTCCTACTCTGGTATTATAGCTTGCTTTAGAAAAAAATGTATACATATGTATATATGTATGTAAATTTAGTATTTGTCTTTTCAATACAGTCATCAAAAAATTCTGACCACTTCTACCGAAACATCGTATTAGTAAGTAATGGAACAATATTATATTATTAGTTAGTAATGGAACAAATTTACTGAGAAGAGGCCGACTCCAAAGTTGCGGTTACTCAGTTGACCATTAAAACGATTTTGTCCATAATAAAAACTAGGCTTAGAGCTGAAGTTGTTATTTATTTCAGTTTCGTATTGCCGCGCTTCGATAACATCGTCTTCGATGTTTTCTTTCTCTATCGCAAAGATAATTACCTTGTCGAGGTGTAAAGGCTTACACTACAAGGACTCAACCATTTAAGCTGACGGAGAGCAATAGCTCTCAGGCAGGATCTCGCATGCCAGAAAAACAATTGAGAAGCAGTCACTATAAATTATGCCATGGGCTGGATCACGGAAAACAACAACAACATCATCTATAATATCATTATAATCTTTTCTCCTCGCTAATTTAAACTTACTCTGCGGGCTTCTTGGGGTTAATTGTTTTTGGATTATTTAGCTGACCGTTGAATAATCGATCAACAGAAATTTGGATCGCCGAGCCCGTCAAAAAATCAAAACTAAAGATATTTTAAATTTACGTTAATTTTTTTATTAAAAATTATTTGCTAAAAAATTCACTCCTGCTAATTTTATGTTTACTACGATGAGGTAGTACAATATTTTCTGTATAAAGTTACGAAAAAATGGCACCAATGACGACGTGTGGTAAAATTTACCGTTACACACTAATATCTGCTTGTGACTGTAAGCTAAAAGAAGCCGAACACTACAGATGAAAAGAGCACAATGTTCTAGGAGGGTACTGAGAGTATAAAATTGTAAACATTTAGCAGAAAGTAGTTTTTAATAAAATAAGTAAAGCGGTGTAAAATTTACCCCAACCTCATAAGTTAAGGGTTAAATATAGGAAGATACTTACAATTTTTCATAAGCACGTGTAAACAGTAACCGCCGTGGTCTAGTGGTTAGTGTGTTGGCTTACTAAGACATGGGCCCTCGGTTCGACTCCAGGAAATATGAAAAAAATATTTCTTTCGGCGACTACCTTTCAACAGTCTTCTGGCAAAAGCTCTGAGAGTAACTAATTGCCATGAACAAGCTTCTCAAGTCTGTCGTTCGGAGTCGACATTAAACTGTAGGTCCCGGTACTCATGGATAAAAATTGACGCACACAACATGAGTGCTGCGAGAAGCTAGGCCGTAATCCTGACACAGGGTTGTAAAGGCCAGTTATGTATGTATGTACGTGTAAACAGTATATTATATTACTGGTGCCAAGTATAGGCATCCTTCACATTTCCTATGAAGTCCAATCTTCTATAAAGAGTTCCGTGCTGTGAGGAATCACATACAATCAACGCTATGCTCATTTTAAGGGAATGATTAAGAATATATAGGCCAATCTGAACCGGTATTCATACTGTAGAAAGCACAACACACCAGAGAGAAATTAACAGTTCATATCTATAATTTATTGGTATTGAAAACAGTAACACGCTGTTTATTAATCATGTGATCATGGCATTGGCTATGCCCAAACATAGTTACATTCATAATACCTATTCCCTTCGACTTTTCTTTTTCTTGCTTTAGCTAAGAGAGCAATAATCTTGATCTAAGAAAGAAGTAGTCATTGCAACAAAAGATTTAGAAAATGTTGTTATTAATCGTAAAAAGCAAAGAATGATCAAATATTTGGTCATAAAGACAAATGTTTTTGTCCAAAAGATTTTCCGTCTACAGTAAGTCAAACTACTCTCGTATATAAATATTATATAAACTAATGGAATAGTGTTTGTGTATGTGTGTACTTTAAAACCATATCATTACACTTGTATTCATATTCGCTTGTGGTTGTTTTTTTATTTCTTTTTTGGCTCCAAATCTGCCGCTCATTTAATGTGTCCCCAATGATTGCCTTCCTATAACGCTACTGTATATGTGTGTGTATGTTACATATCTGTTACAGTTTTTCGTACTTTTTTTAAAGGGACAACATTCTTTCTTTCCTTCTAACTTGTACATATACTCGTATATTCCATAACACAGTATAAAATTATTTTAATTTTTTGTTTACTGTGGGCCAAATTCTCTTTTTATTATTTGATTTGTTTGTTTGTGCGTCTGGCATATGTTTGTTTTCAAATTTATATATGAATTTAGTTCATTTTTTATATTTAAATTTCAGTTTCACTTTTCTTGTCCCCCTAATTTTTTGTTTTTTTTTTTTTATAACAAAAAGCCAACGATATTACAGTGTGTTGATATTCTGCAGATAAATCAATTTACTTAAATTTTTTTTTCTTCTTTTTTTAGAGCATTAACATGCCAACAAGCGTACAGACATATACATAAATGCATATGTATTTCAAATTCTTAATGTGTTTTATAAAATTTGTAATATTTAGTTAAATAAACTGAAATAAATAAAATTACATTTAAGGTGTAACATTTAGATTAAAGATTATAAATGTTTGTTGTGTAGAAAACTACACGCATGCGACCATATATGAAAAAAAAAATACTCGTAAATAATCCCATAAAATTCAAGAATATAACATACGAGTATAAGTACATAGATATGTATGTATAAAAATTTTTGTGTGTATATGTATGTATGTACAACTTACCTTGAATTATATCATAATATATTATTCGCTTGGATTTAATTTGAACACCTATTAACGTGATTCGATGACACTTAAATAATCACATTTTACTATCCATGTTATTTTGACGTTGTCATTTAGAAAAAAGTATTCAAATATTCAAAGTGTATCAAACTTTTGCTCAATGGCAAAAAATGGCGATTAATTTTTAAAGATTTCAATTAACATATCAACGCAACTCTTAAATAAGACACAATCCGTCCGTTAAACAAACACCGAAAATGTTTTTCTATCTACTCATTACAGTACGAATACGAAAACACTAATGCTGTTAAACATCTGAGAGAGTATGTTGACAGAAAGAGTGTATGTATCCTAAAGCCCTCTATCCACTTTTAAATAAAGATTATACGTGTGTAGAAAACTACGCTCACGTGCAAACATACATGGTTGTAGTTGAATCCGAGAAATAAGATTATTATATATAAAACCGTTATCTACTGCTCTTGATTTTTGGGCAATGCATCAAAAACGCATTTGAAGAGAAACCAAGTGTCACAAACTAAGGCAATAAATATTATCCACAATCTTCCCCGCCTATACCGATGTCTGAGATGTCCAATGGAAAAACTCTTTTATAATGTGTATAGCAAAATGTGCAAAATCACTGCCGAAACTTATTATTTATGCACATAAAATTAAAGATCGGAATATTTTCTTTAACAATATTGACTCAAAAGTCAAGAAAATATAGATTTTTTACCAATTCATAACCAAAAATTAAATAGAGGTCAAAAAGCTCGATTTTTGATTAAAAATCAATTTGCGCGACCACTAAACCACTTCCGAAAAATCTGAAAAAATTCACAAAAATAGTTTACCTTATGAGTATCCAAATTAAGAATGATCTTCCCACGAATTCCAATTTTTAATTTTATTTGGGACACTCTAATATCCATATCAGACAATAAGAGATTTAAGTGAAACTCAGAATCTGGTGTGCAACAGTCCTGAGTACTACTTATTAAGAACTGTCGCAAGACACTTCCTAGTTTACAAATATGGAGGGTGCGTGCCATAGTGGTTAGAGTACTCGCACAAAACAGCAAAAGGAAGAATATATATAAAAAATTTTATTTACGGTTTTTTCAAATTTATAATTTAAAAAAAAAAAATAATTAGGGGTTACCCCTCCACTTCCCCACCTCCAAGAAGTCCATCAAGAAGAAACCACTTCCTGACATTCCCCTCTATTCTACCAAAATGAATGATCAGGAGAAACAGCGCCACCAACTGGGAAGTAGTAGAAATAACAGCAACATATATATACATAGCAGCGAAGATCCTCACCATAAAAACACACCATATTGGTAGATGAGACAATTGCTGCATTTTTTGCATTGTATTTTCACAAATTCGAGTACAATGCATAGCATGAGTAAGGGTTTATCCTTTGAGTACTGGTTTTAGAAAAAAAAAATTATAAAAAAACAAGAAATTTTAACTTTGTTTTTAGTATTTCGCTGTGATATATAATAAGAAAAAAATAGGAAACTATTTTAACCAAAATTTTTATTTTCCATTCCTATTGAAATATTTAATATCCAACATTAATTTGGCTGTCAAACAAAATTAATGAAAAAATTTATAAATTGTTTGTAAAATACAAAACGGACTATGATCTTCAAAAGTCATTAACAGACAATTTTTGTTTTCTTCATTAATAGACAATAAATATTGGAATTAATTACTATTTCCCATAAAAAACAAAACTCCACTCGTATAATCGGTATTTGTTTTTAGTACTCGTAAAAGAACACAGAAATACAAGCTTTAAGGTACGAAGTTCCTCATGACACATCACCAGTTGAGATAAGAGTATACTCTTAAATAAGATTGAATAAAAGCAGGAAAAAAAAAAACAAAACTTTTACTATTCACTATACAACTGAGTACTTTTCGGGGTAAAACAAACAGTTTTAAAAACTCGAGTCACGAGGTTGCGTTATAAACAACCATCTATATCCAACCACAATGGTCTAAAACGCTTAAATCTGTGACTTTAATTAAATCTTCATGACAATATTAGAGTAACACTTTGATTATTATTCTTGTTTAATCTGTGTATGTAGAAGTCTTATGATATAACGAAGATTTACACCAGAAGACACATGCTACTCGCGTATGCCGATTATTTGATATCATTATAAAACCGATTAGTGTTGTTGGTTTTAGTAATTACCTGCAAAGGATTCAAGGAGAAAATCAGAGACTATTCTATAAACTGCTAAAAAAATTTAAATATTCAAAGAGCGGCATAAAATAGTTCTTCATTCACTTGTAAATGAGGTAGTATGAGTACTGTAGTATTCCTCCAGTTTCGTCGCCCTGACAACTAATTTGGATTATTCGTATAGAAACTATACTTCCGGAATGCGTACAATCTTAACAATGTTTTTTAATCTTTCCAGTTCCTAATAAGTTTACTATAACGACCATAATCACCCTGTAATACTCGAAAGACGTTCTTCGTGTTCTTCATTTGTTAAGTGATTCATAATCGTAAATGGTAAACCTTTTACTAAATAAATAACACTACAGATGACAGATGTTTAACAACTGATACTCGTAGTCTTGACAAATTACCGAAGAAGTACATCTAGAAGCGAATAAATTAACCTCAAAAATCGGTGACTCATAGTTGTAGTCGCAATGGTCTAGTGGTTAGTGTTGTGGGTTCAAATCTTAGCCCTGACATCTTGAAAAAAACAAAAATAAGTATGAAAAAATTATTTCTCTCGGCGACTACCCCTCAGCAGTCTTCTGGCAAAAGCTCTGAGAGTAATTGATTGCCATGAAATAGCTTCTCGAATCTGTCGCTCGGAGTCGACTTTAAACTGTAGATCCCGGTATACGAGTGTTCTTATACGAGTGTTAAATATCAAAGTAAAGAAACATACTCATATAAAAAAGGATTGATCACCTAAGAATATGAAAAGACGCATCAAAATGGCAATAACGGGTAAAAAAAAAAACGAAAAATTTTTATATTTCCTTTACGAGTACATGCATATCCGCGTCGAAGATGTGAAAGGATAGTGTGAATGTAATACAAATATTGACACAGTTCTTATGTCTTAAAGTGATGTCTACAATGTGATCAGATAAGTGGTTTAAAATTACGTTTTTTTAGTTTTGTTTCCCCGAATACAGGCTTAGTAGTGGATAAACTTTGAAACCCTTAAATATCTGGCTTACAACAAATATTCGTTCAAAATTAGAAATATTTCATTCGTTGTTCCATAGGATTGCTTTACATATATGTACGTATTCAAGTAAGTAAAATAATTTTAAATATTAACATATTTTAATAGATAAAATGTAAATGTCTAATTCCTAATTTTATATTTTTCTTTTTGTGTTTAATTTTTCAGATGAATAAATATGTAGATTTAAAATAAAATATATGTCTGCAGGTGTTTTGAAAAAATATTTTTTTTTTTGTACAGTAACAAAATATCAGTAACAGCGACAAAACATGAAAATAATATGTGTACAGCACGTACAGCATTTTAACAAATCGTTTATTGATATTTGTTGACACATGCAACAAACAACAGTTACGAATACAAACTTGTAAAATTGTGTTTTTTTTTTTAGAGAAAACAATTTTTTTTTTATTTTAAAAAAATAAAGTGAAATAAAACGTAACAAATAGAACAGAAACAAATTACAAGTCAAGTGAAAGTATTCGAAGTGTTGGCTGAAAGCAAGACAATTTTGCAAAAGGCTTTTAAAATAAATATTCCTTTCATTGTTCCACGTCTATCAACACATCACGTTATTGTACCATCTATCACCACACTGGGCTACACACAGTATTAAGCCATGAAGATTTAAAAGAAAAATGTTTCTTAGTTTAACTAAAACCACTTCCAATTCAGTGTTAAAACAACAAGAAACTTTTTGATATCCTTTAGCAGTTTTCTGTCTTTCAATCGATTCTATTTTTCGGTGACAAGTTTCTAATCTACTCCGTATATTCTTCCTGTAAGTCCTCTATGGTGTAGATGTCTTTGTTCCCAATAGAATGAAAATCATTTTTTATGAGATTCTTTTGAAGAATTGAAACTCAATGAATTGGAAAATGTTGTTTAGCTATTATTTTATTTCTTTTTTATTTATTTCCTATAATATTATTTTACAGATACTTTTACACATTCGCCTATTTTTGATATTTTCTCTTACATGATACGCATTTATGCATTGATGTGTAAAATGTTCAAGAACAGTGTAACACAAAACTGACCACATAGATATTTAACAAATCGGAAGCAAATATTTAGTACAGTTTAAATCAGTTTCATCAAATTAATATTAAGGTCGTAATAAAAAGCTAAGAGTGCTCGATAATTGCTCTGTGAAATCGTTGGTTAAATGCACTTTAATAGACTTTAAAAACACCATAGATTACGACATATACATATACGCCCACTAAAGAGGTAATTCTCAAAATGAAAGTGTGGTCATGTCTGTAGAGCTATCCTAAAGTCAATTAAGTGACTCACACGCCTTAAATATAGTTCTGTAGACGTTAATATTGTCCTAAAACAAAAGTCATCATAAACTCAGAAGATGTAAGAATGTATTGATAAAAAAAACACTTTCAATTTAATTGCGCAAATACTATACAAGTTTGAATGGCTTACAAGCAATAAACTATTATTTCATAAACTACCATTATTGTGCCATCGTTTTACAATGCAGCTTTTTAATAAGAAAATATTCTTATCAACAAAAAATAGAAAGCAAAACTAAATACGAGTATAACGAAAAAATAGAGAAAAAATGAAATAAAAACACAACTGAAGTGGAAAATAGTAAAATCCCAATAGAATTCAAATAGAAGAAATATAACCATATCTCATATTGTTTGTAGTTGAACATAGTATAGCTATAAATATATGCCAACTATTTGACTCTACGTTCACGCGACGCGAATGATCTCAGTTTATGTGATGATTTGCATAGCACGACACTTCCGGTTTTTAAGAGCGTGAGAGCTTAAAATGTTAATATAAGACATAAACACTATTGAAATGATTTTTTTTTTGTTCGTAATTTAAAAGAAATTTTCATTAATTTTTTAAGCATGATTTTATGCATTACTCCGGGACAGATTGATCATTCGATCAGTCCAATTATGACTACTCCTTGCAAAAAATCTTGAATGTGTGTTTCTAATGCTAAGAAAGTTTCTGGTTTGTCGGCATAAGCGTATCACTTAACGTAGCTAAAGGCGTTAAATCGTACGCAGAAGGAGAGTAGTGAACAAAACAACTTCCTGAAATAAAGTTGTCACCAAATTGAAAGTTAAACGCCTATTAAAATTTTGAAACAAATGTATAATCAGCATGGAATACGAATGGATGATACTGTCAGCGTGTAAACGGCACCAATCCGAAAATTTACATGGATGTAATACTGACTCGTTAACGGCTATGTATGGTAATACTGCTTTTTAACGAAGTTATTAAACTAGAGATCACTAAGCACAATTCTTCCATAAAAATGCTATTGTTCGGTCAGTTTCAAATTTGGCTAATTAGAAAACATATGACGCAAGATTTTTACCTTAAATGTTCCAGGTAGGTAGTCAAAGACATTTCGGTGTTTTTTTGAAGACGTCACACTACAAAATCTATATTCTTTTCATTCCGCTTATTTATTTGTCCTATTGCTTATTTTAGAATCGAAAAGACTATAATTAATAACTGCACAAATTGCTTGTTCATTAGGTCGATAATATTGACGGTAAAACATACAATTTGCTTTATAAAGTTCGTAACCAGATTTATTTTGTTTAAAATAAATTTTCACAATTTGGTAGCACTGTTCTAGTGTTGACCGACTCGAGGTAACCCGCCAAACCTTACTGACAAGAAATGTTATTTTAGTTTGATATTATCAGCTGTAAAATAGTATTTGTCGGGGTAGATTATTGACGAGTTGAAAAAAAGCATGGACAACAATAATATTTTTAACAAAAAAGGTCTTAACCCTCTGTCTACCGTAAAAAATACTTTATGTAATTATCAAGTGGGGTCCAATCGACCCAGAGTACATTTATATGGAAATAGTAGAGGCCTAATAGACTCGACTAGTAGTTTGCTGTAGTCTGCTGTACAAAATTTATTACACAAAAAAATAATATAAATAAAAATTAAACAGAAAACAAAACAAAAATAAGCAAAGAAATAAAATCAAAGCAGCTGGATTATTAATGAATCAGATATAAATCAAATAATTTCACTTTTGGGTCCATTAGAATCGACTGGTAGACGGAGGGTTAATGTCTAAATAATAATGTTAGGAATATCTTTACACACTTTTGGGTTTTCATAAAGCTCTTTCTATCTTTAAATATAACTATTTTTTTATTTGATTGATGCCATAATATGTGGAACCTATAATATGGTTCTCTGGCATAGCGCATCTGAAATATCCAAGTTGCAACAACTCTGGCGCATAAATCAGGATAAGTTTGGTCACTATCATATACGTGAAATCATGTCCTCAAATCACTTGTGCTGAATATCCAAGGAGGCATGAGCTGTGTTGGACGTAACAATGTCCTCTTGTGGGTATCCCTATCATACAATTCAATCCAAAAGACTATGGAAATCGTTTATCCAAAGCATTTGCCCGTTGACAGCGGTGACCAGCTAACGCTTTTCTCATATAGATATGGATCGATGACGCCGCCAGTCCACAATCTACATCAAACAAGAATATTTTCGGGATGTATGTAAAGGTCTTCGATCTCGTGTGTATTGATGTTATCCAAAAGTGGGTCTCATCGCTGAGATTGAAAATATGTTGCCTAAGCAGAACAACCATTTTGATAATTTAATTATTGGCACGTATTGCTGAACGCTTTCTCAAACCATAGTGATTGGGTAAAAGAGACTGAATAAATGGTTCTTACTTTGACAGATGTCGCATCAATATGATCTATAAGTAAAAGTTTAAAAGTACCGCCATTTCATATTTTGTATATATCTCGAGTTAATGATGCCACTTTAGGTTTTCGACCCCAAATTTTTCAAGTTTACAATACATTTTCGGATATCTATTTCAGTTTCGGAGAAAAATAGCCGAAAACGGATTGCAGATTTTAAAAATTTTGGTGTCAAAAACTTAAAGTGGCGTCATTAACTCGTGATATATAAAATGGCGGATAGAGCACATAAACTCTCGCACGACCATATATTAACCTTTTTTTGTTATTCATTGTAATTCTTTATCTTATCATTTAACATTTGTCAAAAAAAAAAAAAAAAATAAAATAACAAGTACTGCAGTGGCTTTGTTTTTCTCCATTTAATTTTTTGTTCGTTTGAAAAAGGTACCGACATTTCTTAAGCAGGTGATGAACAATTTTTAACAATATACACGTCTGTGTACGAACAACAACTCCAGGCATCAATTATTTGACATTTTTATAAATTGTTTTTGACAAAATCACATTTATAATCACGTTATTGTGAATTTACTCTGGTATGTGTGGGTAAACATTTATTCAGATAATATATGCATTAAACGTAACATTGTCTGTCAGTCAGTCATTCAGTCCGTTTGTTTATTTAAAAAAGTCTCACTTTAATAATGCCCGAGTTATCATTTATTTTCTTTAACAGCCTGTTTCTAGAACACGAATGGTTTTTGACATTCGTCTTTTTATATGTGAAACAACAACAAAAACACTCAAATTTGTTAGTGTTTCTCATATAAAAAGACGAATGTCAAAAACCATTCGTGTTCTAGAAACAGGCTGTAAGTTTTTTTTTATATATTTATTTACTTTTGAAGAAAATAATATAAAATCAATTTCACATAATAGCATCGTTATTTGTAAACACCTGAGACCGGACAATTATTTGTAATTTTTATATAGATTATGATTTTTGTAGCCCAAAAAGGTTTTAAAAAATTTGTAATATTTTAAATAGACGATTTACAAATTGGTATTATTTAAAATGATTTTAAAAAATCTCGTCCATCAATTTTAATTATTTTAAAACAGATTTTACAAGTCACGTTTACATACGACTTTATTAGATCAGCTCTACAGGTACATGTTGTTCACGATTTGATGTTTGAAATAATTTGCTAGAAGAGACCGGTTGATAACTTTAAATAAGAAAGTGACAACACTTTAGACCACGGCGACTTTTGTATTACCAATACAATAGTTAACAATGAAGTATAAGATTTTTTACATTATTTGTGTTATTAAAAAAAATCTGTGTTCAGGAAAACTTTTCAAAAACTTAATATTTGTATAGAAAGAAACAATATATCAACCTTGATAACATACTTTAAGTAAAGCCAACCTATCTGAGTAAAATTAAACTCAAAGAACATTAAAGATGGAAACTGTTAGGACCTTATGAATATTAAATATAATTATTATTTTAAATTTAATCATTAAATTTAAATCATTAACAACTTTATTGCAATATATGTATGCAACGTTATTGAGGTCATGTTTCTTTTTTAAAAGTATTTTAAATATTTTACCTCAGCTTAATGATTCTTTTAAATCAACACAAATTTATTCATTTTTATTAATTTCTTGACACCTGAGGTTACATTTGCACAGTCCATTCACCTTTAAATCAAGTTAACATTTATACAAATAATTCTCAGTCATCAATCTTTTTTAAAATAAAATAACGAGTAAAAGTTGAAAAATGTAAGAAAAAAAAATAGTAAAAAGTAAATAAATTATAAATATGCTTAACCCTAATAAAATGAAATGAATGAAAATAAAATAAAATTGCAATATGAAAAAGAAAAATAATAAAAATGGCATTAAAAGTTAAATAAAAAAAATCACTTAACAAGTTAAATTAAAAAAATAAAAATATAATAAAATGAAACGAAAAAAAATGAGGAGAAAATATTTTTCGCACGTGACCTTAATTGCCACAAAACTTGCAAGTAACACACCAATACCTTTATATCCTTTCAGATGAAAAAAGAAGCACAGCACAAACAAGTAAACACACAGAAGTACAATAATCTATAGAACAGAAGTATAACATGTTTCAGCTCCCCTTCTGCCGCAAGTATTTACATTTCAACAACTACAGCAATTGCAACCACATTTGTAGACATTTTTTCCTTTATTTTTTAATATTTTCTCACCTGCTTTTTATTAAATTTTATTTTTTTGTAACTCCCATTAATTTCTACATCTTCCTGTTGTATTTTACTCCTCCTGTTTTTTAAGATTTTACTTTAAATTTCGTATAAGAGCAAGTGTGAAGTCTAAAAATTTAATATAAAAATATATACGGCGGTATGTATGGGTGGGTACATGCACTTATAAATGTATGGAAGAAATTATGTAGATCAGTTGTATATTTTTTTTTTTAGTTATAAATGAAAAAAAGTAATGAAATTCAAAACCTTCATTTAAATTTACATTTACATTTAGTGGAGATGCCTTAAAGTAAAAATTGAAAAAAGGAGACAAATCACCACAAATATTCATATTTGAGTGCAAGTACATTATACAGGATGAAGTAAGAAATTTCATACGGTAACAAAAATGTATAAAAAATTACGATAAAACTGAAGTAATACTTACATAATCAAAATTTTGAACATTTTATCATAGCTATGGTGGACTCAAAACTATTCAACCTTTGGAAAATAGGTTGTGACACACACACCAAGGGTGCTGCGAGAAGCTAGGTCCTAACCCTGAAACAAGGTTGTAATAGCAAATCCAGTATGTAAGTATGCATGTAACTTTATGTGTAATAAGCCATAAGCCGTAGTTGAAATATTTTTTTTTTTATTTGAGACCAATACTCAGGGGTAAACCCCTAATAAATGCTGTGCATTGTATTGGAATTTCGGAAAGGACAGTACATACATATATTATTATATTTTTTTTTTTTTTATTATTATTTAAGACCAATACTGAGGGGTAGAACCCCTACTCATGCAGTGCATTGTATTGGAATGTGAAGATTATTAATAGATGTTTGTATATTTTGCGCCTTTATTTGTTAATGAAACAAGTTGCTGTCAATTTGCCCACTCAAGAGCCAGTGTTATACCTTCACTCTCAAATGATCAAACAGCAATGGCCTCATCTGTCGGTGGATGTTTACATGTGAATGGTGAGCGTCTTCAGTAGATTAGCTGTTATCTTCCCAGAAGGTGGCGCTGTACTCCTGATCATTGGTTTATGGTGGAATAGATTAGAAATGTCAGGGGGCGGTTTTTGCAGATGGTCTTGCTGGTGGAAGGGGGGGGGGGGGGGCAATCTCTTATTTTATTTAAATTTTATTTTTAATTTAAATTGTAATTTTAGAAAACCGCAAATTTTTATTTTTATAATTTTGTCCTTCGCTGGGATTGAACCTTGGTCGTGTGAGTTTCTGTGCAAGCGCTCTACCACTATGCCACTACCCCCCCCCCCCCCCCCCCCCCCAATATTATTATTAAGCGCCTTAGGAATGAGACTAAGTAATTGCTATGCATTGATCATTCAAAGGCCAGTGCTATACCTTCACCCTTGAATAATCCACAGCATTTGCCTCATCGTTGCATGTTGATTGTGTGGTGAGTGTGCATTCGCTTAGTAGGTTTAGCTGTTATCTGCTACTTCCCAATAGGTGATCCTGATCATTAGTTTTTTTTTTTTGTTGACATTGGTTAAGATGGAATATGAAATTTTATTTAAAACCATCAGTTTTTAAAGTTATTAAAGCTTACGCTTCTTAAAAATTAAGCAGTCGCAGTTAATGTAGAAGTTAAAAACGAATATTAATAAACAATGAAGTACTTCAAACGCCGACAAGTTCGCAAGTTTTTAGTTCGAATGACTTCAACTGTGGTATCAAATCAACTACATGCTGAAAAAATACACTGTATACATTATATGACAAAATCGTAAATATATCGTCGTGCGGGAGTTTATGTGCTCTATCCGCCACTTCATATTTTTTATATACCTTGGGTTAATGATGCTACTTTAGGTTTTTGGCCCCAAATTTTTCAGGTCTGTAATCCGTTTTCGGATATCTTGTTCAGTTAAGGAGATAAATAGCCGAAAACGGATTGCAGAAGATCAACATTTTGGTGTTAAAAACCTAAAGTGACATCATTAACTCGAAATATATAAAATGGCGGATAGAGAACTTAAACTCCCTCTCGACGATATGTTGGTTGGTACTATTAAATGTAACAAAATTGTTAAAATAAAATTAGATATCTGCATGATATCGTCGATAAAGAACGCTGTAACTGACAAAACCTTAAATGTTCACCAGAGCCTAAAAACTTTCATAAGTGTGGAACAAATACACTGGTATTTTTCATTTCGCAGACGGTGTAAGTGAATTTATTTTCATCGTAGAAATCTGGGACCTGGACCAATCGACGCATATTTTTTTGGCTGATAAAAATTATGCAAAAAACGTTTTTTCGATTTTCTGTCAGTTACAGCGTTCTTTAATTCCATCGACGATATGAATATGCTGATTTTACATATCGTCTTGACTGAGTTTAATATCGATTCCACCACTTCAGTGGCATACAGTGGACTGTGAAGAATTACAAACAATTTGTTTT
Organism: Metopia argyrocephala; assembly: GCA_963576795.1. Taxonomy (NCBI): domain Eukaryota; kingdom Metazoa; phylum Arthropoda; class Insecta; order Diptera; family Sarcophagidae; genus Metopia; species Metopia argyrocephala. The sequence continues at coordinate 50,013,832 of OY756211.1, read as the reverse complement.
GCAAAATATGCAAAACAATTATTAATAATATTACTAATTTCAACAGAAGTTTTCTACATTTAGACAATTTATAGAAGCTGTTTTAAGTGCATTGTATAATCTTTCAGTTTAAAAGAAAAACAGGCGAGTGGAAACAGAACACCTAAAAGCAGGATTATGTGTATTAAAAAATTAAATAATTTTTTCTTATATCATTACTGCAAAGAAATTTATTTATTAAATTTAAAATTTCTCCAAAACAAGTGTACATATGTGTTCAAAAATTCAATTGCACTAAAAGAAGGAATGTGTTTGAATTATTTTATGTCATACTGTATAACGCACTTGTATTATCTCTTATTAAAGTATAAAAAATAAGGTTAGAAACTCAAAATAGTGAGACACGTAATGTATGTTTATATATAATATATCTAAAGTACATATATATTTATATATAAATTATATTGGAGTATTTATATATGTGTCAACCAAATTATTAAAAGTAAATCCGACCACCACTTTACAATGACTGTATTAGTCTCCATATATGAAAAAATTAAAATGTTAGTCAGGGTGTAGTAAAATATGTAAATTTTTGCGTTTGGATCACACACAACACTTTTTGCTTTTTTACACTTAAAACTAAGTGCACAAAATATCACACTGAAAAAAATTAAGTGAACATGTCTTAAGGAATTACAACTGGGAAATTTCATTAGTTTATCCACGTTAGCATATCTACCAATAGAGCCTAATGTTAAAGTGAGCTGAGCTTTTTCAACAACTTATATTTATTATTTAAATAAAATTATTTTTTACATTACAAAAAATAATAATTATGAGTTTAGTATGAATCGATTTGGTTTTATGTTCTTTTGTATTGTAATTTAAAATATAATTTTGAATAAAACATTCTAAGTATTATCCATTAAGGTTTCTTAATACTCTGTAGATTACATACATACATAACTGGTCTTTACAACCCTGTGTCAGGATTACGGCTTAGCTTCTCGCAGCACTCATGTTGTGTGTGTCAATTTTTATCCATGAGTACCGGGACCTACAGTTTAATGTCGACTCCGAACGACAGACTTGAGAAGCTTGTTCATGGCAATTAGTTAATCTCAGAGCTTTTGCCAGAAGACTGCTGAGAGGTAGTCGCCGAAAGAAACATTTTATTCATATTTATTTTTTTGAAGATGTCGGAGCCTGGAGTCGAACACAGGGCCCATGTCTTAGTAAGCCAACACACTAACCACTCTGTAGATTAGTATAAAATTTTCTAGAATTCGTTTAATTGAAGTGCAAATATGGGCTTTTGAATATTCTAATATGTAGTGGCTATATAGTGAGAGAGCATAATAAACATAGATGAAAATTATGTTTTCCTAACTTTATTTGTTTTTAGAATTTTTCCAGCTAAACACGTGAGAGCTTCACTTTACTTATTCAAATTAAATTAACAATTTAAAATAACGAATATAGAAAAATAACTGCAAATTAGTTTTGATTATAAAGTCATTTATACCAATTTTAGAAATTTTTATTTAAAATAATCAAGATTTACTCTTGTATGGGAGGTATCATACCCACTTGTCTAATTATTTTCATTGTCCCAGCTGATTTTATTGACATTAAGACACTTCCGCTGCTATTATTCTCAAGACCAATTAATGGTTATATTATGGATGTCAACCGAACTTAAAGTGCCTTGCCCGTTGCCCAAATGGTATTACCGATTGCAACTGGAAACTAAAAGCTGGCACCTCAGTTGCTAAATGGTGAATGTATTGGCTACTGCATATTTGTGGTTGCTGTGTAGGTATTTTGTATCAAGCGTCGTCAAAAACTAAAAAGTAAGTAAATTTTTTTATTTCATTTAAGAAATTATACCACAGACAACGTGAATTGAGCCATTCCCAAATTAAAATCATTGCCGTGGAATTTCTGAAACTTGCCTACTACATAAAACCTTAAAGCCGCACAAACTTTTTAAGCTGGCGGTATTGCAGTAGACCGATTTTGTCTGCTGTCTTTATATAAAATCTCTTGTATGTTGCTGACAGCATCTTTAAAAAGAGGTAAATATTCCGTAAAGTTATAACATGTAAATACACATACATTTTCTCTAAATCCACAAAATTACACCGCGTTACAAAAACAAGCTTTTGTTCTGTCCTATAAACGAAATATACTTTTTCGGAAAGAAAGAACAAATAACAATACACGTATATCGGCGATTTTCATGTACACGTCAGAATTTTTTGTTTTTTATGTATAAAGTATATAAGGGGTCGTGGTATAATGGTAGAGCGCTTGCACAGAAACTCACACGACCAAGGTTCAATTCCAGCGAAGGACAAAATTATAAAAATAAATATTTGCGGTTTTCTAAAATTATAATTTAAATTAAAAATTAAATTTAAATAAAATAAGAGGTTCCCCCCCCCCTCCAGCAAGACCATCTGCAAGAAACCGCCCCCTGACATTTCTAATCTATTCCACCAGAAACCAATGATCAGGAGTACAGCGCCACCTTCTGGGAAGATAACAGCTAATCTACTGAAGACGCTCACCATTCACATGTAAACATCCACCGACAGATGAGGCCATTGCTGTTTGATCATTTGAGGGTGAAGGTATAACACTGGCTCTTGAGTGGACAAATTACCAGCAACTTGTTTCATCAACAAATAAAGGCGCAAAAAAAAATACAAAAATCTATGAAAAAAAAAAAAAAAAAAAAAAAAAAAAAAAAAAAAAACTTCTATCAACCATCTTCACATTCCAATACAATGCACACTGCATGAGTAGGGGTCTACCCCTGAGTATTGGTCTTAAAAAAAAAAAAAAAAAAAAAAAAAAAAAACCTCGTACTGTCCGTCTGTCCGCCTGTGTAAAAGACTTTGGATCAATTTTTAACCCTTTTTCCGTGATCCAATCGAGCTGAATTTTTGCAGGCAGACTAGTGGAAATTTTTGTATCACGTCAAATATTTTAATTTTATTTTTTATCAATTCTCAGATTTTCCTGAATTTTTTTTAATGTTTTTTTTTTACTTTTCAAATTTTTAAACTACTAAAGCTTTCCGAAAAAAAATTGTTTTTCGTCCCATTCCTCGTATTTCTATATATTTCATCTGAGAAAAGATGCAGTGCCCGACACAAAATAACTTTTGTTACGTTTGTGGCTTATTCGCACTATTATTCCATTAGGCTCTGAAATTTAAATTAGCCTTTATTGTGAATGAGATCAGATTAGCACTCAAAAAGCTAATGCGTAATCTCAATGAAACAATCAAAATACTCCAATTTACAATACGTCTTGCATTGGCTATAATAATAATAATAATATATGTATATACAATCAAGCAGTATATATAGCGCGTTTAGGTGTAGGCAAGCCATCAGTTCTCCTTATTTATACTGCAACTCGGGGGACCAAACGAAAAATCTTGTTAAAAAAATAGCTCTGCGAGCTACTAATTTAAAACTTAAAAATTTTCTCCGTGTAGCATGGTTTTTGAAGGAAGCATGTTTATTCGTATACATACCTGCATATTTTACTCTTATATTTACATTTCAGCTTTTACTTTACAAATATGAATTACAATTTAAGTAGATTTTCATAAACTCAAATACTATAATACAAAAAAAAAAAAAAAAATAAACAAAAATATGAAAAAAAATCTATATTTACATATATTTTCTCAAACTTTTATAAAAATTTTACCCATATTTTTCGGTATGTGGTTGACTATGATAACGAAAAATAAAAATTTCACTTTCAACAATATTGTACTGTGAGTGAAAGGGGACGAAAAAAAAATATATCGTATAATTTTGCATGAAAATATTCAATATTGTATACCTACATACATACGCATGTTCATATGTATGTATGTATGAGAAAAGGTGAAGAAATATTTAAACCAATTTTTGAAAGTGGTTATTAGAAAATTAAATATACATACGAGTATTTGATAATGAAAATATATTCAAACAGATTTTATAAAAAAGCAAAAACAAAATATGAAGTAATGAAATGGCAAATGGTAATTAAGGTAAAAAATTTAAAACTTTTTGAATTGATTGATTAAAAATTTAAATTGTATTTACAAATCAAAAATATATATTTCAATTGGAATAATAGTCGATGTTCATAATTATCAGAACATTTATTTTCGATAATTTTTAAAAATTTATTTATTTAATTTCTTCATGTTTTGATTTTTATTGAACTATTATTACAGAGTCATACTGAACTAATATCTTGAAATTAAAATTATTTATTTTATTGCTTCAGAATGATTAATTAAATATTTTAAATTTAAATTTTTTCTTGTTATTTGTTAATGGTTTTCGAACAACTTTTCAAAAAATATTTACATAAAACAAAATGTTTGCACAAAATATTTCCCTTTCATAGTGCTTTCTCTGTTTTTAGTCAAATATTTGTTCAAAGTGATAACACAAGTATCTCAATGATTAGTAACTCTTAAATCCATCTGCAGTTAAACAAATCTTTCTAATTGCTGATATCAGTTGTAGACTTTTTCTTACCATATGTTACCTGTCGGTCTTTCCTAACTTTAAAAGTGCAGTGCGGCATAGTTTCTTAAAATTAGTTCAACCAAAGACAGACACTGTAAAACAAAAATCACGAATTATCACTGTATGCTTGAGTAAATACAACACACCACCGGCACCTTCTAACTCAAGTGCTTTCAATATATAATGGCCAAAACCATGTTCAAACAGTATTTTCTCTGCTCTCGGTATGGAATTGAGTAAATCACAGATCTAATATATACCAGATCCAATTCAACCCGATTGACAGTATACTACTTGGTTCTAGCCAGTGCTACAGAGTCACACAGAATGTTCTCTGTGGTCTTACCCTCCTCAAGATAGTACGTGCACTTAGTCTCATAAAGAAGATGTTATCTGTTCAGGCGATATCTAAGATAATAGACTCTCGATCGAAAACCTACTATAAGTCCATTCTTCGTAGCCATACTTATAGCCCTTTCCCTTATTAGAAGGGCTTTACTAACTGTATAGCCTGAACAGTTCCAGCATACCCACCACCCCAAACTCCTTTTGACATCTGCCCAGTTAAATTCACAATAAAGTTCTAAAACAATAAAGTTCCCCTCAGAACCTTTTCACACCCGACAGTCTTTGCACAACTTCGTTTTGCACACGGCAGTGCTTGAAGATTATGAAAGAATTCCTTGACCAGACCTGATTTCAATATATATAAAGCCAGTGCTCTACGCGCAGACTGTCGATCTGAAAATATAGTAAAGTAAGAATTTTTAATACCCTTATGAAAATTTACTACAGCGCACACTAAGATTGCCTGACTCTCAACCGTTACAGTTGGCCCATAGGCACCCAGATCTCCGTATTATAAAAAAAATATCCCTTTCTGCACCAGTGCCCGTTTTTTAATCATCCATAAACCAACTAAGGCTCTTAAATCTTGAAGTTCTGATCGCAAACATTCTTATGATTCATGCTGTCTGTTATCGAAAGTACGAAATTACATTGCGACTCAATTCTTATTCTCAAAGTACTCCTCAAAAATGTTCAAAAATTATAGTCCGTAAATGGAACTGGCCTTTACAACCCTGTGCCAGGATTACAGCCTAGCTTCTCGCAGCACTCTTGTTGTATGTGTACATTTTTATCCATGAGTACCGAGACCTACAGTTTAATGTCGACTCCGAACGACATACTTAAGAAGCTTGTTCATGGCAATTAATTACTCTCAGAACTTTTGCCAGAAGAAAGCTGTGAATGGGCCCAGTTATAATCATACAAACCCGCCTCTGTAGACTACTATCTTGTTTAGTTATAAGTCTAAGACAGATTACGTCACCATTAATTAGCATTTTGAAAATTTATATAATCTATGTTTTGAAGAATTTTTTTTAGCTGACAGATCTTAGCTTTCCTGGCCATATAACAATAGATATGATATTTCATCTGTAACTGATTAGCATATATTTTCAATAATCTAACTACCAACTAAGATACTAAAATAACACCGATTTCACCTAAAATGTAACATTTACAACAACTGTATACGTTCAAGGAGTTTCTACATAGAAAAAAGCTAGTCCACTATTAAAAGATTTAATAGAAAAATTATTTTTTATTAATTAAAACAAATAACAGAGTTCCAATCCCAGCGAAGGACAAAAGAGCCCCCCCCCCTCCCCCCACCAAAAAATCCATCTTCAAGAAACCGCTAACTGATATTTTAAGTCTAATCCACCAGAAACAAATGATCAGGATTAAAGCGCCATCTTCTGGGAAGATGAGAGCTGACCTATTGAAGATGACCGCCAATCACATTCAACATTCGCCGACAGATGGGGCCATTGCTGTTGATCATTCAAGGATGAAGGCCCTTGAGTAGTCAAATTGACAGCAATTTGTCTCATCTTCAAAACTCTAATGCAATGAACGGCATAAGTAGTATTGGTGATAAAAAAAAATTCACGTTCATTGGAAGAATTTTAAACAAATATTAATTGAATGGGACGTTTTAGTAATTGAACTTTGTTTTCCAGTTTTCTCTGTGTATAGTTTTTATTCTCATGTTAGGACTGAATTGCAGAGCATGACTAGTTGAAGTTTACAATTCTCAAAAATAAAAGAATTGAATATAATTGTAATACTTAAGTTAAAATTAAATTAATAAAAAAGAACATTTGCTTTAAAATTTCAAAGCGTTATAATGAATTGCTGTTAAAACTTTGTTACTTTTTAATAATAAAAAATTTGAAATCACGATCGTTATTTAAATGTTCATGCTTTTTGCACATTTTTTAAATAGAAATGTTGAAAATGAACTTTTTTCATTCCAACATTCTGAATTCATTATCAAACATAAACAATTTTATTTCCTAAAAATTTCTTAAAAGAGGCTCAGTCAACTTGTGTGTCTTGTGTGAGGTTTACAATTTAAATTATTGAATAATTACTTAACTCGTGCTCCCGTGTACATACGTATGTAATTACTTTCGATCTATTTATTGGGTGTACTAAAAAATAAAAGCATATACTTGATACCCACAATTAAAGCAATGATTTACTACAACATTAAATAATGCATGTAAGTGGCTATTAGTAATTTATTATTTTTTTAATAGTGCAAATTAAATTTTGCGATTGAGGGTTATAATTCTCACGTTCCATATCCATACTTCCTCACACTATCGATTAGCATACGACGCCTTCGGTCTACGGTTTAATATGATTCATTTAATAAAATTAATTCATTTCAATATTTCGTATGCAAGCTTTAAATCAATTAAAAAAAGCTCCAGTTATTTAATTATCTACTTAATTAATACAAGAAATTTAAAATAATTACTAATTTAAATCATTATGGCCACAATAAATAACATTTAAACGCCATCCCTCAAACTCTAAATACCGTAAAATCGTTTATGTCTTCAAGGCTTGAAATAACACGAAGCCAAAACAAAAGTATTTCACTTATTTGCTACAAACAGCTAGAGTAGAGAAAATTTGTACAATTTTTCTTTTAATCAATTAAAAATAAAGCCTCCCATAAATGAAAAAAGCTGCGTTTTTTGTAAATTAAACAGTTAATGGCTTGACTTTAAAATATTGAACCCAAAATGTATGAACATTTTAATCATTTCTTTAAAGATCCAGAATTCTTAAATTAAAAATAATTTCATAAAAATACAGTCAAAAACTTTAAACATGAATGTTCAAGTCAAGTATTTGTCTTTCAAACAACAGAGAAAAAATGTAAAAGATTCTTAAAAAAAAATGATTAAATTATATACAATAATAACTGTATATTCTACATCACATCCTGAATTAGAATAAAAATACATACAGACAAACAAATGAACATACTCGTACATATGTAAAGTAATAAAGTTTTGCTCTAAGTACTTGTAGAAAATAAAGTCTTTTTCGCTAGTTTCTCGTAGAGAAATAACAAAATTGTAATGGTTTTTAAATTAAGTACCCTCAACAATAACAATTGTAGTAACAACTACAAGTAGTTGTATAAACACTAGCAATTAGTATTACAAATTTTGCGTTTTTTTAATTGGTATATTTATTTGGAGGAAAAAATATACTGTGAGAGAGTTTAGCGCAGATAAAATCTCTGACTGCAATGTATGCCTATGATTGCATAAAAACTTTAAAGCCCAGAATTTAAGATCAGGTCAGATTAGAATATGCAAAGGAAGTACACGCTAAATGTCTATAGCAAACAGCATAATATATCAGCAGTATTGTTGACGGCATCAAAAGTGAATCTTTATAATTTGACTATCGTTACTTTTTTTAAATTTTGGTTTTAATATCAAGGCACAGCGATTTTGAAAACAGCAAAACATTTTCTGCTAAAACATGTTCCTGAAGACGAAACAAAATTTACTTCTTAACGACCGTATGAAGAATTTTTTACATTTAAACAATTTTATAGGAAAACAAAATATGTATATTGAAAAATTTTAAATACAAAATTATCTATAGCCGCCGTGCCCCGCTACCACTATTTGAATAAAATAAAAAATTAATATAAATAACTATATTATAATATAATAATAATATTCAAGATAATTACAGATAACGAAGTTGTTTATTTTAAACATAGAAACTTTTAATATTTCCGTTCTCAAGATATAAAAAAAATCAATATTTTCTTCATATAAGGCCTGCCATGCCCACTTTCCCAATTTCTTCCACTCTATGATTGATGACTTTATTGTAGCGTTTTTCAGGCCGAAATAATTGCTATATGTCACGCTGCAAAGGTGTTACTTCAGGGTGGCACTCCTACTGCCAGTATCACCATATTATCTAACAGCCAGGCGGCGGTCAGATCCCTGTCGAGTTTGACCACAAACTCTAGAATTGTCAGCGACTGTCGCGATACTTTGTGGCACTCTCGAGGCAGTGCGTCGTTAATCTGATCTGGGTTTCCTGATCACAGGAACATCACAGGTAATTGTACTGCGGAGGAATTGGCTAGGGCGGGCACATCTCTGCCGAACGTGGAATTGGGTATACCTCTTTCCTTCGTTAGAGTCCTTATTAGAAGGAAACATTTATTGGACGTGTACCTGTCCTGGTCGCGGGAGGAGTCCTGTCAAATTTCTAGACTCACCTGGCCCAAGCTGGATTTGAGGCGTACCAATGAACTCTTTAAACTGAACCGCAGGGACATCTCTTCCGTTGAATCTGTGCTCAAGGGTCACTGCGTGATGGGCAGGCATACAGAGAGGCTGCGCTTGCCTGCAAATGACTTCTGTCGTGGCTGCAGGTCGATTGAGGAAGAGGAAACTGTGGTTCACTATACTTGCCAGTGCCCTTCTCTGGCCCGACGAAGATTTCTTACATAAGGATCTCCTTTTCTCGATGGTTTGACTGACCTGTCCACCCGGGACATTGGTTCAATTGCCAAATTCATTAGGCTCTCTGGCTGGTTTCCAGCATAATTTTCTGGGGAGGTGGTGCTTCTTATGTGGAGCTTCTGGCTATCAGGGCTCCCTGCATTATGTGGTATCACAACGGGCCGCTAGGCGTGCTTAAGCCTGCCTTGTCATTACGATGCTGCCACTTCCTCTTATCCTATCCTATGATTGATGACTTGCATTATTAACCGTTCTCAAGGTATACAAAAATTAATATTTATTTTCTATGGGAGGTACCCTGATCACTTAAGCTGACTTTTTAACTAAGGCTTTGTATTGACCATGAAGTTATTTGGATCAAAATGAGAAAGTTTTGCTTCAAAAGTCAATGTTTAGTCTGTATGGGAGGTACCGTGTCCACTTGTCTAATTCTATCCTCCCTTTGACTAATAACTCATATTGGCTGTGAAGCCATACAAAGCGAATTTAGAAATTTTAACTCAACAGTTCTTAAGATTACAGTTATATTTCTATTAACAAAACACCCAAGATTTGTGCTCTAAGGCCAGATATTCTAGGATTTAATGTGTCAAAGGGCCACTGTCCCGATTAGACTTCTAAAATATTGTTTTGAAAGGATCACAAAAGAACACTCTGAATGGTATTTGATAAAAAAAAATTAATAAACAAAAGAAACGTGAAACACTATTTCAAGAGCACCTAGAACCTAAATAAACTTAGTTCCTACTTCTTCTTAATTTAAAATAAAATCAGCATTTATAGATCGATTTTCATGAAATATAGCTCGTTTTGGAATTAAGCTTTGCTTACAAGATGTTGTAAAAACTTGCAATTTTGGTTGAAATTTTTATGGACTTTAAAAGAGCAAACAATTTGACATTTTTTTAGAATTTTTTTTCGGTTTCTGATGTCGGTTTCTGAGTAACACTAAAACTGTTGGACATGGCAAAAAATTTATGTTAAAATGATTTAAATGCAATCTTTAAAACTACTTCTTTGTGGTAAATAAATTATATACTCTAAAGTATTTAGAAATTAATCTGTATATGTTTCTTGAAGAGCTATTCTCGGCATAAACGTATTATTTCAGTTTGGCTAGTGTACTATTCCTTCACGGACATCATTTCTCCTTTAATTTCCAAAAAATAAATATTCATTGCAATTAATTTTGACCTTATTAAAAGCGTTTCTGACGAAACAAAAATTAAAATTAAAATTGATCTCACCTTTCCTGGGGCTCGAACCCGAGCCTTCAGCACTTAATAAACGTATATTATAAACGCTAAGTTTACGCTTTTAAAACAAAACTACTCATCATCTTTCATAACGCTCAAACATCTGAAAACATACAAACCCTAATCTCTTGTACTCATATTTTCTCTTACATTTCCTACACCAGAACTTGCTCACACATTTAAGCATGTCCGTATGTATCTTTTAATTCCTTTTTAGTTGGAAGAAAGTTTGTTTTGTAGGATTTTCATTTTATCGTTTAAAATATTTCGCTAAATGACTTGTTTCCGCTTCCTTAAACTGATAGATGAGTTTATGACCGTTGTGGGATGTAAAAGCTACTGTTGGCAACAACAGTAACAACAACTGCAAAGCTGTTACAAACACCATAGCATGTAAATTAACCCACTAAGTCACATGCACACGCACACGTACCTACATATGTATGTATAAAAATAAACGTTATTTGTTGTTGTACGAGTAGTAGTCTAAGAGCAGCTGCTTTTCTAATTTGTCTGGAATTCATATTCTTTTACTTACATCTTCTTCATTTAATCTTATATGTTTGAGTGGAGGAAAGCACATACACACACAAATTTGTTTATTGTTTTTTTCGCACAATTTTCTTCATCTTCATTATTATTTTCATTCCTACAGCTTGACTTAAGTCTGACAAAATTTTAAGTTGTTGTTCTGCTGCTTCTTTATGAGTAAGAATTTTTTGTGGCTGCTTTTTAAGTATTTTTTTCTTTTTTTTTTTTTTTGTTAGAGGGGTAATTAAAGTCAATTATGCTGAAATAATTGTTTTTCTTTTTGGGATTTTTTTTCTGTTTTTCTATCTTGTGATTTTTTTTTTGTGCTTTTTACTCCAAATAAAATAAATTGTAGTTAGACATAATTTTTATTAAATGTTTTAATCTTAAGACAGATTTAATTGTTAAAAAAAAACAAAAACTTAAAAATAAATTTGTTTTCTCCGAAATTATTTTTTGATATTTTTTCTTTATTTGATGGAGATTTAAATATGTTGTAAAGCGAAAAAAATCAAAGAAATTGATCAAAGTCTTGAAATAGTCTTGACAAAATCAATACCATACAGTAAGTAGCATGATTTCATAGTCAGAAGATATCATAACGTTATTGGTCTAAACAGCAAACATTTCATACAATGTTTTTGATTGTCGCTGCAGTAGACTTGGTATTGGTATGTATAAATATATATGTACAACGATCACTATTTGGTTGATATTATAAAACAATTCCAGAAATTAGAAATTTGAATACTTGTGCTAAATTGGTGTCCAACTCCAATTAAGTATCACGCACAAATAAATTACTTAATATGTATGAATACTGTTACTTAAGCACGTTGTTATTAGTATACTTATATTATTCTTTGAAATGTATGTAAATATATACGTAATTTTAATTATTAATAAGTATATATAATTTGTTGCTCTTCACTGTAACATGGCACATATAAATATATCTGTAGCAATGTGGAAGAGTAGCTTAAGTCGACATAAGAGAGAATTGAGTTAAGGCGTTTGGGGCATTACAGAAGCAAAGGCGTTTAAATGTGTTTAGTCCGTTTTAAAAAATTCTATTTTTTTATCAATGTTATGTACGTTTACTTTTTAGCCTAAGTTTTTTAAATCAATAATGCATTTAACAAAACAACTTATGTACACATAGATTTGTTTACATATTCAGATTTTCGATTTATCTTAAGTGAATGTAAGTTCTTGAATAAATCGTCTTATGTTTACTTAAAACTACACAATACGTACTTTTTATTTCAACAGAAGCGCTTAAGTTACTTAAGGATCTGTCCAACGCAGATTTCAGTTTCGAAAAAGCGCTTAAGTAGAAAAGGCGTAAAATCTTCTAAAATCAACCATGTTTTTTTTTTAAATATTCATCCTTCTTCTCTAATGAACATGGTACCAATATATTAACTCATAAATTATTCGCAAAAAACATACAGAATAAAAATTACAGAAAATTGATGATATCTCAAAACTTCAATTTTCGACTTAAGCTACTCTTCCATATTGCCACAGATATATGTGCAAACCGTACGTACATAAAAATATTTGCAATAATATTGCAGAACGACCGCGTACTGTGACATCAAGTTATATAGACGAAGAGTTACAAGACAAATAGTATTTAAGCAGAATAAGAACAATCAAAACGAATTGAGAGAGGACAAATCAATTCGCTTTGATAATAAATATAACGAGTAGAACTTAAAGTATACAGAAAAATTTTAAATAAAGCCAGAGTAACTTGAACAGAAAAAGAACAGAGACTACAGTAGAGGGAGTAATAAAATAACAAAAACAGCAACGGGACATATCGATTACACTACAAGCAACACGTGGTAACAGAAAAAAATTGCCAAATAATTATACCAACAAAAGAACACGAACACCTTAAACTTGTGCATTTCCAATGTGCTAAATACGTGGCCACCACTGTAAATACTTAAAAAATTAATGCCCGTATTCATAGAATATATTGTACGTTTATTGAGAGTTTATTTGACAAGTATTGCAGAGAAATTTGTCGAATAAACCCTTAATATACCCACAATATTTTTTATGAATATGGGCATACGAATAAGTCTGTATAACTTAAAAAAACATCTCACATGTTATGTACAATAATACTACCATCACGGCATAGTGGTTAGAGCGTTCGCATAGAAACTTAAACGACCGAGGTTCAATCCTAGCGAAGGACAAAATTATATAATAAAATTCGCGGTTTTTTCCAATAATTATAATTAAAAAATAAGAGGTTTCCCCCCTCCAACAAGGTGCCCACTATTCCACCAGAAACAAATGATCAGGAGTTATAACGTAACATACATTTTTATCAATATTTCATAGAAACAAAAATCGATTCAAAAGAATTCCAAGAACCAAGATTATCATTTGATGGGAAAAAAGAAGATGAAGAGAAGACATGGGAGCCATGTAAATGCTAGCTGTCAGTCGTTCGGTGGGGTTCTTGTCCCCCTTCGCTCTTCCACTTTTTTTTTTTACGTATATCCTTTCTGTTGTAGACTCCCTGTGCCTATAAACTACTTTACTTAGAGTATGAAAACCATAGAATTAAAAAAAACAAAGCCCCTTCTATGGTCAATTTTGAGAATTTGAGCTCTACTATACTGATTATAAATTTATGTACCTAACCTCCTAGATGTCATGAGATCGGTGCATCCTTGCCCTCACCTGCCTAATTTCCTAATAGCACCATTATCGTTTACCATAGGAACCCGTATTCAATTAGCCTAACGTTCTATCAAACCATAAAGAAAACTATATACTGTCTATTTACACATTCTATCCATGTATATATTTCAAGTTAAAATAATTTCCATTATACAACTAAGCCTAAACTTAACTTAGGAGATTCCAAATTACAGATTATATCGATAATATTTACGACTTAGAATTAAATTACAAGGAAAAATTAAATAATAATAATAGTTCTGTCTCCCCCATCATTATAGTAAAATTTAAGAAAATTAAATTTAAATTGTATATATACAAAATTGATAATAATAAAAAAAATTTTACAAATAAAGGGAAAAAAAAACTTAATATGTGCTAGAGTTCTTGGAAACGGTGTAACTCAATTTATGGAAAGAATACGAATATAGATTATCAAAACAAAGGAATAATAATTGTAAAACAAAGTAACTAAAAGAATTATAGAAATACAAACATTAAAAACATTTTTTATTTCTTGTACTGTGCAACACGTCATAGATTACGAGTAAATTAATTGTTATTCCTTTATTTTGAAATTAAAATTTTATTTTAATGTAATCTAAATACAAAACTTACCAACCATTTGAAGATCACGATGAGGCCTCACTGCGACTGCTTTGGCTGAATGTAAGGTTTAAAAAGATACAGACATATGTAGATATATTCGTATATCCGAAGACATCCAAAATTGAATTACTTTATGTTAGCACCAGTGGTTTTATAATATTCAATAGTATCAATTTTTACTAAATAAAAATTCTTCTCGCGAAAAAAAAATTTATAAATATTCAATAAAAAAAAGCAAAACAAATACGATTATTGTTCTCCACTTTTCACTTACATACATTAAACTTCTTTTCTATTTTGGTTATTCATTTTCTTAATTTCTTAATTATACTTAAATTATTATTCTTCATATTTTTTGCTTCATATCAATTCCTTTTTATATCATTTCGCTGCCTCCTCATTCTATAATTTATTCTCCCTTTTCAACATTGTGGTCACGTGGAGACTTATCATAATGTCGTGAAACACAGAGCTGGGACTACTCCAATTAATTCGGGGACGGTAATTTCCAATTAATCACCAGATGATAAATTTTATACACCAATAAGTGTAGGCAGGCAGTGAAGGCATCCACAATGCTTCTACTTGCTATATACAAATATGAGCTGAACGTAACCACCCGGCTGTGTCCCAGTGAGCGAAAATCTTTTGGGTAACAAAAAGTCAAAAAATTATTCTCCCAAAGTCTTCTAAACAATAATCGATCACGCTCCCAATAGGACTTTTCCAGGATACACGTGCCTGTCCCGGAGGTTATAATCCACAAAGGAGTGGCAATAATCCTGGCACTAAACCTGGTTAATTCAGTAGTATGTTCTTTTACTTATAAAAAGAATATAAAATTATTATATCTCCCAGGCCTTAAGGCAGGGATTCCTTATAAAAATTCTGATTAATAAAATTTCAGCACTCTATGATTTTGATGTGTTATCCACCCGAATTCTCACAGAAAAAGGAAGTTAAATATGGCTTTACCACGAAGGTAAATTCTTCGTTAAAATTTATCACAATGAGAGTAATCGGTTAATCACACCAAAAATGTGGTTTACGTACTCGTTCGATAAGAAATCTAATTTTCATCCTTTTCTTTAATAACTCTCATCACAGCTGTTTCTTTTTCTTTCTTTTACGTTTGTCATACACAATAGGCATTACTTTTCATAAAATGCTTACTTACATCATTACCACAATATAAAAAAAAATGTCTCGCTATCACGTTGGCAATGACATCAGTGGCTATACTGATCGAACAGATGATGTTGTTACATATGTTTATAAACACAAGTTATCAACATCTAAAAGCTCAGGCAGAGCATAATAAAGTAAAAATACAAATGTTTACAAAAAATACACTCGGAAATTTCATACAGTTAGCACTAATAAGAAAAACAAAAAAGTTATATATCCAAAAAAATATGTAAAAAGAGAAAAAAATCGTTCGTTACAAAACTGGATAATATTATTCAATTCGGAAAATATTAGCCAGAATAAAACGATTTTTATTTAACCAATATCAATTTATCTATATTCGCACTTTACCGAATGTCTTTTGCATGAAATGTTCCAACTAAATTCCCATCCAGGTCTTCTAAAACATAGTAATGTTTGCCTAATTTCTCCTTTATTTTAGCCTTTACAAACAGGGGCGCCAACTTTGCGTTAAATCGTTTTTCTGAACTGCTTTGAACAAAATTTCTTCTGTGAACTAATTGACCAACTTGAAAAGTTTGTGGTCTAGTACGCAAATTATACTGATGGCAATTCTCCTCATATGCTTTTTTTATATGCCCTTGTATATCCTTTCTCATGATCTGCAAGCTATCATCACGGTTGCATCTGTACGAAGGCTCCTCTAAAAGTTTTAAATTTTTTAGCAGCTTATATGTTTCTCCATGAGTTATCATGTCAAAACCAAATAATACATGGTAGGGTGACATTTTGATAGATTGATGGCAGGCATTACGAAGTGAACAACTTATGGCGCTAATATTCTCATCCCATCTAGTATGATCATGTCTTAAATACGCACGAATTCCTGCAATTAAGGATCGATTTACTCGCTCCGACGCATTAGCCTGTGGAGAATAAAGTGCAGTATATACATGAGTAATTCCAAAAGCCGTAAAAAATGCATTCAGATCGTTAGCCTTAAATTGAGTTCCATTATCGCTAACAATGGTTTCTGGGACCCCGTATACATGAAAAATTTGTTTCTCCAAAAAGTCTTTAATTGCAGCCGAAGTAAATTTTCGTAGCGGCTGAAGCCAATGAAACTTACTCATATGATCAAGAACTATCAGTAATCCTATATTACCAGATTTACTTCTGGGATACGGTCCCAACAAATCTATATATAGTCTCTGAAAAGGTCTTACTGACACAGCTTGTGAACCCATTTCTGGTCGCATTATAAAATTCGGAGCTTTAGTTGATTTGCATACATCACATCGTCTAATAAAATTTTGAACATCCTTAACCATGCCGGGCCAAAAAAATGTTCTCTTCAACAAATTTAAGGTCTTTGCCATCCCTCCGTGTGAAGCTGTTGGTACATTATGAAATCGAATAATTAAATCTTCTGTCAACTCATCCGGAACCCAAAGTTTCCAACAGTTATGCTCATTTTCTTCAAATCCATTGTAATGGTCTGTTCGTATATAAATATACCGATCGACAACTTTTATGTCCGGATATTTCTCCTGATCTTTTACAATTTTAGTTTTCAGGCTTGCATAAGAAGGACTATCAAAAAATGGAGAATTTAAATCTATTTCAGGGTTATTTAAGTTCAACTCTGATATTTCATTATTAGGTATTCTTGAAAGCGCGTCCGGAACCACGTTTTCTTTTCCTTTACGATGGGATACGGTAAATTTAAATGCTTGCAATTTTAAAGCCCAACGAGCCAATCGCCCACTAAGATTCGGTTGTCGCATTAGCCATACCAGGCTTGAGTGGTCGGTAACCACTTCAAATTCCTGTAGTTCTAAGTAACATCTGAACCTGTAAATGGCCTCTACAGCAGCCAGGCATTCCCGCTCAGTCACGCTGTAGTTCCTTTGTGCTGAGTTAAGTTTTTTGCTCATAAATGCTATAGGTTTTTCTTCTCCATTTGCATCTAATTGAATGAGTACCGCACCAATTCCGTGATCACTTGCATCACAGTGCAAATAAAATTTTTTGTTAAAATCTGGATTTCCAAGCACTGGTAAAGAGCTAAGCGTTTCTTTTATCTGCTCAAAGGCGAGCTGAGCCTCCTTAGGCCAGCTGAATTTTTTTTTCGATGACAAAACTTCCGTTATGGGGAAAACTAATGTCGAAAAGTTTTTAACAAACCGCCTATACCAGCCTGCTAATCCTAGAAAACCTCTCACCTGTTTCAAATTTTTTGGTGTAGGCCAATCGCGAATTGCACTAACTTTGTCAGGATCGGTGGTGATGCCTCCCTCGCCAATTACGTAACCTAGATATTTAACCCTCGTAACGCAAAAGTGACTTTTTGAAATATTAAGAGTCAGATTTGCCTGGCGGAATTGTTCAGCGATTCTCACCAAAACTACCATATGTTGAGCAAAATTTTCCGAAACTATAATTAAATCGTCAAGGTATCCGAACACACTATTTTTAAGATCTGCAGGAATTATCTGATCCATTAAACGGCACATAGTTTGAGGTGCGTTGCACAGTCCAAAGGGCATAACTACAAATTGGTAGAGGGGTCTACCCGGGACTGTGAACGCTGTTATTGGTTTCGATTCTTCACTTAGCTCGATTTGCCAATATGCGTCCTTAAGGTCAATTTTCGAAATAATATTGGCTTTCGGTAGCCGAGAAAATATGCCTTCAATTAAAGGTAGCGGATACGCATCTTTCTTCGTAATAGCGTTAACCTTGCGGGCGTCAAGACAAAGGCGAATTTTATGGGGTTTGATAACTAACCGCATGGGAGAACTCCATGGTGAATTTGATGGCTCGATGACTCCTAAATTTAACATACGGTCTATTTCGTTGAACATCAGCTTTTCGACTGCTGGAGATACTGGATAATGACGTTGCTTAATGGGTTTGTTATCACCGATGTCAATCTCATGTCTGATTAAGCTAGTTCTACCTAGTCCTTGATTTTCGAAATTTGGAAATAATGCAATTGCAGTTTTAAGCTGTTGTTTTTCGTCTTCATTCAGGGGATAGTAAGACTCTCGACAGATTTCTAAGTATTCCGATTCTTTAGGCAATTTATCTGTTTCAGTTTTGGCCATTTCATCTTCCACAATGCTTTTATCTACTAAATCTACAGATCCAATAATATCCGGCATTAATTGAAAAGCTTTCCAAAAATCAATCCCTAAGATCAATTTTTGCGATAAAGATGGTATAATAAACAAATTCAATATTCTTTTTTCTCTTTTGAATCGCACCTCAACTTTAAGCCAACCAACAACCTTCTGAGAATTTCCATCCGCAGTTTTAACATACGAAGTACCTTTTGTAAAATTTTCATATCTGGTAAAATCTTCCCTAGCCAAATCCGACCCTATGCAACTGATACTAGCCCCGGTATCCAGTAAACCGTATTCCTCATAATCTAAAAAAGAAATCTTAGCATAATATCGTTGATCACTAGCGTTATTGATTATGGCCGAAACTAACAATTTTGAGCAATATTTTCTAGTCTTATAAAATTTCCTTAACCTTAAAGTAGAGCGTTTAATACGCTTCTTAGCAAGAGAATCAATAGAAAAATTCTGAAAAATTTCATTTCTTTTAGCTACATATAAATTCCATCGTTTGTGATACGGCAATTTTGGATATATTATTTTCGAATCATCAACATCAACCTGTTTTCGAGTTAAGTTAATATCCCTCCTTAAAATTTGGTAATTATCAAAATTCTGTTCGCTTAACTTATTTTCAGGAATGCTTAAATTCTCCTTATTTTCCGTTGCATTCAAAATATTCTCAGGTTTAAAATTTTTTTGTATATCAGGTGAAGTAAGTCCGGGTGATTTGGAAGTAATAATATGCTGTGAAGAATCTAATTTTGTTCCCTGTGGGGAACTTGTGCCTTGTAGTTTTTTGGCTTACGTGATTGACATTTAACACATTGTGGCTTATATGTGTTTTTCAAACCACATCCATAACAAAATATAGATCTATCCTGTAGACAATCCTCCCAATGGTGGCCGGGCTGATCGCAATTCCAACACCGAAATATGGAGTCGGATTGTATGGCATCAATAGATTGTTCCGCATTTTCCTGTACATTATCCTTCTTTAGATCAACATCAGCTTCCAATTCTGATATTTGTCTGCGTGTTGCGAAACCATTATTAGGGTTACGTGATGTAAAATTTCTCCTGACGTATTCGTCATTTAGAAAACTTTCCCTTTTTTGAACCAATTTTCTTAATTGAGGAATAGAATGAATATCCACATATAACAATTCATGTCGGATGTCAGGTCGTAAATTTCTTGTAATAATTTCGATGAGTTCTACCTCAGATAAGGGAGTTGGTAAGCGATCTACAATATTAGAAACTGCCTCAAAAAAGCTATCAAAAGATTCCCCCGGTTTCTGCTTACGATTGCGAATTTCCTCGCGAATATCATACGGTGATTTCAAATCTTTATATTGTAATTTAATGGCCTCACAAAAGTGATCCCAATCAATTTCCTGAATTTGCCTATGATATTTCCAGAACCAGTCTCGGGCCTTCCCCGAAAGCAAAATGTGTAGATTTTTGGTAATTATATTAAAATCACCGTTAAAATTATCAGTTGTCAAGACCCGTAATCTGTACAAAAACTCTTCTACGGAAATTGTCGAAGATCCATCAAATTTCAGACCCCAATTCTGAATTATAGATGTAACTTTATCAGTGGGCACAGTGGATCCTCGCGACTGAACTGAGTAACGAGTTGTTCCTGATGGGGCATATTGTGTATGGTCATGAAAATGATTACGACTATTGGAATGAGTATTAAGGTCAGAATTTTCCCTAGCATTATCAAGGGGTGGTGCGTTAGTATGGTCTGTATTGCCAGCAGTGACACTACCTAATCCAATATTAACATTTTGTAAAAGTCTTGTTATACTGTCTTCAATCATTCTGTTAATCACACTATAGTCGACTCCAGATGGAGCACTATTCAAATGTTCCTGATTTACTCTCTCATTTTGTTGTGAAGGTACAACACTATGATTCAAAGAGGATTTCATCACCCTAGGTTCATTAGAGCCAAAATCCATTAAAGGAGATGGTGATTCGTTAAGTAAATTCTTGTGAACGCTTCGAGTATTATATGGTTTAGAAACAGCTCCACGAGGTTTTCCTTTACTCTTTGAGTGTTGTTTAATTGAAAAGAAATACTTTTGTAAGTCTTCTAGCTCACACGATAAGTTACAAATTGGGCACTTGCTATTATTTGAAAGATAATCTTCAATACACGCTCCGTGAAAAATATGATTGCAGCGACCTATTAAAAGACATGTAAGTTTTTCATTCATCACCTGCTCACAGATTTGACAAATATTATCAGAAGCCATTGCCTGAGAACCAGATGGAGAGGCTTGTGACACTGGATGTGCCTGGTCACTATATGGGTCCTCGTTACGATTTGGTGAATGTGCCAGAGGCATCTTACAATGATATTAACAAAAACTCGTAAAATTCCAAAAAAATACCCGTGTTTGAACTCTCAAAGTTTACCGCCAATTAGATTATATTATCCTTGTTTATTTAAACAAATAAAAAGCAAGATATATATGTTAAGTTTTATCCTATAGTTTTATCCTATATGAAAATATATTCAGGCCTTGTATAGAAAGAAGCTCGCTAGTAAAAAGTAGGGGAGCATATGTGTATGTTTGGATTGAAAGATCTTAATTCTTTGTGATTTATTCTAAAAGTTGATCTTGGACGAGTATAACTTTAAAATTTACTTAACAAGTGTTAACCGGTTTTTTTCTTTTCTTTTTTTTTTATATAATCAAAATGCAAGAAAAAAAGAAAATATTTTGATTGTAAATAATAAATAAAATAACAATTATACAAAAGCTCAAAAAAAATGTAGGATCAGCAATGCCTGTGATCTCTGATGATTCTGTTATGGTTTACTAATATAACAAAATAAAATATATATTCTATATTATTTTAATATGTGTGGGCGTTTGTGAATTCTGTTCTTTGTCCATTTTTTCTACTAACATACAATAATATATAATTATTATTCTAGTTCTCTTATAGGTCGAAGATACGTTAAGCCAAAACAAAAAAAAAATTTATATAAATATACATGTATATGTATACATATGTATATATATATACACATGTATATAGTAACAGGCATAAATTAAAATCAGTTGGAATAAAAAATTTGGCTATGGAAAATTTAGTATAATCAAAAACAAAACACATTTATCACCAGCCAGCAGACAATTGAAATTGTCCGATTCCTTTAACTACTAATCAAAAGCGGATGTTAAATTGCAATCGCTAAATAACATTTTCCTGCAAAATCTTATCAGCCAGTAGCTTAGATCAAAATATGTCTAATTAATGCTTCAACCAAATTACACATGAATATTAATAATGTTGAATTTGTTCTCCAATTACAGACAAAAAAAATTGCAGAGACTAATCGGTTAGACTATTCGATCTTTGTCCACTCAAATATCTAAAATTCCAGAAAAGTATACAAAAATTTTTTCTACAAAAAGATCTCAAAATCACCACCATTAATTATCAAGCAGTTACTGAAATTTACTGAAAAAAAAAAAAAAACTGAGGACCAAAAACAAACCAAATTAATGGTTCATTTTCGTGCCCCACGTTGGGCGCCATTTCTATAACGTAACATACATTTTTATCAATATTTCATAGAAACAAAAATCGATTCAAAAGAATTCCAAGAACCAAGATTATCATTTGATGGGAAAAAAGAAGATGAAGAGAAGACATGGGAGCCATGTAAATGCTAGCTGTCAGTCGTTCGGTGGGGTTCTTGTCCCCCTTCGCTCTTCCACTTTTTTTTTTACGTATATCCTTTCTGTTGTAGACTCCCTGTGCCTATAAACTACTTTACTTAGAGTATGAAAACCATAGAATTAAAAAAAAACAAAGCCCCTTCTATGGTCAATTTTGAGAATTTGAGCTCTACTATACTGATTATAAATTTATGTACCTAACCTCCTAGATGTCATGAGATCGGTGCATCCTTGCCCTCACCTGCCTAATTTCCTAATAGCACCATTATCGTTTACCATAGGAACCCGTATTCAATTAGCCTAACGTTCTATCAAACCATAAAGAAAACTATATACTGTCTATTTACACATTCTATCCATGTATATATTTCAAGTTAAAATAATTTCCATTATACAACTAAGCCTAAACTTAACTTAGGAGATTCCAAATTACAGATTATATCGATAATATTTACGACTTAGAATTAAATTACAAGGAAAAATTAAATAATAATAATAGTTCTGTCTCCCCCATCATTATAGTAAAATTTAAGAAAATTAAATTTAAATTGTATATATACAAAATTGATAATAATAAAAAAAATTTTACAAATAAAGGGAAAAAAAAACTTAATATGTGCTAGAGTTCTTGGAAACGGTGTAACTCAATTTATGGAAAGAATACGAATATAGATTATCAAAACAAAGGAATAATAATTGTAAAACAAAGTAACTAAAAGAATTATAGAAATACAAACATTAAAAACATTTTTTATTTCTTGTACTGTGCAACACGTCATAGATTACGAGTAAATTAATTGTTATTCCTTTATTTTGAAATTAAAATTTTATTTTAATGTAATCTAAATACAAAACTTACCAACCATTTGAAGATCACGATGAGGCCTCACTGCGACTGCTTTGGCTGAATGTAAGGTTTAAAAAGATACAGACATATGTAGATATATTCGTATATCCGAAGACATCCAAAATTGAATTACTTTATGTTAGCACCAGTGGTTTTATAATATTCAATAGTATCAATTTTTACTAAATAAAAATTCTTCTCGCGAAAAAAAAATTTATAAATATTCAATAAAAAAAAGCAAAACAAATACGATTATTGTTCTCCACTTTTCACTTACATACATTAAACTTCTTTTCTATTTTGGTTATTCATTTTCTTAATTTCTTAATTATACTTAAATTATTATTCTTCATATTTTTTGCTTCATATCAATTCCTTTTTATATCATTTCGCTGCCTCCTCATTCTATAATTTATTCTCCCTTTTCAACATTGTGGTCACGTGGAGACTTATCATAATGTCGTGAAACACAGAGCTGGGACTACTCCAATTAATTCGGGGACGGTAATTTCCAATTAATCACCAGATGATAAATTTTATACACCAATAAGTGTAGGCAGGCAGTGAAGGCATCCACAATGCTTCTACTTGCTATATACAAATATGAGCTGAACGTAACCACCCGGCTGTGTCCCAGTGAGCGAAAATCTTTTGGGTAACAAAAAGTCAAAAAATTATTCTCCCAAAGTCTTCTAAACAATAATCGATCACGCTCCCAATAGGACTTTTCCAGGATACACGTGCCTGTCCCGGAGGTTATAATCCACAAAGGAGTGGCAATAATCCTGGCACTAAACCTGGTTAATTCAGTAGTATGTTCTTTTACTTATAAAAAGAATATAAAATTATTATATCTCCCAGGCCTTAAGGCAGGGATTCCTTATAAAAATTCTGATTAATAAAATTTCAGCACTCTATGATTTTGATGTGTTATCCACCCGAATTCTCACAGAAAAAGGAAGTTAAATATGGCTTTACCACGAAGGTAAATTCTTCGTTAAAATTTATCACAATGAGAGTAATCGGTTAATCACACCAAAAATGTGGTTTACGTACTCGTTCGATAAGAAATCTAATTTTCATCCTTTTCTTTAATAACTCTCATCACAGCTGTTTCTTTTTCTTTCTTTTACGTTTGTCATACACAATAGGCATTACTTTTCATAAAATGCTTACTTACATCATTACCACAATATAAAAAAAAAATGTCTCGCTATCACGTTGGCAATGACATCAGTGGCTATACTGATCGAACAGATGATGTTGTTACATATGTTTATAAACACAAGTTATCAACATCTAAAAGCTCAGGCAGAGCATAATAAAGTAAAAATACAAATGTTTACAAAAAATACACTCGGAAATTTCATACAGTTAGCACTAATAAGAAAAACAAAAAAGTTATATATCCAAAAAAATATGTAAAAAGAGAAAAAAATCGTTCGTTACAGAGTACAGCGCCACCTTCTGAGAAGATAACAGCTAACCTAATTAGTATAGATGATCACCACTCACTATCAACATCCACCGACAAATGGGACAATTGCTATTGATCATTCTATGGTGAAGGTGTAACACTGGATTTTGAGTGATCAACTGATAGCAACTTGTCTCATTGACATATGAATGTTAAAAAAAATTCTATCTATATCTATCTTCTATCTTCAATATTTCAATACAATGCACTGAATGAGTAGGGGTTTACTCCTGAGTATTGGTTTTAAAAAAAATTCCAAATTATCGAGGGAGGAAGAAAACTATTTATCTTAAATTGATTTTAATACTGAGGAAATCAATTTTGCTTTACTTCTATTTAACTTTTGTACTGTGCTTATAAAAATGAAAAGCTATTTTGAGTTATGATCCTATAAGCTTATGATAAAACTTGCAACAACCACGGTTATTTTAGTAAAAAAATTATCGTAACAAAATAATACAGTCAAGTGAACTCATATTGTTTAATCAAAAAAGAACAATTCAAAAAAGTGTCTCACAAAACTAAACAGGTATTACAGTAAAAGTGGCAAAACTTAAAATATCACTCTTTATATGAAACAGTAGTTAGTTGTTCTAGAATATTTAGAAGCAACTAAATATTTAGTTGGTCCTGCAAAACTAATACAATTAACGAAGAAAGTGATGAGAAATAAATATTTGAATTGGTTAGAGGTGTGTAAATACTTTAAGTCAATTTAGAAGAAAAACTTAACTTTGGAAAACTTTAAGTTGTGAAATCATTGTATTTAGTGTACGTTACTCAATTTTGTATATTTATATTTTGTCTTTAAATCACAGGCTTGTTGTCCTTTTGAAATACATGTTCTTATATATAACACTAGAAATTGTCTAAATTAACAGCAACAATTTACAAATTGTATCCTTTTTCATTTCAATTTTTTTTTTATTTTATTTTCTCCTGTTTTCTTTATTTTTGTTATTCAGATTTTGTTTTTAATTACTCATGACACAAATCTCGAAATAGACAACAAAACTTTGCAAAATTATACAAAAAAAAATTAAAACAACAAAAGGTTTTATTGCCAAGTTTTATAAGTTTTATCCTGTGTTTATGTTTTATACCAATACCATTACCAAGCCGTATACAAAAAGGCATCCATCCACTCATACATATTTATAAATATTTTTAAAAATAATTGCATACTTTTAGGCTAGTAGTATGGTAATACTACCACAGAGTGTAACAAGTAGAGACGAGAATTTCTGTAAGAGACTGTTACAAAACAATGTTCAACAAAACATATCAAAAATCTTGTAAACAGGGATAACCCATTTTTGATTTGCATATTATTGTTTGTGTTGTTTTTTTTTACTTTTAGTTTTTTACTGTGCCACTAGAAACATGATAATTTTTGTTTGGCTTTGGAACCAGTATTTGCCTCTTTTGTTCTTTTATTTAAAATAATAAAACATGTAACAGTTATATCATATATGTATATATGAATATGAATATGCATATATATAGATATGTATGTATGAAAATATATTTTATTTTCTCTATCTCTATTTTAAAATACAATAGCGGTAATCACTGTTTGTAGCAAAGGGCCTTGCAAGGCGTGCAAACATAGCAAATTATCTTAAACAATAACAAAATGAAGGCATATATTCTACAATTGTTATGTTTGAAGGACTAAAAAGGGTGTTTGCAATGAAGGATGATTACCGTTAATATTAACACCAACAACAAAAATATAATATGGAAAACAATATATTAAAAAATATGGTTTAAATAAAAATGTACATACGTATGTACTCGCATGTATGTATCTCATCCCTTTCTATCTATATACAGGGTGTTTTTTTAGAGGTATAGAACTTCGAATTGAAATAAAACACAAGAAAATCGTTTTAATGTCCATCAATTTGGCTTTATTGGAAGGATAATTTTATGCCATTAATGTTTAAATATGATTTCGGGCATGTGGCCGCCGCGGCTAGCTCGAATAAAGCCAATTCTACAGGTCCAATTTTCAAACACTTTTTCGAGCATATGGGGCCGTATGTTGGCAATAATGCCACGAATGTTGGCTTACAAGTCCCCTAACGTTTCTGGTTTGTTGGCGTAGACGAGCGACTTCACATATCCCCAAAGAAAATAATCCAATGATGTCAAATCACACGATCTTGGTGGATAATTGACAGATCCATTCCGCGAAATTATGTGCTCATCGAATGTTTCCTTCAATAAATCGATTGTGACGTGCGCTGTGTGGCATGTAGCGCCGTCTTGTTGGAACCACAACTCATCCACATTCATGCCATCCAATTCGGGAACAAAACAGTCGGTTATCATGGCTCTATACCGGTCTCCATTAACGGTAACTGACTCTCCAGCATAATTTCGGAAGAAGTATGGCCCAATGACTCCACCAGCCCATAGAGCACACCAAACAGTCAGTTTTTGTGGATGTAATGGCGTCTCAAGGGTCTCATGTGGATTCTCTTCACTCCAAATGCGGCAATTTTGCTTGTTAACGTAGCCATTCAACCAAAAATGAGCCTCATCACTGAACAAAATTTTGCGATGAAAATCAGCATCGAGATCAATCTCATTTTCGGCCCATACACCAAAATCACGACGCATTAATTCTTGCACAAGCTGGATCTTGTAAAGTCGCAAGCCAAGATCTTTGCGCAAAATCTTCCATAAAGTTGATGGACAAAGCTCCAATTGCTGTGCACGGTGGCGAATCGATTCATTCGGGTTCTCTTCAACACTTTTCTCTACAGCGGCAATTGTTTCTTCGGTGCGCACTGTTCGACGTCTCTGCGGATGCGTATTATCACATAGAGTAAACGTAGTGCGAAAACTATCCATGGTTAACCGAATTAATTGCTCTGATGGACTATTATGTCGACCATAAAATGGACGGAGCTTGCGGTAAACTTCGCGAACTGAACCATTATTTTCGAAATAAATTTGCACGATTTGCAAGCGTTGTTCTTTAGTCAACCTGTTCATGATGAAATGGCAAACCAAACTAAATATAATCATTTGACAGCTGACAAAATGGCCGTCAGTTAAAAAAGTGATGCCAACTTAAAGTTCTATACCACAATAAAAAAACCCCCTATATAAAAGAAAGTGGCGTTAGTTACTATGCTTATAACTCAAGAACGGCTGGACCAATTTCGATGATTCGTACCAATTTGGAATGGTCTCTGGCCAAATAAGAAGAATAGCCAAAAAAATTCTAAAATATTTCAGAAAAAAAAAATAACGTAAGTGTGCACTTTTAAAATACTGGGTTCACGCAATGCACTTTTAAAATACTGGGTTCACACAATGCCTGTTACACCATGTTGCATTGGTGTTCACATTAAAGTTGCATGACTGTTCGCACTAATTGCATGACTGAGTCATGACTTTTCACACCATGTCGCAATAGAGATTGCACAATATTCCAGAAAAAAGAAATAACGTAAGTGTGTACTTTTAAAATACGGGGTTAACACAATGCCTGACATGACTGTTCACACTATGTTGCAATGGTGGTCACATTAGAGTTGCATGACTGTTCACACTATGTTGCAATGGTGTTCACTTACTTGACTGAGTCACGACTTTTCACACCATTTCGCAATGATGTTCACACCATGCTGTTGATCAAATTTAAGCTTGCTTGAATTATAGCGATGCCAATCCTTATATGTATTACGATACTGAAAATTATGATTTTCAGAATTTACTAAATTTTTGATTTTAAGGTTTTTTGCTTCTCCGTTTGCATTAAATATGACGATATGTATGTATAAAGCTTTCAGTTGGTGTGTGGCTTCACTATTAGTGTGAATAATAAAATTCAGTGTGTAAAGGTAAAAAGCTTTCATTTAGTATGGACTTAATTATTAGTACTAATAATAAAACCGTGTGTATTACCATCGAATGCATGAAGCTTTAATTTAATTTTCTATTAATTTCGATAATTAGGAAGTGTCTTTATATGTACGATCTACATACAAATTTTTATTTAAGTGACCTTTGTTGATATTTTTACATATTTCGTAAAAAAACTGCAAGCCGTTAGTAATATTGAATTACTGTTACTTATCATGTTCAGAGTGTGATTGAATAAAAGTTGCGTACAAATTGATAATGCAAACTTTGAGTATTACACGCATGGAAAAGTTTCAATTGGAATAATGAATGTTGCTTGCAGTCATTGCATAACATTAAAGTTTAAAAACGAGTTGTCAGGACTATATTGTGTAAACGAACAAGTAAAATTAAAAGAACTTAACCCACCACTGGAGCCTTTGCATTCTTTAGTAAGTGAGGATACACCTATCTCCAATCACATTTTGTTATTGTTATTTCTGGCAATTTTATGCCTACTTTTAAGGTAATTTAATTTATTTTTTTTTTTTTTATTTATTGCGTAGTGCATTATTATAAAATTATCGGTATTTACCAGATTCCTGGCCAAGTTTACAATAGACTTGGTTCTTTGTTACCCTGTCGGAACCAAAATTATGAACTTTTTCAAATATACTTTATGGGTAACACGAAAATTGAAACAGATTGTCGTTGTAGTATTTATACACATTTGGGTAAAGATATTGTTGAGAGCTTACAGGAGAAATGGAAAATGAACTTATTCGGATTTTTCAATCTGTTCTTGATCAAATGCCTTCGGAGGAATATTCAGTCGTCATTCGAGCAGATAAACCTCCTAGTGGACATAATGCAATAAGATTTAATGCGCCAACAATAGATGAAGTCGCGATTGTAATCGTTGGCGATCAGTTTAATTCCCGTGACATTGTACTCCGTCGTACAGATATGCGTCTGCAACAAGTGTCTGAAACTCATCGGTGCTCCGATGGATTACAATACCCATTGTTGTTTTGCCGAGGTGAAGATGGTTACCATATTAGCATTAGAATGATCAACCTTGCTACTGGTCAGTGCATGTTGTTTTAAATAAATTCAAAAAGTCAAAATTCAACCGATCGGGACGATGTCACCTCACGAGTTTTTAGGTTAAAGTTAACAGCACTTATGAATTAAACCGTAAAATCAAAAGTGTTTGGTGAAACCGAATGCTGATTGTATACTGTAGAGTGGCAAAAGCGTGGTTTGCCACACGCTTATATATTAATATGGCTTTTGAATAAAATTACACCAGATAAAATTGACAATATAATATTTGCAGAAATTCTGGACCTAGCAAGTAATCCTGAATTGTACGATGTTGTTGTTCAAAATATGATACACAGACCATGCGGAGAATGCAATATTAATTCCCCAGGTATGGTTGATGGAAAATGTAGCAAACGTTATGCAAGAGCTTTGGTTTCTGACACAGTTACAGGAAATGATGGTTACCCGCTATATCGTCGTCGATCAATGGAAGATAATGGTAGATTTGTTACCATTAAGAACTTTGAAGTCAATAATCGTTGGATCGTGCCGTATTCTCTATTACTGTCCAAAGTATTCAAAGCTCGCATTAATGTAGAATACTAAAATTCCATGAAGTTCATCAAGTACATTTGCAAATACGTAAATAAAGGCAGTGTTATGGCCACCTTTGGAGTTGCTAATCAACACGACAACGATGAAATACATCAGTATCAAATGAGACGTCATATTAGTAGTTGTGAAGCGATTTGGCGTACTTTTTTCATTTAAAATTCATGAAAGATATGCCACGATTGTGCATTTAGCTGTTCATGTTGAAAATGGACAACGTGTGTTTTTTACAGACCAAAATGCTGCACAAAGAGCTGTATCTCTACCACATACAACATTAACTGCATTTTTTAAATTGTGTGAATATGACGATTTCGCCAAAACGTTATTCTATGCAGAAGTGCCAAAATATTTTACATGGAATGCATCAAAGAAGAAGTTCGGCTGTCGTAAACGTGGAAATCGTACTCACGGACATCAAAATTTGTATTCAAGTAATTCATTGGGACGTATTTATATTGTTCACCCAAACAATACAGAGTGTTTTTATTTGCGATTGATATTAATAAACGTTCGATGGCCAACACCTTTTCAACAGTTAAGAGCAGTTATTGGAATATTGTGTGAGACGTATCGACAAGCATGGCAACAGTTACATTTGCTGGAAAATTATATTCATTGTAAACAAACACTTACTTGCAGTTGTCGGTCACCCCTATGAAATTCGATCTTTGTTTGCGATTATTTTGTCTACCTGTTGCCAATCAAACCCATCTGAATTGTGGAAAAAATTTAAAAATTATTTATCCGAGGATATTCTGTTTCGAATACGTGAAGTAAATCGCAATCCTGTAATGGATTTTACACCGGATATTTTTTTTTTTTTTGTGCGGGAAGGACGGAAAAGCTTTATGCTTTCGCGAAGGTCGTCACCTCGCATGATATGTCGGACTCGCCCAAAAGGGTATACCGACTAAAAACCCCCCTTATCTCCTCACCAGGGGAAATATCACCTCGGAACCACATTCGCATTACTTCAAGGTAGACCCCTCTTTGGCACGGCCAGTTCCCTCTAGGTTGTCCTGCGTCGAGTACCCGCACTTTCAAATGCCTCAAGGTCCTTCTTTTTTCGCCTTAGGATACGTTCAAAGTATCCTGCAAGGGCGGTCCAGTTCGCCACGTTTGACGTCACAATATCAACGATATTTTCAACCGTAATTCTTCCGACTTCAGACACCAGTTCCGCTCGATAGCAATGCCAGCGACTGCATTCGAAAATGGTATGCTCCGCGTCGTCAATCACATCTTCTTTGTCCTCATAAATGCAGAAAGGGGAGTCACACTTTCGCGTTCGGTGCAGATATTTTCTGAAATATCCGTGACCCGATAACATCTGTGTGGTATAATAATTCACCTCTCCGAATTTTCGATTCATCCATGACCCTATATTCGGTATGAGTCTCGCTGTCCATCTTCTTCGTTCTTCAGCGTTCCAGCGTTGTTGCCATTTGAAGATGGTACCCAGCCTGATGGAGCTGGTTACGGGACGGCCTTCCGTTTTGGCTTTATATATTATTGTCCGCTCTTCGGCTAGAAGATCCACAGGGATTGTGCCGGCTATGACTAGAACTGCAGGTCCTGACACTGTGCGATAAGCCGAGGTAATTCGCAAAGCAGCGACTCTCTGGACAGATGTCAGCAAATAGGCGCGTCCTTTAATTTTTAACGTCTCGGCCCAAATTTCACTTCCATATAACATTATGCTATTTCCGGCCTCCATCAATACCCTCCATTTCGACGGCAACGGTCCTCCGATATTTGCCATTAATCTGCTAAGTTGTCTCACGAACATCTGAGCCTTATCACTGGCATATCGAATCTGATCCGCAAAAGTTAATCTAGGATCCAACCTTAGACCCAGATACTTAACACGTTCGCGGACGTGAATGTTATAGCATTCATTTTCATACTGATGCAAAATGACGTGAATGCTATAGCATTCAAATTTTAAAGCCAATTTTTATTCATTTAATTTTATACAATCTTAAGTTTTTGTAATTAATACACATTCAAAATAATGACCAATTGGTTCATTAGATACTTTCGTATATATATATGTATATAACGGTTAAAATACGATGTTCTGACTACTCTTATAATATATGTCTAATTAGATTTCGGATATTACAACTAGTTTCAAAAATAATTGCCTGTATATTTTTGCAGCTCCCTAATGACGTCCGGTTACCAACAGCAATTCTGTCTTGTGGGTGGCCAGGTCTAGACCGTGGTCACTTAACCATCTTTTCGTCCTCAACATGACCCGTGTGAGCTTCCGTTGTGCCTCGTCGATGTTCCTGGCTGTGATGACAGCTGCAATGTCGTCTGCGTATCCAACCAGGAAAGTACCCTCTGGCATGTCCTCCCTGAGAATTCCATCATAGCTAGCATTCCATAGATTGGGCCCCAAAATGGATCCTTGTGCTGCTCCTGATGTTATCGGCTTTGTTCTCGATTCTGCGGTTGTAGAATACATAAGACGCCTGTTACTTAGGTAGCTCTCAACCAACCTCAGGATATACTGCTGTACTGAAACAATATTTTCGAGTGCATCCAGTACATCACTCCATCTAAGACTATTGAAGGCGTTCTTCACATCCAGCGTTGCGAGTAAAACCACGGGTCTTGTGAAGTGGCTGAATTGCCGTATAGCCGTGGCCGCCCGCATCACCTCTTCCAAAGCACCAATTGTGGACCTGCCAGTTCTAAAACCGTACTGTCTAGCGGATAATCCACCGCCATTCTCGATCGCTGCATCAAGTCGTGGTTTCAAAAGCCTTTCAAAAAGTTTTCCCGCTGTATCCAATATGCACAGTGGTCTATATGAGGATGGGACTTCCGGGTCGCCACTTCCCTTGCGAATTAGTACAAGCTGTTGTCTTTTCCAGATTTCAGGAAAGGTGCACTCTCTTAGGCATGTGTTGTACATTCCTAGTAATAATTCTGGTCTTCGACTAGATATCTCTTGCAGTATCTCAGGTGGTATGCCGTCGGGCCCGGGTGCCTTTCCGAGTTTTAGGCCGAATGCAGCTATATTCAGTTCCTGTGTGGTAAAAGGAATAAACTCCATGGTGTACGTATCTCGCCTTCTTTCCTGCCTTACCTCATGGGTCGGGAAAAGCGTATCCACAATATTCCTCTTTACATGGTCACTCATAACTGCCACTGGTTTTCTGGTGTTCAGCTTATCCATCACAATCTTGTATCCCAGACCATAAAGGTTTACGTTTATGTCGTTGCGTAGCTCTTGGAAAGCCTGAGCTTTCTTGAGCGCTATTGCTTCCTTCAAAGATTTCTTTGCCTCTTTAAATGCTTGCGTTTCATCGGCGGCTGTTCCACTACGCCTTGCTCTGGTACACGTTCGCCGTAGACGTAAACACTCTCGTCTTAGGGCCGCAATGTTTTCGTCCCACCAGTACACTGCCTTACGTCTAATATTTGAAAGTCTCTTCAATGGCATTGCCTTCTTGCAGCCGCTTTTTATGATGTTCATGGTCTGACCTACTCTTGTACTTGCATCATTTGAAAATTCCACTGTGATATTTACTATGAAGCATTTCTTTGCATTGAAGATTTATGTTTGTCGATAGTTAATAAAACTTTAGCACAATTGGGAATCACATCATCATATCGTAATGTTCAAAACATTTTTGAGTAAAATCTGCAACGAGAACACCAGTACGACCATAACGAAATGAATTCTTTTATTCAAACCAATCATCCCTTATTAAATGCTGAGCAAAAAAGAGCTTACGAAACAATTATGCAAGTGGTTTATAGTGGTGCCGGTGGATTTTATTTCCTAGATACACCTGGAGGCACTGAAAAACGTTTTTAATTTCATTGCTGTTGGCAGCGATACGCTCCCAAAATAAAATTGCATTGGCATTGGCATCTTCCGGAATTGCAGCTACTTTGTTGGATGGTGGTCGGACAGCACGCTCTGCTTTAAAATTGCAGCTGAATTACCAAATTAATGAAACTCCAACGTGCAACATTTTCTGGAACAGCAAAATTACTACAACTTTGAAGCTTTGGAAAGAACAATGAAGGATATTCGAAATAGTTCAGAGTTATTTGGTGGAACACTGATTTTATTGTCAGGTGATTTCAGCAGATATTACCAATCATTCCTAGATCGACACCTGCTGACGAAAAAAATGCCTGCTTGAAGTCTTCATATTTATGGAAATTTGTTAAGCCATTGAAGCTTACTACCAATGTTCGTATACAATTGTATAATGAACCATCTGCTGATAGATATTCTAAGCAGTTGTTATAAATTGGGAACATAACCAAACAACAACAATATAAATGTCATGCATGGTTAAGCTATTGAGCGAATTCGTTTCTTATAAGTCTGTGGATACAGTAATCAATGAAGAAGATGTTGTCAATTACCCAACAGAGTTCTTAAATTCAGTAGATTTACCAGGATAGCCACCACACAATCTCCAACTTAAAGTTGGAGTTACTATGAAAATGCTTCGCAATATTAACCAATCCCGTTTGTGTAATGGTACAAGACTTGCTGTGAAAAGATTATTGGCTTATGTAATTGAAGCTACTATTTCAACTGCAAATTAATTTTAAGGATAATATGTATTTATTCAACGCATTCCACTGATGCCATCTGATATACCGTTTAAATTTAAACGACTTGAGTTCCCTGTACGCCCAGCGTTTGCTATTACCATTAATAAGGCGTAGGGACAATCGTTGGGAATTCGTGGAGTGAATTTAGAGTATCCAGTTTTCTCACATGGACCAAACCAACTTTTTTGTACCTACATTTATGCCGAGAATGCAAAAAATAAAAATATTGCGTATTTTCTTAAAAACGTAGTATAATATAAAAAAGATTTATTTAAAGAATTTAAAAATAGAATTTCAACTAAATTGATCAATATGTGTTGTTAGTCTTGAATTTCAATAGTTTCTTCCCCACAAATGGAAGAAGTATGAACTCATAAACCAAATGACTCATTTGAAATCTTTTAAAACTTGAATTTAGATGTAGACCCTAGTTTATCGATTTAATCGAGGGATGAATTGGACGAAGCTGTTGAAAATTTTATTAACTTGATACATGAGACAGATTTCTTACATACATCTAGGTGTGATGTCTAGTCGGAATAAACATAACCAATGAAATGAAACATTTTATTAAAAATTAAAGAATATTACAAAGCCTTAGATAATTATGTAGAAATCTTATAGACAAACAAGGATTTAATTGGCTTCTTTAACAAACAACAGAACAGTATTTTGGGACTTCTTGAACACATACAGAAAGGGCGAGGGTATCTATCAATGACAATAGGTTATCAAGCTCCATCGATTTATTGCAGCAATGGCGCAATGTGGAGTGCATTATTCTGTCCCGTAGGTAGTACAACGGGTAATGCTCTAATAAAATAAATATACATATATCACAGAGCACATCCTTTTGTCCAATTAATCCAACAATTCTTTATACATAGAGAGAACAAGTTTATACTCACTGTTCGTTTATGGAATTATCTTCCCAAAAATAATTTTGCTACCCAGATAAAATTTAAATAAAATTTCTACAAACACTACTCCTTCTTTCTTTCTCCTCATAATATATTTTCATCACACTAGTACAATTCACTGCATTAGTAAGGGCCGTATCGTAACAAAAGCAATACATACTTTGTTTTTCTTTCTTATATTTATATATGAATATATTTATTAATATGTAAGATTATTAAGTTATTGTAAAATTAATTAAGACTAGATGACCCGTGCGAATATTTCGCACAGTTAGTTGTCATTTTTGTAACATAAAATGAAAATAATTAATAGAAATTTTCGTAACTTCAATACATTTTATTAAAAGTATAAAAATATTAGAAATCATAATATATATTAAGACACCGTATTACTACACAATAACGGCATTACCAAAATAGCTTTCACAACTTTATATATTGTGTGGAATAGCATTACAATTAAGCAGAGATCAGCAATGAGTAAAAAAAAAGTGAGTAGACTCGAATCATGATTCATAATTTCTTGTACTTATACGCATTCATACTCTTGTTAATGTAATGGAAACTCTACTCATCTCAAAAGTTTGAAGTACTCATCGCATTTATATTTAATAATATGTATGATGTTGTTGACTTCAACTCTTCTTAACTCAGTGCATACAGATGAGAAAAAATAAGTATGATTCTATTACAAACTGTTGTGTGTTTGCTCTGCTTACTGCGTTAGTACGAGAGTAAATAAATGCTATAAACACATTCCTAACTACCAACCATTTACCACACGACTGCAAAAGAAAAAAGTTTTGAGTTAAACTATGAATCGTGTTAAATAAATACTACGTTTTTGACTATGTAATTTATTATTTTTCGTCAATAAGAAATAAATATATATGGTATATATTTATTATAATTAACATTCAAAATGTAAGAATTTAATTTTAATTTTTAATTTTTTATTTTAATTTTATTTATTTATTTATTTCAAGATCTAACACAACAAGATAAAAATCTTATAAATTAGAGTGTTAGTGAGTGTATCATATACAATTTTAGATTTCGATGACAAAATATATAAAATATCCTAAAAGCTACCTTAAACTAGAAACTAACATTATTTAAAGCAAAAAAAATAGAAAACAAAAAGATGTAAAAAGTATATATATAAATTGTAAAAAGTGTTTTTTTAAAAATTCTGATTACTTTCTAGGAATTTAGTTAGCTCCCTTTTAAAGACGATTGCGTTACCAATATTTTGAATATGGCTTGGTAAAGCATTCCAAAGACTTATAGAGTATATAAAAAACTGTCGTTGTGATAAAAGGCTCCTAAATCTTAGTTGTATTATCCTTCTTCCACGATTAGATCTAGTAAATTGGATCCTATCATATAAATATGAAGGTTGATGTGATATAATAATTCTGTGTAAGAAAATAAGACATCTCAATTTCAATAAATTTTCAAATGTTATATGGTAAATTTGGATAGAGTAAGACGATATGTGTTCTCGACGACTCTTCAGAAAAACATACCTAGCGATGTTATTATACGCAACCCGGAGTTTACGAAAATCCTCACTATCGCAATTCGCAAATATCTCACAACCATATAACAGAGATGGAATAAGGTAAGTTTTAGCCAAGAGCATTCGTATAGCAAACGGTGTTGAGTCCTTGACAGTCCATAGGTTACGAAGCATACCATAAATTTTTCCCACTGCGACTCCGATATGATTTGTCCACGTAAGTCTATTATTGAATTTAATACCCAAATTTGAAGCCGAAGTTACAGTTTCTATTAAATTGCCATTAATTAGAATCGGATTCAAAATACTAGCAGTCCTACCAGTTCTTGTTAGAACAATGCACTTTGACTTGGATGGATTGATACACAGCCCATTAACTGTAGCCCAGTTATTTATATTATTCAAATCGTTATTAATATTATCAATACAACCGGTAGCATCATCGAAATCAGTGCATTTGTAAAGCTGAACATCATCAGCATACATATGAACATCACAATTGGAAAGAACATCGGGTAAATCATTAATAAAGAGACAGAATAAAAGAGGCCCAAGTATAGAACCCTGGGGAACTCCCCTAGTAATATACAGCGGACTAGATCTAACACCATTGAATTGAACAACTTGAGATCTGTGAGTAAGGTAGGACGACACGAGATCGCATGCAGTTTCAGAAAAATCATATAATTTCCGAAGCTTAGTAATAAGAATCATATGATTCACTGTGTCAAATGCCTTACTATAGTCCAGAAAAATAAGAAAAGCCATCATTTTCGAATCAAGTCCAGATCTCAAGTGCTCTATGACGTCCACAAGAGCGGTAATACAACTCCTAGACTTCATAAACCCAGATTGTCTATCCGACAGTAATCTCCTATGCGCCAAATAATCGCTCATTTGCTTGCTCATTAATTTCTCGAAAACTTTCGATAAAAATGGGAGTATAGCAATTGGTCGAAATTCGCCATTAGTTTTAGGAATCGGGACGATTCTCGATTTTTTCCATTCCTCAGGGAAAACCGATTTGGTGAAAATGGTGTTAAATAAGTGAGTAAGGTAGGGAAGCAACTTAGGAATTAATGTTTTCAGAAATATTGGGTTAATATCGTCCATCCCAGTTGCATTTGATTTGACAGCTGAGATATTATGGAGAACCTCAAGTTGACTAACACAGCGGAAACTGAAGGGATTTTCTCTAGAGATATGACAAAGTTCAGCATAGGCATTTTCTGTTGGTGATGGTATGTTCAAATTCACAAATTTTTCATTTAGGGAATCACAGTCGACATCACGATCATATAGCGTATGATTTTGTCTTCCAATACCAATTTTCCGGATCTCATTCCATTTAGACCTACAATCGATAGCAGATGAAAATTTATTTTGATAAAATAAGGATTTTGCAGCCCTAACTTTCTTTGTAACAGCTCTGCGAGCATTCTGATAAATAATTTTAAGATCCTCAACCTTAAACTTTTTCCATCGATTGTAGGCAGCATCTCGTTTCCTAATCAGGGACCTTATTTCATCAGTGAACCAGGATTTCTGGCCAGCTCTTACCCGCTTGGTTTTTATAGGGACGCATGTTTCAAACAAATAATTAACATTGCCCTGGATGAAAGATAATTGATGGTCCACACTTTGAAAAGTATAAATTTGATCCCAACATATATCCTCAATATAACTATTCAATTGACCATAATCAATATTATGAAAGTCACGAAACGAGACCCAAGTATCACTCCTCTCAAGGCAAAGGTTATAGGTTAGGAATATTAGATCATGTCTTGAGAAAGCCGGAGCCGATAATTGGTCATAGAGGAGAACCTTAGAAATCTGATTTACAAAGACCAAGTCTATTAAACTATTTGCAGTTGCACCATAATGTGTAGGTATGTAATTATTAACAGGATTAAGTCCTAGGGCCTGCATAGGTTCAACAAGAGGATTGTCCACTAATAAGTTATTATTAAAGTCGCCCGTAATAATGATATCGTCGTACTGAACCGAAATATCCTCAAGAATATCAAGAATGGGATTAACATTGATGTTACTATGAGCCCTATACACATTACCAATTAATATTTTCCTTCCATCTAAGGTGAATATCTCAATAAATAAATACTCAATTTCACTACCAATAACCGTTTTTAATTTCTCCTTACAAGATATATTTTCACGCACATAAATTGCTACACCACCTCCTCTGCTTCCGATTTCAATACCGTTAACAAAAGTTTTCCTATCCGAGCGAAAAAGTCTAAAACCCGGCAAATTAAAAATAGAGTCATGCACACCCAATTGAAACCATGTTTCAGAAATACATAAAATGTCGACGCCTGCCGTCGTAAATAAATATCGAAGCTCGTCAATTTTCTTGTTCAGACTCTGCGCATTCAAATGAACAATCTTAAGGCCGGTCTTTTGCTTGGAAAGAATCCTTAACATGCTGTATAAACAGTCTTTGGAATGATAATTATTTAAGTTAAACATTTTTGTGAAAGATATTGGCAACGCTTGCATTTATAAATTAATATAAGATTTAAAAAGGAGTTAAATTGATGTAATCTAAATAAGAATAAATTAAAAAGAATTAAAAAAATAAAAATATTTTGAAATATGTTACAAAGTAAAAACAAATATTTGATAATAAAAATAAAAATAATAAAAATAAAAATAAAAGTAATTTTCAAATTAAGAAAATTGATAAATTTATCTAACGTGTTGAGTAGCCGCAGCCTCCAAACCATCGGAGTCCGGAAAAAATTCAGACAACTGTTTAATATCATCGATTCTTGAGATATTATCACCCACAGACTTCTTGAAGTAAACGAAGCCACGTAGAGTAAAGGCACTATGTATAATTTTTTTCTTTTTAAGACGAACAGCAGCACGTAATATTTGAAAATTACTCTTTGTTAGATTTTCATTAATAAAAAATTTATTATCTGAGTCAATACCAATGTGTCTTAAGCAGAAATTAAAATCTCTATTAGTTTTTCTAAATTTCGATAGAGATTTTAAGAAGATGTTTCTGTCGTATGCAGAACACATTTTAACGATAACGACGGCATCACTCGAATAGTTATCTCGTTTGTTATCCAAGCTTCCCAGACGATATATAGATTTTATAGCAGGAGTGGAAGTGTTAATTGTGTTACATATAGATGAAAATATATCGGTAAGGCTTTCATTTTCATAAAAAGGTATTCCATTTAGTCGTAATTCAGATGAAACATTATTATTTTCCTGAAGCCTAACTTTCTCTTTCAGGGATGTAATTTCGTCCTGCAGGCTTTTAAAATCATTCGCCATTGTTTCGATTTTCGTCACTCTATCCTTCAGATCATGTAGTTCGGTTTTCAAAACATTGAATCTTCTATCTAGGTCGTTTAGGAGATCCTTTTTATATTCATTGAGTTTATTTTCAATTAACCTCTCTATTTGCTCAGTGAATTTTTCAAGACGCTTATCCATAAGTGTTATAAGCTGTTGTGGAGTGTCTGAATTATAACTATGACTATTATTAAGATGGGAGTTTTGTAAACTCTTTCTTAAACTATTTTGCGAGGGAGTAGCAGGATTTATTGTTGACGGCGTATGGCTCATATTTGTGTTCTGTGAGTTGTTGTTTTTGCTTTTCAAGTTTTTAGAACTCATTTTTTTATTTATTTTTGTGTTTTGTTTTTTTATTCTCAAATTATACATTGAGTAAAAATGTAATAAATTTTCTTTTTTCTTTTCTTCGTTTTTTTTAAATTTAAATTTAAAAATAACGTTTATAAAAAGTGGTGGTATTATGCTGTTAACAGTATGGCAATATTGGTTAGTTTACTAACTTGGTATCACTTAAAAAGACCCAGTATTTTTAAGAGTGGATCAGCTGTCAATGTTTATGTTTTAACACACATACATACATAAATGTTTATTTATTTTCGCAGTGCATTTGTCTCTTTTTAAGTTTATATATATATTTGAGTGATTTTATATTTTTTCTTTTTGTATTTTTATATTTTAACTATATTTTTTAGAATTGAAAAAGCACCGAAATTAGAACACAGTGACATAAAATGGCAATGCACAAATTCCGAGCACAAACCAAACCAGTTCTTTAAAGTTATTAATTATTTCAACACCTCGAAATCACTTGTTTTTTTGCTAATAAGACGAGAGCCGATCTAAAGTACGTCCGTTCTCCACCACAGCACAATTATATATGCGAAAAAGTTTATGTTTTTAGGAAATACATATTTTAAAGAAATTAAACAATTTTTCATTATTTATTTAATTTTTATAAGCACGTTATAAGGAAATGGATTGCAAGAGTGAGATTAAACAGAAAATTAGTGTCGGAGCCCAATATGGGCAATTTGCGTTCCAATAATCTATTTTAAAAATATTGATTATAAAGATGTAGTTTAA
The DNA here is from genome assembly GCA_963576795.1 of Metopia argyrocephala. Classification (NCBI taxonomy): domain Eukaryota; kingdom Metazoa; phylum Arthropoda; class Insecta; order Diptera; family Sarcophagidae; genus Metopia; species Metopia argyrocephala. The sequence goes on along the minus strand of OY756211.1, from coordinate 49,972,036 downwards.
GTAAACTATAAGTTCTTACAATGTAAAATGTAGAAAAAATTTAAAAATATTTTTTTTTTTTTTAATGAATTTCTTTAGGATCTGTTTATACAAAATTAAAATATAATTACGGATTATTTTATCTTCTTTAAAACATGTCTTATAAACTTACACTTTTTCACTTATTTGTGATTATTATTTGCATGTTCATTTTTGTATACAACATATACATTTTCTTCGTATGATTCGAGTCACTCGAATCAATTGTGAGTATCATAAGTATTTTTATAAAATTATGAATCCAAGTGAGTATGAGTTTGATGTCAACATTGGACTCATATTTATTGCAACCTGTATTAATGAATCAACGTTGTGTGAATATGAGTGAGTCACAGTAGTGAACTTTAACTACGTGTACGCATTTATGTATATTTAAAATTTTATAAGTGCTTATGAAACGCTAAAAAGCAACTCAATGCTGATCTCTGCAATTAAGCGACCCTGTTTTTCGCACTTGTAGTCGCCGTGGTCTAGTGGTTAGTGTGTTGGCTTACTAAGACATGGGCCCTGGGTTCGACTCCAGGCTCCGACATCATGAAAAAAAGAAATATGAAAAAAATATTTCTTTCGGCGACTACCTCTCAGCAGTCTTCTGGCAAAAGCTCTGAGAATAACTAATTGCCATGAACAAGCTTCTGAAGTCTGTTGTTCGGAGTCGACATTAAACTGTAGGTCTCGGTATTCATGGCTAAAAATTAACACACACAACATGAGTGCTGGGAGAAGCTAGGCCGTAAACCTGACACAGGGTTGTATGGGCCAATTATATATGCATGTACTAGCATCACTAATTAGTTTTTGCTGTCTCAAAAAATAGAAATTATTCTAAGTTGGGCAGCGGCAGCAAAGGTTTTTGTCTAGAGTTTTGCTGTGCTGCCTTTAAAATAATCGTTTGCATATAAACGCGTGTAATCTAATTTTGAAAACTTGCTGACTGCTGTTTGCTGTCGTCTATGTGTGTAATGCTTAATAAAATAATTTCTGATTTTTTAATACCTTTTAAGCAGTAAAATCGAAATTTTATAAATTTAATACAAACAACAGTATATGTAAGCCAACAATCAAGAAGCGATATTTTTTATATTTTTTTATTAAAATGTTTATTTAATAAAAAACGGTTGTAGTGAAGTACGCTATTTAAAACTATAAATAAAAATGTTTATTATTAGACTTCTTTATTGAACAAAAGTTTCATTAAGAAAACTGATACTAAATTACTGCTGGTCTAATGCCGGCTTTACAAATTGTTACAAAAAACTTTCTAGCCCCATTTGCATTCAATACCAGAGCCAAAAGCAATTTCTCTTAAAATAAAGCTATAACCTGGCTTACAATTTTTATCAGAATTTGTAACATATTTTGCAATAAAAACATATCTCCCAACTATTATCAACATTTACACTAATATGCACTTACAATGTTTTGCAATTCATAACTTTTTTCATATAAATTTTCACAGTTTCTTAATTCTATATATGTCTGTATGTAAGAGTGTAAAACTAGCAATAAATTAAATGACGTTAAACACATCACGTAACGTTAAATATAAAAATTTCTCAAATAAAAAAAAAACAAGTATTTGTCACGAAAGTTTTTTGTAAGTAAACTGAAGCGAAAAAATATATCTGGGATTTTTGGTATTTTTTTTTTATTAAAATTAATAATAATGTCATATTATATAAAAAATTACGGAAAATTATATTTTTTTATTATTATTTTTTTAAAAGTTATGAATATATACTATTAGCGACATCTTGTTTCCGCTATTTGACTTTAAAACATGTTAATATGTATGTGTGTACGTATATAATGCCAAATAACTTACATTATGACAATATCGAGAGGCCACAACAAAAATACAGTCAAACAAAATTTTCAATGGATGTAAAAAAAAGTAATTATGAATTTTTTATAAAGCAAGTTAATAGTTTAAATTTCCAACAAAAAACAGAAAAAAAATTATGCCATAATCTTAGCATTTTTAATGAATAGCAAGTAATCTGAGAGCCAAATTTAAGTTCTAAAATACATCTTTTTTTCAGGTGTTTGAATCACTTATGACAAATACGTGATGAATTTAGTGGTGGTTTACCAAAATTAGGAATACTTGGAGTTTATTTCATGATCGATATTACTAATGATGGGTAAACTTTTTTTTTTTTTTTGCTAGTTTTTGTAAAATAATTACTTTCAGAAACTAAATTATTTTAAAAACAAAACAACAAAATACAAATTTTTCTATGCTCCAAAGGAAAAATAATATCTTATGGGCAATGTAAAGACTCGCATCGAAAGAACAAAAATGGATGCAATTAACTCAGTGGTTAACATACAAACTTTTAGAACCCAAAAGAGCCAAAAGCATATTAAAAAAGGACTAAAAAGACCTAATTTACGAATCTTAGGTATAGGACCATTTTGGACCATATTATTCTTTTTTGTAATAATTGCCTGTTTTAATGTCCAAATATATGTATGATGCAACCAGTTTGTCTTTGAAGTGTTTTAATAAGTTACCTTTATTTCTGGGATTCCCCTTTGTAAGTTTACGCATCAAATGCGATAGTTAACATCAGTTTATATTCAGTGTCTGACTTGTTTACTTTGCTTAAACAATGGAAAATCGATGATTAATTTGCATAATTTTGTTTTGATAATTTCGTTTTTAGGAGTCGTTGATACCGTCACTCAAATAATTGGATACTACAGTGTAAAACGAAAAACAAATCAAATACTGTGTTTTCCAATATGATTGTTATATACACTTTGAATACGTTTATATTGTTTTCCGAAATTGACGGTTCGTGGGCTCCAGTGGATAAAAATCGTAAGATTTCCGATTTTTGTTGCGGTTAGATTTATCTTTAGCTCAAGACTACATGACAGAAAGATCTAAACTCGCTTCAAATAAATCTTAAGCGGAGCTTCTTACCGAAATAAAAACCTCAGCTTCTGATTGTACAACATCCACAACTAAAAATAACAGTAACTAGAAATCGTGAAATCTTCAGTTGCTGCAAAACTAAGTGCGATAGAAAATGCACCAAAATGGTCCTAAACCCAAGATTTGTAATTTTTTAATTTTCCTAACTTCCATTTTATTATTTTTGGTTTAATTTTAGCTATACTGTAGAATACGAAGTTGTAAAATAATTTTTTTTAAAGTGTACTCTACTGCAACATATCACTTATGGCGGCTTTAGTAAAGAATGAAAATGGAAAAAAAGAAAACAACAGCAACAAAAATATTTAAGAAAAGTTTAACATTATGATTGCAATTCTCTGTGCAACAACATCTCTTTACTTCCCAAAAACTAGTCAAAAGTCTAAATTACATCATTTATGATGATGCTGATGGTATCAAATCAAATTGTTCGGAAGCTATAAAAATATTACAACATACAAGTGCAAATGTATGTGCGTCTCTAAGGATGTATTTAAGAGTGTTTGTAATGTGTTTTGAAAGTAAAAGAAAAAAAACCAACCATACGTAACACAAAAACCGCCAATAGAAAATCAACAAAATGCTGCACACAATTGAAGCATAAATATAAGTACTTGCACTTCATCACACACACTATATCACAAGCACACTCTTACGAACATGTAGACACAAGTATTTGTTTAAGTGTGTGTGCTGGATTCTGATCTGGGACTAATACTGTGACATATTTGCAATAAATGTTTAAAAGGTAAAAGAAAAATTTTGACGTCAATAGTCAAGTGCATTCAAGTGAAAAAAAAACAAAAACAAAATTCAAGAAAAACTAAATCGAACAGCATCACTTAAATTCCAAGTAGTCATTGAAAGAAACTCAAAATTTTTATAACCTGTTCTTACCAGTACTCTATAAATGGGTTTAGTTATTAAATTGAATATTTCACTGGATCAAATTTATACATATCGTTCGGTTTTTGTTTATTATTTATAAATTAGTGAATAAACATTCGTATAATTTTCTTTTCTAATTATAGATGAAAATCTTTTGAGATTGAGATCTCTTTTAAATAAAATATTTTGAATATTTATTTTTAATATTTTATTTCTTCTTTTTGTAGCATCGTGAGCATTAATTTAAAATTACATTTTAAGAGTTTTTAAAAGAAAAGTAATGCCTACGTTAAAATAACATACTTAGATGATGACTTACTGATTTTAAAATTGCATTCAATTTATTGTCTAAATTTTTATTTTTGTAAATTTTGGTTTGTGCACTTAATGGAATATGGCAAAGCTGTCAGCTGTTGAATATCTGCTGATATGTGAAAAGTTTGACATTTACAAAGAATCCAATCGCACACTACGGTATAATAATAGTCATCAAGATTGACAAAATTGGAAACAAATTTAAACAATTGAATCCAATTCAAAATAGATGTGGTCATGCCTGTTTATAGACGCAGTGTATGCGTTACACAAATATCGAGACGTTCATTCCAAATTTGTCGATTGTATGGCATTCTCGGAAATTGGGTATATCTTGTGGCTAGCTATAGCGTATTTTACATTATTATTTGCACATTCATTCGTATGAAGTTAAATTCAAGCAACAAATAAACCGGCTGATATTTCACAATGACGTAAATATGGTGTTTAGGTGCTAGACCACCAGGTTATTTTTTAGAACAAAAATTTCTTCAGAAATGAAATTTATTTCCCACTCAGTGTTAAACTTCCGCATATGCATTGTAAGTCGGAGTCTCATTGGGCTGTGTTTTTTTGAAAATGACGATAGAAAAATTGTTAAAATCAAAATATAGGTGGTCATCTCGCATACGATGATATGGAAATGAAAGTTTTATGCCGTTTTATTTAACCTCAATTCTGAGTCCGAAAAACTAACTGACAACTCTTTTAAATTATTACTTTTATTTAAAGACAATATTTTTTTTTAGACCAATAGTCAAGAGTGAACCCCTACTGCTCGTAAATGCTGTGCATTGCATTGGAATGTTGAATACTTAGATATAGATAGATAGATATTAAGCGCCTAATGCCAATGTGACAAATTGCTGTCAACTTGAACACTCAAAAGCCAGTGTTATACTTTCACCTTTGAATGACAACAGCAGTTGCCCCGCCTGGATATGAGTGGTGAGCATCTTTTTATGTAGGTTAGCTGTTATCATCGCAGAAGGTGGCGTTGTACTTCTGATCATTCGTTTACTTGGAGGAATAGACTGAAAATGTCGGGGAGCGGTCTCGTAAAGATGGACTTCTTGAAGGGGAGGCGAGGGGGACCTCTTATTTTTTTAATTATAATATTTGAAAAACCGAAAATTAGTTTTTTATTTTTTCTCCTTCACTGGGATTTGAACCTCGGTCGTTTGAGTTTCTAGGCACGAGCTCTAACCAGAAAATAACATAATATTAAAAGGTGAAGGAAAAAAAAAAATAGAAAGCTGAAGCCCCATAGAAAAAAGACGTTTCAAAAAATAAAATTGAGTACAACAAAATAATGTCTGAATTGCGTCCTCAAACAAGAAAATAGACTAATATGGCAAAAGACTACCAGCAGACACGTAAAGATTAGCCGCGGCACCAAATCAAATAATAATAATTTGTGATGAAGTTGTGTCGAAGAAACAAGTAAGCCTTTATGAGTATAATGCACATTGTACAGAACCGAAATGGCAAGGGGTACTTAGAATGGAGTACAGCAAGAAGCAGGGACAAGCAGGCCAAACATACAAGGAAAGGCTATCCCACTCATTTTTAAATTTTAGCAGAATTAAAAATAATGAATCTATTATATAAAGATAATGATTAAACTACAATCTACTTCTTTTGTTTAAGTGAATCTTAAGGGCAATCTTAGAGAATATCTAAAAATAATGAAAATTGCCACCTAAATAGATAATGAATTCAATAGTTGCTGAGAACACCTCACTCAAACGGCCCAGGTTCGAGTTTTTTTCAAAATTATAATATAAAAATAAGAGGTCCCCCTTCCAAGAAGTCCATTTACAAAGTAACCGCTTCCTGACGTCCCACTCTATTCCACCTTAACCATCGACAACGAAAAACGAATGATCAGGAGAAAAGCGCCACCTATTGGGAAGAAGCAGATAACAGCTAAAAAACCTACTTAGCCTGGGCACTCACGGCAATCAAAATACAATGATGAGGCAATTGCTGTTAATCATTCAAGGGTGAAGATATAATACTGGCCTTTGAATGATCAATTCACAGCAATTTGTCTCATGCCTAATGCGCTTAAGAAATATAAGAAAACAAAATATATGTTCTGTTGTCATAATGTACTGACTGTCTTTTCCACTAAAATTCCAATACAATGCAAAGCATTTAGTAGGGGTTTACCCCTGAGTATTGATCTCAATAAAAAAAAATTGTAGAATGTGTTGTTTTTGACTTTTCTTTGACTAACCCATTACAAGTGTATGTACATATAGAAAGAGAAAAATATAATTCCAATATATGATTTCTAGAAAAAGTGTGTGTTAAATAGTTAATGTTTGTTGTTAATATAGTATATAGAACACAAAGAACTCTGATGTGCCTACAATAGCTGAGGTCTAAAAATGTTCAGTTTGGTTGTGTTCTATTCCTCACGGACATCACACAGTGTAACACGAAAAAATAAACAGATATGGACACCACTACGTGATAAACGACCACAAAAAAGATGACGCGTGTCTCCTAATTATGCCCAAAATATACCCTAAAATATTTGGCGCAATCGGTGTCATTTTTGCAAAAAAGTGATCATTTCCTCAGGCTCCTATCTTGCAAACCGTTCGGAGTTTTTATTTATTTTCTGAGGCAAAGTTATAACTCTTGTCATGAAGAACAAAAATTGTGGAGACATAAAATCAAAAAAACCTCACCTTCAAGACCAAAATCGCAAAACACTTTAAACAATTCGATTTTTTTTTTCCTTTTTTCCCCTATTTATGACCACAAGTAGCAAACCATTCAAAATTTATGGAAACAGTGAACTAGTAATAAACTATCTAAGACATCAATACACAACTTACGCGATCATATACTGATCGCAGCAGCACAGGCAAAACAGTAAGCTCAGCACACATATCAAGGGACGCCGCTCACATCGAGGCATTACACAACGCGAAAGTTTTTGGAAGTTGTTTATTGCCTTCTTAGGGAAATTTTTACATTTAAATTTATTCAAGTTTAGGAGATTATTACGAGTAAAAATAACTCATTTCATTTTTGTAATGGTCTAGTGGTTAGTATGTTAGCTTTCTAAGACGGTAGTGCCGGGTTCAAAACTCAGCTCTGACATCTTGAAAAAAATAAATATTAAAAAATTATTTCTTTCGGCGATTACCTCTCAGCAGTCTTCTGGCTAAAGCTCTGAAAGTAACTGATTGCCATGAAAAAGCTTCTCAAATCTGTCGTTCGAAGACGACTTTAAAATGTAAGTGGATAAAAATGAACACACACAACATGAGTGCTGCGAGGAGCTAGGCCGTAACCCTGACACAGGGTTGTAATGGCCAATTATGTATGTATGTATGTATGTATGTATGTATGTATGTATGTATGCATATCAAAGATTTCCTTTGAGCAATATTGTTATTGCTATTAATAAAGTCATTTCAAAATACAAGTTGCAAGTTTCTTTTTTTGCTAATTCAAAACTCAAAAACAAAATGTTTCAACTTTTATATAGTGCGTAGAATTCGTTTTTCACTTTCTCATAAACGCTGCTTGTTTACATATAACCATAACAAATATTTATTTTTTTTAATTTTTTTATATATTAATACGTACATACATTTGTATATGTATGTTTAAGTATACATAAATTTGTAGTATACTGTATAAAAAAAAATAATGTAATTGTAAAAATGGCTGTATCCGGTTTCACCATAAAAAGGATATTTTTTCACTTCCAATGGTTTTTTCATTCTTAAAACATACTGCATGTACAAACCAGTTTTATAAAAAAAATAATAAAAAAAAATCTTGAAACTCAAGTTAAACTGACGGAAATTGTGTCGTGTATCAATGTTACCGTTTTAACTTTTCAATTTCTTTTTTGTTTTTTATTGTGGGTGTGTATGCCAACACTTTTTCTATGTGTGCATAAGAAAAACTGAGTTTTTTTTTTCTTGAAATACATGTTCTATAGCCACTAAGCGCTTGTAGTTGTAAGTGCGAATTCAGTTTTTATATGAACTTTTGTTTATAATTGCACAAGAGTGTCAGGTATTTTTTACCCTACGCCACTACTAAATGTTAAGAATATATAAAGTTAGAGTTCATATTTGTCACACTTTAAAAACGTCTATCACAATACTCTTTAACATATTATGTTACTTATTCTCATATTGTATTACTATTATTAGGGGAATTCACCGCCTAAAAAGAGGACACTGAAGAGCACTTACATCAGTAAATAGCATGTTTAAGTTGTTATGTAAATGTATGACTAAGGCCACTTAGGCTTCAAAGCTGTCAGTTATAGGTCGAAGAGATGCCAATAAAAAATCTTACTCTTAATTTTTCAGTAGGTCAAAATCTAATTTAAAAAAATAACAATTTTAATATTTTTGTTCCTTTGGGAAAGTATATTTCTTTGTCTTATTATGAACTAAAAACTAGCAATTCTCTCCCATTGATTTCGAAGAATATTGGAGTTCAACTCCCTTGTAAAGAACTTATATATGTACGAGTTTATGCTTGGAGACTGCTGCCAATTCAGTGTCAGAAACGCAGTGGATTTAGAATTTAGATGTGCATTATCTTTTCTTTTATTCTTTCAAGAGCTGGACAATTTTGTGGCGCAATTGATAACCTGAAATAGTGTACTAATCGGGAGTTTTACTGCAGCCTAGAAGATTTTAACAACACACTCTGCTTTTACACACTTATTCTCAAACGATGCTTAATTTAAATATAAAATAAATACGGCCTTCTTATATTTAACTAGCTGAACTTGGTATGCTTCGCTGCCCCCTGGTACCATATATAGCACATACTGCCTCGTTTGGTCAAAAATGCCCAGAATACGACAATTTCAAATTTTGGGTTATATGGGCGCTGCCACGCCCCTTTGTGCAATCAATACTTCATATAGTCTATTACGCCTTCCAGTATCACAGTAACATGCTGTGAAAATTTCAGGGCAAACAAACAGACAGACATTCATTTTCATATATGTATATAGATTAAAGTTGGAAAATTGTATCTGAGGCAAATAAGTCCTGCTACTTGGAACAAAATAGTGATATTCGGACACTAGAACAAAGTTTGCAAATCATGGCATATTACTAGGGGATCTAAACTACATACATATGTACATAAATCCCTCTTCCAAGGTTCCCATATTGTATGTATCAATTTTTATTCATGAGTTCTGGAACAGTTTAATGTCTACACCAAATGAGAGACTTGAAGCCGGAGCTACATACTACGCTACGGCGACAAGGCGTTCTAATCTAAGATTCTTTAATTCAAATGTCAAATCTTCTCAGCTTTGCAACCATGCATCAGTTGGTAACATACATTTTGCTGAAGTATTTATTAATCTATCCATCCGTAATTTGCTGCTAACATATATCCTACACTACCACAGTTTATAATACAGAACTATATATCACAGTTAATGCCATCTGTAAATTGCAGAGAAGCAAAGATAGAATAGCCCCTAATAGGAATCCTCATCTGACAAAGGACAGTGTAAAGTAGGGTTTAGAAATCTGATGGCTTTGACCGTAACATTTTAGCTTTACTGCTGTATTCATAAAAATATTATAGGTTTATTATAGGCTTAATTGACAAGTGTTCTATAGAAATTTGTCGAGTTTTAAATTAATAGTACTGCGGGAAACTTAATTAAGAAAATAAAAATCGAATTTAAAAAGGAAAACAGAAATGTAATATTTTAGTAATTAATTTAATGACTTGCCTCTAAAAGCATATTTTTTTTTACTGAGACCAATACTCTGGGGTAAACCCCTACTGATGCTGTGCATTGTATTGGAATTTTTTGGGAAGGACAGCAAATATTTTTTTCTTATATTATTATTAAGAGCCTTCGGAATGAGAAAAATTGATGTGAGTTGATCTTTCATAGGCCATTATACCTTCACCCTTAAATAATCAACAGCAATTGCCTAATCGTTGCATGTTCATTGTGTGGTGAGTTCCTTCACTAAGTAGATAGGTTTAGCTGTTATCTGCTACTTCCCAACAAGTGGCGCTTTTTTCCTGATCAGTCGCTTTTGTTGTTAATCGTTAAGGCGGAATAAAGTGGAATGTCAGGAAGCGGTTTCTTTGTAGCTAGAGTTCTGGTGGAAGGAAACTCTTATTTTTAAATTATAATAAAAAAAAAACGGAAAATAACTTATTCATTTTTTGATCTTTGCTGGGGTTTGAAGCTGGGCCGTTTGAATTTTTGTCTGAGAATTCTAATCACTATATCACGAACCCTCCTATACACCTAATTCTGTTTTCAAGCTCTTTGTTTCTACGCGAATTTGATTTAACGCCCTTTTAAGAGCACACTTCCTTCTATTTTTTCGCGGCTTAAAAATTTATATATATTGGACAGAAAAACGTATTTTTATATTAAAGTTATAAAATTTTAAATTTAATACACTTCTGGTTGACAGCACTGTAAATCGTGTTGTACAAAAATTTACCACAAAAAAATAGGAATTTCCCTTATCACATTGCTTTAATAATGGCGGCGCCGTCCTTTCTTACACGGATAACACATCCAAGGGTATCATATCATATGATTTTGTATTTATAACACTCAGAAAAATGAATTAGTGATGCTACATCCTAATTGCATCCATATTAAGAGAAAGTCTCCAAAGTGTAGCTAAATTAAAAGATAATTTTTGCAAATATTATCACAATGTGAAAAAAGTTTCAATATTTTTACATGATTTGAAATTTTTAAAGAACATTTACCGTGTTTTTTTTTTTTCGTAAACGAAAGCGATGGTCAGAAAGTGATAATCATTATAAATTGGTCTTTTGTCAAATTTTTGGCTTACTTTTTCTAAATAGTTAAATGCTTTATTTAATAATATTTTTAGTTTGTTTTTTGTTTAATAAAATAAGTGACTGAAGCACAATGCACTGTTTAGTTAAATGTATACTTTTATCATTTTTCCAAAAATTTTTTATATGGAACCAATGCTCTCTTTTTATTTGGATACACTATCTGTTTTACGCGATTTTTTTCAACGCGAGTTTTCAATGATGTATCGTACCTATCGCATAAGAAAGATAGAATTATGTGTACTTCAGTATTTACATTTGTGGTAAACAGTTTTGAAAGTTCCCACAGTTTTACATTCTTTATAAAGCTCAGATAGCAGAAAATCCAAAAACAAAATTCAAATGCAAATATTTAATAATATCAAACAAAACGAATTCTGTAGTCGCCGTGGTCTAGTGGTTAGTGTGTTGACATGGGCCCTGGGTTCGACTCCAGGCTATGACATCTTCAAAAAAGAAATATGAAAAAAAAAATATTTCTTTCGGCGACTACCTCTCAGCAGTCTTCTGACAAAAGCTCTGAGAGTAACTAATTGCCATGAACAAGCTTCTCAAGTCTGTCGTTCGGAGTCGACATTAAAATGTAGGTCCCGGTATTCATGGATAAAAATTGACACACACAACATGAGTGCTGCGAGAAGCTAGGCCGTAATCCTGACACAGGGTTGTAAAGGCCAGTTATGTTATGTATGTAAAACGAATTCTAGGCATTATTTACAGTATCACTTTGTCGACAATAACCATCAAAATTTCTTGTATTACAAATAAATAGAAGTGCAGCCAAGTTATGTTTTCTTTTGCTCTTTCTTAGATTATTTTCTAAATACAATTTTTTTATTACTTTTTATAACTTTATGACATTTAAGTTGCATTTGTGTTTAAGAAGTGTAATGCTAAACTTTCTTTTGTTTTTTTTGTACGCTTTAAAACAAGTTAGAAAGTTTAGGTGTAATAAAATGGGAATCATAAAAAACAATGAATTTACTGTTTTATTTCAACTTTATTTTTGAAAAAAAAATCATGTGTTTTTAGATACATTTTCGTTTTAAATTTTTTGTTACGGGTTCAAATGATGTGCATTTCTAATAACTGCATTTGTAAAAAACTTTAGAATCTTAATTTAGCATGTGAGACAATAAAACTTATTTTCATGGCAAACAATTCAATACGATTTAGAAAACAATGTCTCTAAAGCATTGTTGTAAAAAAACAACTTTGTTTTATATTTTCTAAACATTTCCAGGTTTCAATATTTATACTCTGTTTGTGTATGACAAAAAATTTTAAGCAATTGAAAATTTATTTATATGAAATGTGCTCCAAACTTTTTGAAAAATTGAGCGTTTTTCATACAAATTTTCAGTCGTTTGAAATTGTTTTTTTACGGAAACAGACAGATGGTTTTATTTAACTTATTTGGGGTCAAATAAAGCATTCAATAGTAATTTTTTTATCACTAGTCGGGCAGAATCCAATGTGTGCGTTAGCAAAAAAAAATTAAGTGATCGTAATGAGTTAATATTTCTATATTCAACTCCACTAAATTCATAAATTTGTTCTGAAGTCTAAAGCGACTTTTTTTTTACAAAATATAACACCAATGTTTCACATTTCCCTTTATGTTTTAATGCTTTTCCCAGAGCACAGACAAGCTGTAGTGTTGCCCGAATACCTAGTATTTGATAGTATTTTTATCATAAATTTTTTAAATATTAACATCATAGTAGAAATTAGTGCTTACCAATAAGCTATTTTGTAAGGGAGAAATTGTAAATGTTGAAAATAATGATGATGATTAATGTTAATTAACGGCAATGCAAATCTTGGTTTAATGATTAAACTTTAATCTATGTTTATAAACTTTCTCTCATTCTCTCACTGTTATTATATACTGTAAACTTCTTTTTAGAAATTACTTTATACTATTGTATTCAGTCTGTAAAAAACATCACGAAATAAACATCATTGAAGTTAATTGCATGGTTATATTTTAATTGTATTAGCCACTAACCCAAGAAAAGTTAAGTTTTACTAATAGAATTACAACAGGTTATGGGCCCAGTCACCCGTAGTCTATGTAAAGAGGAACAAGTAAAATCTGAGTCGGAGCTCGAAACTGAACAGTCAATAATAATCGAGGAAAATATTAGTGTGTCAAATATTTTTGCGCTAAAAATGTCAAACTTTTATTCAATTGAAAAATTGGACGAGAAGAACTACGATGCTTGGTGTGTTCAGATGTGCAGCGTGCTCATTCATATGGAATTGTGGAAAATTGTGTCTGGTGAAATACAAAAACCGGCAACTAACGGGACAGACTGGGAAGAAAAAGATGAAAAAGCCTTAGCAACCATAATATTGTATGTCCAACCAACACAGTTAAATAATATAAAAAACTGTAAAACTTCAAACGAGGCATGGAAAAAATTAAAAAGTATTAATAAACCAAGTGGACCCGCACGAAAAGTTTCATTATACAAAAGTCTGTTGAATTTGTGTATGTCAGAAAACTGTGAGATGGCGAAATTTCTGAATACCTTTGCAGACATAATTGAAAAACTTGCAGAAGTTGAAATAAATCTAAACAGCGAAATTTTGGTAATCATACTATTATCTAGCTTACCAAAATCTTTTGAAAATTTTATTATTGCCGTTGAAACTAAAGACGAATTACCAACATATGAAACATTAAAGGTGAAATTAATGGAAGAATATGAACGTCGAAAAGCCAAGCAGGAAGACGAATATCAAATACCTGATCAAAATGCGTATACAGCCTATTGCAGAAATAACAATAATAATACAGGTAGCAGCAACAACAAAAATAATTATATATATAAAAACAACAAAAGCAACAATATAGGTAAATGCTTTGTATGTGGTAAAAGAGGTCATTTTGCTAAATTTTGCAGGGAAAAAGGCCATATTCCAGAGAAATCAAATTTTTCATTTGCTTTCACAGTTGATAATATTAATAATAACTCCTTTAAGAATAAATGGTGCATTGATAGTGGCGCTACATCACATATGTGTAATAATCGCAACCTTTTTGTGTCAATATTTACACATAAGGAGAAAATAGCTGTAGCGGAAATCAATTTATTGAGAGTGAAGGAAGAGGGGACGTTATAATAAAAACAAAACACTCTACTCTCAAATTACAAAATACTTTATATATTCCTAATTTGCAAACAAATTTTATCTCCGTTGGCAAATGTGTAGAAAATAATGCAGAAATAACGTTTAAAGATGATCACGCTATTATAACAGAAAGAGAAAGTAAACAAATGGTAATAACAGCAAAGAAAATAAATAATTTATATATGTTCGAAGCAGAAGCAGAAAATATGTGTTTTCTAGTAAATGAAAATGTTCAAAATATATGTATATAATGGGACAGTCGGTATGGTCACCTTAATTTATCAAGTTTGAAAGAAATGGTTGACAAAAATTTAGTAATTGGTCTTGATATGAGAAATATCCCGAACGAGTTAAGTTGTACGACCTGTTTAAAATCGAAGATTTGCACAAAACCATTTCCTAAAAAATCAGACAATCGATCTAGAAATTTATTAGATTTAATTCACAGTGATGTCTGTGGGCCGATGAACAAAGATTTTAATGGTGGTGCACGATATTTTATTACGTTCACAGATGACAAATCAAGGTACATATGTTCATTGTTATTTTTTAAAATCAAAAAGTCTTCGAAACATTTAAAAAGTATAAAACTGCTGTAGAAGTAAACAAATAAAAATATTGCAAAGTGATAACGGTACTGAGTATATTAATACAAGTTTTAATAAATTTTTGGATGATAACGGTATTAAACGACAGCTGACAGTACCATACACTCCGCAGCAGAATGGTGTATCCATAGGTTGAGATGGCGCGTTGTATGTTGCAACATGCAGAATTAAATGAATCTTTTTGGGCGGAAGCCACAGCAGTCTACTTACCCAACAGATCATCCACAAAAATTTTAACAAATATTACACCTTTCGAAATGTGGTACGGGAAGAAACCATCTGTTCAACAATTGAAAATATTTGGCTCACCAGCAATTGCCTTAGATAAAAAACAATCACACAAGTTTCGTACTAAAGGTAAGGAATATATAATGGTTGGGTACGCTGAATTTTCAAAGGCATATCGGTTGTTTGATCCCGTTACACATAGAATAAATATTTGTAGAGATGTTGTATTTATTGAAAATGTTAAACGTAGTTTCGAATTAGATAATTTACAAGATTTAATTGTAGAGCAACCAAACGAAATAATTTTAAGCAACGGAGTAAACATAGAGGAGGATATATCCGAAAGAAGAGATGATAGCAACACAGAGCAAAATGAAGCGGAGCAGCAGTCAAATGAAGAGAATTTAGTTGGAAAAATTGGTCCTGGCAGGCCTAAATTAATTAGGACAGGGCATCGAGGACGACCACGTAAAGAATATAATGTACTAAATTTAATTACCAAAAAAATAAAAGTTCCTGAAAATGTAAAAGAAGCTGTGAATGGGCAATATTCAAATGAATGGAAAAAATCTATGCAAGCTGAATATGAAGCATTAGTAAAAAATAATAAATGGCGGTTGGTTGATTTACCAAATGGAAAAAAACCGATTGAGTGCAGATGGGTATTTGCTTTAAAGCATGACAAAGACGGCAACATTGAAAAATTTAAATCGCGGTTGGTAGCAAAAGGCTGTAGCCAAAAATATATCATAAATTACACCGAAACATTTTCGCCTGTTATAAGATACGCAACCATTAGAATGCTGATTGCTTTGGCGGTAGAATACAATTTGCATTTGCATCAATTGGATGTATCAACTGCATACTTGCATGGTGAATTGCACGACGAGATATACATATTTGACGCAACCTGAATTTTTTATCAACAAAAATCATCCTAATAAGGTGCTAAAATTACAAAAGTCATTATACGGCTTAAAGCAGTCAGGTCGTGAATGGAACGCTAAGCTTGACGCAGTATTACAAAGCATGAACTTTATTCCTTGTGAAAGCGAGCCATGTCTCTATAAAAAGAAAAACGACGAACGTATGAATTTTATTGCAGTATATGTGGATGACATATTGATTGCATGTGAAGATAAAAGAGATTTGCAAAAAATTAAATCAGAAATTGTTAAAAACTTTGACCTTGTTGATAAGGGTCAAATAAATCACTTCCTAGGCATGGAAATTGAACGCAATGGAGAAACAGGAAGTATTTTTATAGGAAATAAACAATATATTTCCAAGTTGTTAAATGAATTCCAAATGGGAGATTGTAAGCCGGCATCGGCGCCTTTAAATCCTGGGTTCCAGATAAAATGTTTACAATCAAACTGCAAGAAGGCAGATCCTACTAAATATCAATCGTTAATTGGTTCCCTTATGTTTTTAGGAATAACAACGAGACCAGATATTCTTTATTCTGTTTGTAAATTAGCTCAGCAATATACAAACCCACATATTGAGCATGAAACTGCTGCAAAACATGTTTTAAGGTATTTATTAAAAACAATAAATTATGTTAAAGAAAAACAGGCAAGCCATTGGAAGGTTATGCAGATGCAGATTGGGCTAACGATACTTCTGACAGTTAATCGCTCACTGGTTACATATTTTTCTTAGCTAATGCGGTGATCTCATGGGAATCGAAAAAACAACATTCAGTAGCACTTAGCAGCACAGAAGCTGAATACATTGCATTATCTACAGCTGCTAAAGAAGCTACGTATTTGCAGAAACTGCTGAATGAAATGGGTTATAATTACAAATATCCAATCATAATTAATGGCGACAACCAAAGTGCCCAGAATTTAGTGAAAAACCCAGTATACCACAAACATATTGATGTAAGGTACCATCATGTTAGAAATATTTATAAAGAGAAAATTATTGATATAAAATGTGTCCCAACTCATGATATGATAGCGGACATTTTGACTAAAAATTTACCAAGAATAAAGCATTGTAAATTTTCTGAACAAATGGGTTTAAATTAACAGTTTATTAAAGATATTAAGATAAAGACTTATAAAGTTATTTAAAATAAATATATATATAAAATTTGCATTGAGGAGGACTGTTGAAAATAATGATGATGATTAATGTTAATTAACGGCAATGCAAATCTTGGTTTAATGATTAAACTTTAATCTATGTTTATAAACTTTCTCTCATTCTCTCACTGTTATTATATACTGTAAACTTCTTTTTGGAAATTACTTTATATTTTTGTATTTAGTCTGTAAGAAACATCACGAAATAAACATCATTGAAGTAAATTTCACGGTTATATTTTAATTGTATTAGCCACTAACCCAAGAAAAGTTAAGTTTTACTAATAGAATTACAACAGTAAACAATCACTTACTCGTACGCATCAATAATGAATGATTTTTATATGAAATGAGCCGCTAAAATAAACAAACGCTAAAATTTATTGCAACTAGTAAGCAAATATTATACAAAATCGAAAATAGTACCTTATCCTCTAGCACCTTTGTAAGTTTTAAGGTATGCATAAAAAATATAATGCTTCCATTACTGTTACAATTTTATTATTGCTTCCAAATTTTAAAAATTTTCTGCTGGGATATCCATCGCCGTGGTCTAGGGGTTAGACTCTTGGCTTACTAAGATATGAGCAAACTTTTCCAAACTCCAGCTATGCTATCTTGACAAAAAAGGAATACGAAAAAATTATTTCTTTGGGCGATTACCTCTCAGCAATCTTATTGCAAAAGCCCTGTTAGTAACTGATTGCCCTAAATACCCTTCTCAAATCTGTCGTTCGGAGTGGACTTTAAACTGTAGGTCCCGATACTCATGGATAAAAATTGACACACACAATATGGGAACTGTGAGAAGCTAAGCCGTAACCCTGACACAGGCTTGTAATGGCCAATTAAGTATGTACGTATGTTACATATCCACTAAATTATTTTTTTCCTAAAAAGCATTTCTGCGAAAAAAAAGCATTCAGCAGTATTTGAAAACAGAATATGTTTTTTATTGCAGGCAACTGCTAAATCTGCCAGTAAAATTTAGGTTTCTTCATATCTTGGTCGATTTTATTAGTTCTTTAAACAACAAAAGATAGTTGTGAGTGTTTACTCTGAAAAAATATTAAAAAGTCTGTGTTTTTGAAACAAAGTTAATCACAGCCCTTTATTTTATTGACTTTTCATTACAGCCTTTCTATGAATGAATTCCAAATGCCATCCTTAGACATCTTTTTATTTGCAGAAATTTTATTAAAATTTTAATTAAGTTTTTATTAGACATCCACTAGTAGTTTTGTATAAATAGATATGCATGCTCATATCTATATATTTCAATATTTAATTTTAAAGAAACAAAAAATAATAATAATAAAGATCCATTACAGTTAAAAGGATAAAGACTAGTACGATATTTGTTTTTTTTTATTACTATTTTATATTAAAGTTTATATTTATTTTCGGCCAACAGACGTATGAGCAACATTAATTAAATGCTAGCAAATTTATTAACTTTTCAAATGGCACTTATTTAACACTTAAAATTGAATGGCGCGAAAAACAAAAGAAAATCATCATAAATCCTATTTTTTAATTAAATTTAATATTTCTCAGAATAAACAGCGTGAAGAGGAGGGAACTACGTTGCAAGAGTGTAAAATTTACTATTATATGCCACAAACTAGTTACCACATTAAACTAAATATACACTGGCACTTGCACACATTATTATGCATGCATAATCTAACATATGCACATACATATGAATGTATAACTACAGTGCAGTAAATTTTAATTTCGTAACAAAACTTTTACAATTTGCCCTCACATTATCGCACTCTCTCTCTCTCTTTCTCTCTCACTCTCTCTGTCTGTCTGTCTTTTCCTGCTCTATTTCTTTGTCTTTTTTTTTGTTGAATGAATAAATTTTTAACAAATAGTTCACAAATTGCAAAAGCATTAAATTAAATTCTTGTAATTAATTATATGCATACATGCATACATACACTCATGCATATACAGATTTCTCCTCCTATCTCTCTTTCTCTTTCCAAGTCAAGGATTGAGAATAAAATAATAAAAAAACTGCTCATATTTAGATATGAACAAAATTAAATAAACAGAAAAAAAACCACAGCAAATGAAACAAACAAATAAATAAAAACACCCAAAAAAGGAAAAAAAGCAAACTTTAACTAGAACAGCAACAACAACAACAATAATAATCTATAAAAAAAAAAAGACAGGACAATGTTGTTAATAATGGCGATGGTAAAATGCTGTTGATGATGCTGATCACCTACACTCATATACACGAGTACATACTCGTAAATAAAGGAAAATAAAAATAAAATCACTTCTATTCTACCATAAACAAATACAAACAAATAACAATATAAGTAACGTGTTTGTAAAAGAAATGATAAATAAAGAAAAGCCAAATTAAGCAACTGAATTGTACATGCAAGCACAATATAACACTTATAATCTCGTTTAGTTCACACTTATAAAAATCTGTTTTAAATACAGAAGATCTTCCACTAGGCGCATCCGAAATTTAATAGTTTATAGCGGTCATTGTTTTTCCAATTGGTTATTTAGTTTTCTTTGCCCATGAAATGAATATAGTTTTTAAGAACTTTTACTTAATAAACCCTGTAGCATATTTGGAAATTGACCCCAGTTATTATTAAAAATGTATTATATACATACATAATTGGCCATTAAAAATATATTACTGCTAGATAAACAATACTTTGCCAAACCAGATCTTCAAATTTGTAATCCTCATGATAATAACTAATCCACCGGAAAGCGAAAGATCGACAATTGGGAATATGAACTCAGTTAATGGTTCTGGCCACAAATCCTGGCTCAGAGGTATGAAAAACTACTAATAAGACGATCATGAGGAACTCCAGGGGGTACTTTATATACCAAGATTTCTAAATCCTTGTTCAGTGTTGTCAGATTAGAGGATTTATCCCCAAAATGGGGATTGGTTTTCTGAAATAGGGATAAAAAATTCATTTGGGGATGGGGATTTTATTGGGGATGATCGATAAGTTTTCGTCGATTTTTAAAATTTGTTTGCTTGTTTAATTATATATTATAGGTTTCTTACATTCGGAACAAACGATGAACAATTTTCAATAGAATTTCAATTTTCAAGACTTGCTTAGAAACTTGTTTAAAACTCATACATAAGTACATACATACATAACTGGCCTTTACAACCCTGTGTCAGGATTACGGCCTAGCTTCTCGCTTTCTTCATACTTTCATATAAAATTTTTGCAAATAAAATTTTTTCATATAAATAAAAACATCCTCATATCATTATGTTCCCGCTACCGTTTTTAATGGTTTTTTATTGCGGAGTTTTAGAGGGTCTTTTTACAGCTAAATTACTTCTTTCGGAGATAAACAAACTAAACTCCCCTTATACTTTATGGTAATGGAGTGTTTTCCATATTATGGCACAGGACATCTATTTAGAATTGAGGTACAATAGATGCCGTATACTATACAAATATTGCAAATTATGTCTTATGCTGAATATGAAATAGTACAGCGATCGGTATTTCAACAAAATAACGACCCGAAACACACATCGAAGAGAGCAAGAGGTTAGTTTAAAAAGAATGTCTTCAAGATTTTAAGTTGATCTGCACAGTTTCCAAATTTACATATCAAATAAAATACATGTACATACATGCAAAATTATTGATGCAGTTGATGTGGGGATTTTTGGATATGAACTATTCAAAAATTTGGGGATATGAATTTCGAAATTGGGGATAAAAATTGAAAACTATCTGACAGCCCTGTCTTTGTCAGAGCTTCTGGTGTGAGCAGCGTAGCATGCTATGCATAGTGTTTCACCTCTACCTCTGATCAGAGTTTGATATATCCAAGGACGGGACGCACGTTAATCTTCAGAGTCCTGTCCACTTTTCAGGCTACAATAACCTTAATTAACATTTCCTTTACTTAAAATGGGGTATCGGAAACGTAGCGCTATCTTTGCTAAGAAGAAAAGGGGACGAAAGACCAATACTCTGTGAAACATGAAAGTTCGAACATTTATAGAGCCTTTTATTATGTCCTTCTATTTAACCGACTACTAGAAAATTACCCATTCATAGTTCTGGACTATAATAGAGGTGAGTAGCCGTTCATGACCAGTGTTTTAGGCCAATGTTTACTCAATTTTGTTGGCTAAACTGGATTTTATAAACTTGTACATTTAGCAGAGTGAGGCACACAGCTGATTCGATGAGCACTTTTTACGGGTAGTTTAAGGCTAAAGTCAGCCCATGTGGAGGTGATGTGAACTAGCAGTATCATTACAACGAGTACTAACTTACAACGAATGGTAAGAGGTTATTAGGGCTCAATTATAATATTGTTGCACATGAATTCCACTTATGTGGAGAAGGTAGAGAATATACTTATACTTACTGTTCAAGTATTCTTTATGCTCTTTTATAAAAACCTTAAATAAACTCGGTCATAAAGTGTTTGTAACCACGCTTTTGTTTTCCATCACATTTAGTTATAAAAATAGATGCTATTTTTAAAAAAGTAAAACCAAACAAAAATCGTTGGAAAAAAAATTTATTGTTGTCTTATGTTTCTCTTTTCAGTTAGTCGACCAAATCACACATTTAGTCACTGTTGGCTTTAATGCCTCTCCAGAATTCTTATATTCATTCGCTCATACATTTTTGTATGCATTTGTTCATGAGCACTCAGGCATTTTGTTCATTTGCAGGTTATTTTTTCTCGCTTTAGTTTATCCTTATTTGTCTACATGTATGTCTGTATCCTTTAACGTGAAAACCAAATGAATTTTTTATAATTTGTTTTCTATATAGCGGTTGGTTTTTAGTTTCAGACAAAAAGTTTTAGCTTTTGACGATAATTGTTGTTGCTCAACAATATACCCCACAATTGATTATTTAAGTGTCCTCTTTCAAGCCAACAAATGGCAATTGTTTAGTATTTAAACATGAGTTTCATTTAGATTTCATTCAAGTATTTCGTTTTAACTTTTGTTTAGACATTATAAACCATTAGAAAGTAAATTTAAATTAAAAGTGGATCTATATCGACAATCATATGCACTTTACTTAAACAATATCTTTTAAATATAATTATTACTGAGAGTATAAAAATTTTTATATTGAGTTTTTAAATGTTAAAATACAACATATATTTTTTTTAGATTGGCAAGTGAAATATTGTTGGAATGTATCGGTTATAGGGTGTCATCGAGTGACATTTATTTTTGTTGCCTTAATTTTAATGAAAACATATTTATGGCCGTTTAAATACATTTGTAGCACAACTTATGTCCTTCTTTACGTTTATGGTTATTTTAGGTGTTAATTTTTTTAAATTTACAAAAACATAATAAAATAAGAATACAATAAAAACAAAAAATATTTTTCGCCTTATTGGCAAATACATTCAATATAATTTGAAATGTATGCTTTTTTTTATATACTAAATGGGATATGATTCGCATTTAGTCTATAACTATTTTAACATAAGTATTTATAGTTTTGAATAACACTTTTGGGAAAAAGTCTCCTGACGAGTCTCTTAAGCAGAGACGAAATGGCCATAGAGACATGCTTATCCCCAAAAGCATACATTTCAAATTATATAAGAATACAATTGTAATAAACAGTTTAAAAACCTAAATAGATACAAAATGAGGGTATAAATAAGTATTAATAGAGAGAAGATTACTTTTCTGTGACCAGACTGGTCTTAGACTTTCCAAATTTTTACTCGGTAACTACGATAGCAAGAGTAGTGAACTAGATTCTCTAGGATAAATCTAAATATATTAGATATACAAAGTTGAAAGAG
The DNA here is from genome assembly GCA_963576795.1 of Metopia argyrocephala. Classification (NCBI taxonomy): domain Eukaryota; kingdom Metazoa; phylum Arthropoda; class Insecta; order Diptera; family Sarcophagidae; genus Metopia; species Metopia argyrocephala. The sequence continues at coordinate 49,949,093 of OY756211.1, read as the reverse complement.
GTACCTTGGTGATTACGAGTTATCAGATAGGGAATTGTTTTTGTTTGTCAGAACGACAAGACTGTGAGAGATATTATAGGATTTCCGATTAAGTTGAATAAATGAGTGAATACATACATACATAACTGGCCTTTACAACCCTGTGTCAGGATTACGGCCTAGCTTCTCGCAGCACTCATGTTGTGTGTGTCAATTTTTATTCATGAGTACCGGGACCTACAGTTTAATGTCGACTCCGAACGACAGACTTGAGAAGCTTGTTCATGGCAATTAGTTACTCTCAGAGCTTTTGCCAGAAGACTGCTGAGAGGTAGTCGCCGAAAGAAATATTTTTTTTCATATTTCTTTTTTTGAAGATGTCGGAGACTGGTGTCGAACCCAGGGCCCATGTCTTAGTAAGCCAACACACTAACCACTAGACCACGGCGACTACAAATGTGTGAATATCGTGTTTAAATTACGAGGAAGAACTGAAAACTGAAATCCAAGTTCAGCATTTCAATCAAAACTAATTTTTAGATTAAGTCTAGAACGCAATTCTATTATTTTAAAAATTAAAATTATTAAAGAAAAATTTGCAAGCTTAGAATTAAAAATTATTTAAGAGATCTTTTTTAACACTATTTGAACATTCTCGTACAAATTTAACTTTTGACGATAATTTTGATTTATAAGTCACTATGAAAAAAATTAATTTAAAAGCAGTCCAATTGGCTTTTTACCATGCAAATAAAAGTACGTACTTGTAAAATCAATAAAATTTTGCGGACTACTCGTACCTCTCTTAGAGCCCATTCTTTTGTAGTTGATTATCCAATGAATCGCACAATGCAAAATAGAGAGAATTCGTCCTTTAGTTGCACCTCTACAAGCGAATAATTTTCCTGCCAATTACGATATAAGTAGATTTAAATGAAATGTCCACAAGCACTACTTCGTCTTTTCTCCTTCCCATAACATATCGTCGTAAGAATTAAAGATGGCTGTAACTGACAAAAAATCGAAAATACGTTTTTTTGCATAATTTTTATCAAAAAAAAAAAACAAAACAAAAAAAAAATACGCGTCGATTTGTCCCGATCCCAGATTTCTATGATGAAATAAAATTCACTTACGCCGTCTGCGTTTTGAAAAAGATCAGTATCTTCTTTCTACCTTCATACGTGTTTTTTTGGCTCTGGTGAACATTAAATGTTTTGTCAGTCGCAGCGTTCTTTAATTCTTACGACGATATTTTCCTACACCAGCGAAAAAAAATTAAATTATGCACAATATATATTTGTGTTTTCAGTAAGCCTACCAAACCATGAAATTATCTACTAATTTAGGTTATTGTTGACCATTCTTTCATTCGCTCTGCAGCCTAATTCTGTAAGTCGCTAAAGCTAAATTTCCATCGCTGAAAATGCATAAAATTGATTTAGCGATTTTTGGCAACATATTCAATTCTGTAACTTTTAATGCTAAATTTGGCATACCGTTAAAACTGAATTCGCCGCAATTTTAGCGTGTATTTCTCTCATCGCTAAAATCCATTATTTTGTATTCTCTAACGTTAAATAAGCTTCAACGTCTCCAAAAATTATAAAATTTTAGCTACAAAAATTTTTAAGTGCCAAAAGGTAAGCTAAATATAAATTTTGTTTTAATTGATGTTTTGTTATGTATTTAAATATATATTTTTTAACTTTTGCAGAATAATGGAAGACATAACTAAAAGGGTGACAAAAGGGCAAAAAAAACATGCTCATTCAGTATTTAAAAGATCATAGAGAATTTGCACATGACAGGTAAAAAGGTCATTTATAATTTCTTTTACGTAAATATATTAATTTTTTTTTAGATTTGTAAATTCAACGGGAGCAAAAAGCCTTGCTGAGCAATAGGAGCATTTAGCCGAGAAGCTTAACTCATTGGGAGGTGCATTCATAAGTGGAGAGGATTGGAAGAGTACTTGGACAAATATGCGGTAAGTTATAGTACAAAACTTTTATGTTTAAGCATTTTATTCCATTTTTTTTTTTAATTTAACAGAAGCAAGGCAAAACAAAAGTTCCAAGAGCATAAAAGCTCTTTATAGTGAAGTAGCATAAATGGCCCTCAAAATTTAAAGTTAACTGAAATGGATGATCGCATAATTGCCATCATGAGGAAGGAATCTTTGGTGGGACAAGCAGAAGTCGGCGAACCTCTGGTAGGATTTTACCAAATTTGTTTTATTAATTTTTGAATAAATAAATTTTTTTATTGTGTAGAGAGACGCAGAACTTACAGCAAATGTTTCTTTAACATCAGAATTTAATGATTCCACACCATCTTGCTCTAATGGAACCGTAAGAAGACTTTACAATATTTATTAATTTAACGGTCTTTCGATTTTCTTAAAATTAGATAAATTATTAAAACCTTAAGTTATTTTATAAGAATTATATTCAAAACTAATACTATACAATTTTTATAAAACAATTTCATACTTTCTTATTTTTTGAACTTGTAGGGAAAACAACATTCGTCATTTACTCAAAAGAAAACAAATTCTTTGTAGTGTTACCGTCTTTCAACAAATTAAAAAATTCACACTTGTAGTGGCGAAATGCCTCACATAAGTAGATTATATTTTTAAATATCATTTTGTATATACATATGCATATGCATGTTGAAAAACTATAATACAATTTAGATAAATATTTTAAAAATATCATTAAAAATTCACGTTTGAATAAATTAAAAAAAAATAAAAATCAATTTAGAGAAAAAAAATTTTAAACATAGGCAACTCTAATTAGAAATAACATTGAGAGAAGAGAATAGTATAGTGATAGCAAATAAGCTACGGCGAAAAACTTATATTTTGGCTAAGCTGTTAGACTTACAGAATACAAATTTAGCGACTTTGCTAAAATATTTGCCGTAAATTTATTTTAGCGTTTTAGCATTTTAGCGTAAGCTTTAGCTAAGAGAATTACAGAATTAGGCTGCTGGTGATTCGGAATCGAGATAATTCTCTCAAGAATTCACTATATGTGTTTAGGTGGAAAACTTTAAAACAAATTATGGAGATGGATCTTGTATTTTTCCTTTCGAAAATTCCCCAATTCACTACTAAATTCTTAAACTTTTAAATAATCTTGTACACTGTGACCTCATACATATGTAGGTTGTATTCGATAGGTTAAGTTCTATGATTGAGAAATATTGTACGTTGCGTGTCTAATTTTGCATCGAACAGCAATTTAATTTTTACGATTTATTTTATTTGTTCTTTTTTCGTTTTTGAGCGACCAGACACCATTTTAATTTACGTTTATAAATTTATACAATTTCTAAAAACTTGGAATTAATTGGGCGGTATTGTATTGCATACAACTTTATAAACATATCACTGCCAGTCCAAAGTAATGAAGTATCTATGAACTATTTAAGTACTTGCATACCAAAGCTTCTTTGATAGATTTCACTGAAAACCGTAGTTGGGTAAAAATTTGAAGTTAATTTGGTTTTAAGCACTAAATATAGCCATTTAGTATATATTTGAATTTAAAAATTAAATCTCCAATTATTTTGAAATGAATTTGCAAGCAAAACATGTTTGCTTTTCGAGCCAGCTCTCGAAATTCTGGTTCCATTTTCGCAGTATTCAAAATAAGAAAAATTCACAACAGCGGTTTTCTGTCGTATCATCATGCTAAATAAAAATTCATTAAACAAAAATCATTTGCAAACGCACTAGCAAAGGAAAGCAAAGACGAATTAAGCACCCAAATCGCCTTTCAAGAGACAACTTTTAATTAATGATATCGACAGATTTGAATAGTAGAGTTATTTTTAATTCATACTGTGAACACGCTAACAATAGGGGCTTTACGATTAATAAATCATCACAGAAATTGGCCTGCGTACGATATCAGAACACAAAGTACCTATTCAGACTGTATTGACGAAGGATGGAGTGCAACTCTCATGTATGGGCCGGGGCTTCAAAGTAAATTTTGGGGCTTTTCGACCGTGTACAAGAAAGGGCGAAGGTGCTTATCAGCGACGGAAGGGTATCCAACTTTATCGATTCGTTGGATCATCGGTGCAATGCGACGTGCGTTTCTTTGTTCTTCTACGCATATTTTTTCAGACTACTCGTAATTCCGTCAGAGCACAACCATTTGTAGTTCATTGTCCAGTGAATCGCAAATTCCCAGCGAATGTTTTCTTTTCAGTTACGATATAGTAAATTTAAATCAAATGTTCACATACACTATTCCCTCTTTCTCTCTTCCCACAAAATATTTTCCCAGACAAGCATAATGTACTGCATATTTAGGGGCCGTCCCCTGAGTGCTGGTCTTAATAATAACAGAAGGCAGTACTTCATTCACTTAAATGACAGACAGATTGACAAACTTGCCCATCATATGAAAATTTCTATGTAAGTTGTGAAAATGTTGTGAAATTTTACTCGACATTGAATGCCATAATTTTCCTCAGAATATAATAATATCTGTCTCTCTCTGTCTCTCTCTCTGTCTCTCTCTCTAAAGTTACAGAGAAAGAAATAGCATTACTTACTCTGCTGTTATCAATTCTTTCCTAAGTCGTCTATTTCTTCAAAATCTTTAGCTACTGATTAAACACAACACCCGTGCAATCTAACAACTTGATATGACAAGGTGTGCTTTAAGTTTAAGTTAAGACTCTCAAAACTGTGCTTTAGGGTACTTATGGACGCTTTTAGCTTTTACAAGCGCACATTTAAGCAACCATTCGACTTGGATTACATGTTAAAAATTTTGAATGTTTGAACATTAATTTTTTTTCTAAAGGTCATTTTGCTTAAGTAATTACAAATTTAAAATTCTTATTTTTTTCTTGTTTATTTTCCTAAATAAAAAATATTGCATTTAAATATTAATAACGAAGTGAAAAGGGTTGTAAATAGATATAAAAAAAGATAATTTTTTCAATATGTAAGTAAGTTCTGTGGTACATTTTAAAGTAAATATTTCTTAACAGAAACTCTCTGTGCATCTTACTTGTATACTTCGCTTAGGATAACCATTAAAGTCTTTAGCTAACATTTTTATATCGTTTCATAATACATTATTCGTCAGACCGATTGAGTTATTATCTCATTAGAATTAAATAGAAAGGAATATTAAAATTAAATATTCAAAATAAATAAACTTAACACACTTCATCAATCATACCAGCTTGTGCGATAATAAAGCCGCTTTAATAAAATCATTTGTTAATAAATCATAAAAGAAAATAATTTTTTATTGTTCATAGCTTGTACACAAAGTCAATATACTTACACACATATGCACGCAAAAGCACACCAACATATACAATGAAAACATACTGAAGGATACTTTCAAAAGGAGCTATTCTTTATTATAATTTTTTTCTATAAAATACCCAGACAATCAGCCATTATTTTCATATTAAAAATGAAAGCCATTGACAGTATGAGAATACCAGCCACTTCGACTCTCACTATATGTACTCCAGAGTAAAAAATATATAAAACGATAAGAAGAAAAAGAAAAAACTTTACTTAGCACGTGACCTGCTTAGTATGTCATGATGGCCTATTTAACCCGAAATAGGTGTCATAATAGCAAAACGAAAAGATGCTTTTGAAAGTAAATTATTATTAAATCGTGATTGGCATAAATTTCTACTTTTATTTTATTTTTTCTTTAACTGAAAAGATTCTCATTCACTCAACACCTAAGCAGAAGAAGAAACATGGAAAGTGTGTAAAACAAAATTAAAAAAAAAAGAAAAAAAAATATTTCTTTTTTTATAGTCACACCTTCTATTTAAATATCATACGTCAGTGACAAATAGAAAAGAAAAAAAAACGGATGAAATAAAGTGGTTCACGAATTATGCTACTAATGTGCTCAAATCAGGACAAGGCAAATAGTGAAATTTAAACAGATAAAAGACAAATGCGTGCGATAGAAAGCCAATACAAAATTGATGGAATAAAATTGATACTCATAGAAGAGAGAAGAGAGAAAAAAGTAATAACAATCAGTTCTTAATAGTCACTATAATAACACAATAAATAAACCAATAAATATTATCAACGTTTAAGGAAATTATTTTTATTTTATTTTAATGGGAAAATATTTGATTGCTTATTATAAAAAAAAAAATAAATAAATACTTTTAAATGGAAAACGATTTACTACTTTAACTTTAAAGAAACATTTTTGTTGGAAAAAATATAAATAAAAGTGTTTGACGAGTTTTTTAACATACTTTCTAGAAGTAATTAAGAACTCAAAATTTATAATCAATTTAACAGGATTGCCTATTGATTTTTAAGCAATTTTAAACATATATAGTCGTACTGATAACTACATATTCATTTGCCGTAAAGATTCGGGTTATAGTTTAGTAGTTCGTCGTGGATAAATAATTCTATTTTGCGGCCCCTAAGTTAACTATTGAGTGTAAGATTACATACATACATTACAACCTTTACCCAAATTGTGTGCCTCTATTTTTATCCTTGAGTACCAGGACCTACAGTTAAATGTCGACTTTGAACTTGAGGAGGTTGTTCATGGCAATCAGTTACTCTCAGAGCTTTACCCAGAAGATTGCTAAGAGGTGGTCTCCGAAAGCTCCGTAACACTCATCGAGTAAGCCAACATTTACTGAACTACGGTGATAGGCTCCTTTTTTTTTTTTTTTGAGACCAATACTCAGGGGTAAACCCCTACTAAATGCAGTGCATTGTATTAGAATTTTTGGAAAGGACAGTACATATACATATATTTTTCTTATATTATTATTAAGCGCCTTAGGAATAAGACAAATTGCTGTGAATTGATCATTCAGAGGCCAGTGTTATACCTTCACCCTTGAATAATTAACAGCAATTGCCCCATCATTGCAGGTTGATTGTGTGGTGAGTGTCTTCGCTAAGTAGGTTTAGCTGTTATCTGCTACTTCCCAATAGGTGGCGCTTTTCTCCTAATCTTTGTAGATGGTCTTCTTCGATGGGGGGCGGGGGGAAGGGGGGCGGGGAAACCCTCTTATTTTTAAATTATAGCTTTGAAAAAACCGCATACTTCACCTTTGCTGGGATTTGAACAAATGCCGTTTAAGTTTTTGTGCTAGCGCTTATTTAAATGAGATGGCTGATGAATACATCAAAAATGAATTATTGGCTTAGGGCAAAATGGTATCTATTTTACACTGATAAGACTTTCAAGCACAATTAAATACTAAAGCCTGCATCTCACGCCCTAAAGCTCATTAGAAGTTATTTTATTATTTTACGAAAAATATCGCTCGTGATTGAAGAGATTTTCGTATAAAAAAACAGTTTATAATTTCAAAATTTCATATACGTTGGTTCAGTATTCAGCACAAAATACGAATGTTGGGATTACCTAGTTAGACTTTTAAGAGTAAACTTGACGCCCTTTAAATAAATATGGCCTATCTGTGATATACACAAACTCTGAGCTCTTTAGCCAATTAATAATTACCTAAAAGTGAAGACGAAAGAGCTGTAGAGAAATCCCAAGTTAAGGTACAGGAAGTTATATTGGTTGACTTGTTCCCTTTTTCTAATACTTTTGTCATTTCAACTATTGTAAAAAAAATAGAACTGCTATGTATATACATATATCATTAAGGAACTCTTCGATACTGCACTATAGACTGCTGGATGCGTTGGATACCAAAATACATCTTCCCATTCTGAATAAGATTGCCAGTTTTTCTAATTCTAGGCCCAAAGGTAGATAAGTAAAATATGTCAGATCAAGAGGTGGCGTAGTGTAGTATTTATGCAATCGCTTACAGCACAAAGCAGCCCAGTTTGGAGTACCAGTAGCGGAAAAAATTAAGAACAAAATTTTGTACGGCATTTCGAAATTTTAATAAAAAAAAACTCTAAAAAGGCCATATTTAAGAAAGCCGTCACCTAACATTCCATACTATACCCCCTGGTTTATTAATCAGGAGAAAACGCCACCTACTGGGAAGTAATAGACAGAACTAAACAAGGATTAAAACCTACCATTCAACTTAGCAAAGATCCTCACCACTTCACAACGAAACATCAACAGATAGGGCAATTGCTGTTGATCATTTCAAGGATGAAGGTATAACACTGGCCTTTGAGCGATCAACTGACTGCAACTTGTTCCACTGACATAGGACACCTAACTGGAGCTATATGAATAATGCAAAGCATGAGTAGGGGTGTAAACCACTATAAAAACACAAAACAAAAAATAAACGGCTCTGGTTCTGAAGCATTTCTGGTTCATTGTGAGTGGCCTTAAAAGAAGCCTGTGTCCAGAAGACTTGTGTCTATAATCTCCACTTCTAAGGAACGTAGACATCTATGCCCGATGTGTGTCTGCGAAACTGTTAAGACTTAAAGACTGACGGTCGCATGTATAATGAAAAATTAGCAAGTCGCAGGCATATGGGACAAAAAACTGTCAAGTTTATCACCCGCTATAGACTTAAAAACTTTCTATACCAAATATTAGATAACTAGTCAGATAACGCAAAAAATTAAATACCTTGTACCTTTAACTAACAATTTCTACGTATTGGAATGACAAAGTTAGCCACTGTGTACAACGACCTGCTAATTTTTTATTATACATAAGGCTGCCAGTTATTAGAAATACTGATCTTATGAGACATACGATCTTAAATAACGAATTTGCAGATACTACCTTTGTGCTGGCAATTAATTTTAATATGATTTGATTAGGTTAACTTACGTAGTATATCCTCCTTGAAAGATAAGGTGGCAATAAGGTCACACGTTGAACTCATTGTGATACAAGTCTCTTCAAATGTCGGAGAATCGATCAGCTGTCGTAGAAACTATTCCGATTCCTGAAAAAATCTTGCTTTTGCCGTAGCTCTGATTTCGGAGAGTTCACTCGAAAATGACAGAAGAAAATAAACCGAAAATCTACGACGTCCAGTGAAAAGGACCGTAGTCTGATACATGAGATAAAAGATAGTATCGTCCTTATCTTTAGATATACAGTGAATGCAGAAATGCGATACAATGCTTAGTCGAACAACATAACTTCAACAGTCACACTTCTTAATTGGCTTTATCAAATAGAGGATTGTTTGATTTAGCACCTCTTACAGACTTTTAAGACCAATACTCAGGGGTAAACTCCTACTCACTCAGTGCATTGTACTGGAATGTGAAGATAGTTGATAGATAGAGATATTTTTTTTTCGTATATTATGCGCCTTTTTTTTATGGGAGAAGTTGCTGTCAATTTGACCACTGAAGGGCCAGTGTTATACCTTAAATGATCAAACAGCAATTGCCAAATTTGTCGGTGGATGTTGAATACGAATGTTATCTTCCCAGAAGGTGGCGCTGTACTCCTGATCATTGGTTTCTGGTGGAATTGATTGGATATATCAGGGAGCGGTTTCTTGAAGATGGACTTCTTGGAGGGGGGAGGGAACCTCTTATTTTTTTTTTTTAGTTTAATTTTTAATTTAAATTATAATTTTAGCAAACCGCAAATTTTTTATTTTTATAATTTCGTCCTTCGCTAGGATTGAACATCGGTCTTGTGAGTTTCTTTGCGAGTGCTAAACAACTATACCACGACCCCCCAATGGAAACAACTAAAACTAATCACTACTAAGAAGAGAATGGTGAATCATGGGTCCCATGTAGTCGTCGTAATTATTTGTGCTCAGCTTTTCATAATGTTGTTAACAAAAAACACTTCTTTTTATAAGATATTAAATGGACCCGAGTAACCTGGATAATTTCTAATATATTTTACTGCTCTATATTTACAGATTTTAGTTTGAGGCTAAGCTGAATGCTCAAATGAAAGAAAAATTAGAATTTTTTTTGTGTCTGTTCCACGACGAATTTTCATTTTCCTTTTAAGAATTATAATAACAGATTAAATTAGTTTAATCTGGTAGTCCCTTAGAAAGAAATATTTTATATTTAAAATTTTATATTTATGTAAATTAAGCTTAAATGCTTAAATCTTAATCTAATCCATTATTATTAATTCATTTGTCCCTCTATTTTGTTGAAATGCAAGATATCTTACATTTATTTATATTCAGATTGTTGTATAAATTTAAGTTATTTTTCTTTATCCAAATGTGTTAGTTATCATTTGTTGCTTTAGCACTCTATTAATAAACCAAAAATCCTATTTAATTTACATAAAAAATATCAAAATGTGTGTTTAATTTTTTCTTTTCTTTTCTTTTTCGTTTATATGATTATATAAAATCCTTAAATTTATCCCTAATTTGGGTGACATATTGTGTTACCATAATAATATTAACGATAATCTACCTATTTTTGGTCTTATTAAATGGCAGTTAAAGTCACAAAGACGATAAAGATAACAATATAAATAAAAAAATATATACTTATTTCTGTCCCTCAAATAAAAATTTCTTGGAAGAAATGAATAGAAAGGCAAAATAAAAATCCATACTGAACATACTTGTGTAGTATAAGAGGCTCTCTCATAAATTTTAATTTGTATCCGGTATACGTTCTGTATATTCTTTTTTTATTAGATTTAATTGCGTAAATAAAAGAACAGAAGGAAACACTTATCCACAATACTTATAGAAGTTTTAAACAATTTACATACAAATCAACATAAGTTTTGTTCAATTTTATAACTTTATTTTGAGTTTTTATTGTGGGAAGTAAATATTAGTATTATGTAGGCGAATAATTTTAAAACTGTAAACGGCAAAGGCAATAAAGCAATATGAGGATAATAAAGGTCAATATTATGTGGTGTGACAATAGCAGTAATAAAGCTACTGTTCTACGTTGAATATCATTCAGTGAACCCTGTTGGGCAGACGTTTTATTACGGCATTTAGAAGAGGAAGTAAAATGGTAACTTTGTTTTCTTTTGTTTAAAATAAAACATATTTTAAATTACGAGTAAATCATAACACTAACTTTATTAAAATATTTTCTGAATTTTGTATTGTGGTCGGAAATTTATAGGTTTACCTACAGGGTTAAATGTGTCATAATCCATCATTTAAAACAAATAAATCTTTTCTTAAAATCTCTATCTTCATCTTGGCTTACTATTAAGCTGACGTCCTTGATTGTTCTCATGAAATTTATAATTTTATTCATGTAGGATTACCCATTTGTTTAAATAAAACAAATGTGTAAGGGAAGTATATATGGAAATGCTTATTAGCATTTTCTTCAAATCACTTTTTGTGTTTTCTCTACAATAATACTTAATTTTTTGTGATTTAAAACCAGTCGTACAAGCTACAGCCGGTTTTAAATCACATGATCAGGTTTTCAACCACCTAATTTTAATCTTCAAATTAAATTACTCTTACTAACTAGGCGGCGCATACCGACTGAGGTTAACTTCCGTGTCGGCGAGATCACATTGCTCACTAAACAATGTGTAAAATATTGGGGTATAAACGCAAAGGTGACAGCACAATTTAGGCCACTGGTGGCGAATATAGATTACCCAACTTAGAATAAATGAAGACTACTGATGGATGTGAAGTCAGGGGAGAAGCATTAAGGAGGAACAAGAGAGCCAATGCTCTACTAAGAGTCCAAAGATTATCCGCACTGAGAATTAAGTCTGCATATCGCACGGTATCGGGAACCGCAGAGTTTGTTATAGCTGGTGTAATTACCAGATGATACAGGAGCGGATGAGAGAGAAGCGGATAAGACTCGATATGATACAGGCTTAGCAGGCAAGGTGGACTATAGAGACCAAGGGAAAATGGCCATTCAGGCTCATTCCGGATCTTGTAATCTGGCATGAGAGAAAAACAAGCGAGGTCACTTACTACTTGACCAAAATGCTTTCAAGACACGGCTACTTTAGGAAGTACCTCCATAGAATGGGCAAATACCAAACTCCTTATTACTTGTACGAAGAATAACGAACAAGTGAATGAGTGCTCTAAATGGATTTAGAAACGAAGAGAGCTGGAAGCTAGGACAGATGCAATAACCGCCATCATGTTAACCAATGAGAATTGTTGGTATGCTGTTGCAAAATACTAGGAGAGGGTACTGCGTCTGAAGAGGAAGCATTTAGATGATGCAGAGTGAACAGAAACTGGAACAAGAGGCGGCCTGGACACGGGCAAGGATGATCAGGTAGCTGATACGGCCGATTGGAAACCACCCTGAAGAAATGCTTTGAGCAATTCTGGGGTGGACTACTTTCCAGTGGGAGAAGAAAGAAGAGAGTTTTTAGTCGGTATTATTGAGAGTCAGATATAACACAATCTTGTTATGCGTAAAGGCATTTTTCGTCCTTGCCCGAAAAAAAATTGGACAAATTGCTGCCACCTTTACCCTTGCATAATCAACAGCAATTGCCCCATCTGTTGGGTCTTGTTTGTAAGGTGGTGGGAATTTTTTTAAAAAGTTAGGTAATACTTCCCAGTAGGTGGAGTTTTCTCCTGGTCCTTCGTTTTTTTGTTATGCCAAAGCCAAATATAATAGAGGAAGGAAGAGGAAGAGATTTCTTGTAGATGGATGGAGTGGGGTGAACTTCTTATTTTTTTTTTTTATAACCTTGAAAATCCGCAAATTTTTTTTCTTTTTTTTTTCTTAATTTTTCTCCTTTCTCCTTGAACGTTGAACCAACCAAAAGTTTCATCCAAAGCTTTTATCAATTGTTAGCCACTACTTGTGTTCATAGAGAAATAAAAAATAAAAAAATACCTAATTTTATAATAAATCTCGCACACCATATTAATATAATAATTTAAATACAATTATTCGTTCTTCATAAAAACCCACTTTCAATAGACAACAATATACGATGCTAAGCATACGTTGCTTAGTGTCCTTTACTGTTGCCTTTTAAAACCATGCGACATATTAAAAATAAAAGAGCAAATAATTCATAATAAAAAACAACACAGATCATTAGATTAGAAAGAAAGACAATAAATGAAAGAATATTTATTTATTTTTTTTTCTTTTTATTAACTGCTTATACAATTTATGGATTTTTATCTTTTTCAAAAATTAAGACGAAACAAAAGAAGTTATAACTTTGATGATAATGTTGTTGATGATAATAATGAAGACAAAAGAATATTAAAAACGATTTAACAGCACACACCCACATACGAGTATGTACAAACATATCTCAAAAACGCTTTGAAGCGAAAAATATTATGAGACTCGTACAAAAGACAAAATGATTTTTTTTAATAATCATTTCAAAGGAAGCAACTTTAAAGATACACGTACACAAATTTAATAATAAAAACCAAGTGCTTAAATTGGATTTTGGTCTTTATAATTGAGAGGTTTTTTTAACTTTTTAATAATCTGATAAGTTATGATGATCCTCTTTAATTATGGCATTATTTATGCTCTTTTTAGCAAGAAAAAAAAAACAAAAACAATATAAAATTAAGCTCTTATTGTATTATTTAAATTTTATTTAGAGGTTTACATGACAATACTCGTATGTTTTAATATATTTTTTTTTAATTTGTAAGTAATTTGATTACATATTCGCTTGCGATAATCAGACTGTTATCATACAGTTCTAAAACATATTAATGTTGGCATATGGCAAAATTTTATTTTTTCACTATTAGAAGTTGTTTCAGCTTACATTAGCATTTTATTAGAAAATGAAAGTACTTACTCATCGTAAAAAGACTTCTATGATATATAAGTAAATATATGATGAAATGTTTTATTATGATTACTGTTAAGATAAACTTACCTGAAAAGAAGAAAACTATCTAAATCATAAAAGTATTTAAGTTCTTTTCCTAAAAATTACTTAAAAATACCTTCCTTGTTTTGCCGCAATTTTATTAAACATAAGTCTTGACAGTTCATATCTGGCAGTAGTGAAGTAGAGACATGGAAAATTTGTTTTGGAAAAATATTTGGTAAACCAACCATCCAATAGGATGCTACGGCTCGCCCATGACAACATCGATTTTCATGATAGAATCATAATGAGTTACGAGGCATATTTTCATTTGAATGGATATGTGAATCAACAGATTAGTCGGTTCTGGGCAATGGAAAACCTTCAAATTACTCATCAGTCACCTTTGCTTTAATGGATGCAATAGATGTGATAGTCTGGTGTGCTATTTGGTCAGGAGGAATCATTGGACCTTACTTCTTTGAAACTGAAAACGGAGTAAGGGTAACTTTCAATGGGTAGCGATATCGCGATATGATTGAAAACTTTTTAACGCCTTAACAGAATGCTTTGGGCTTGGCCAACAAGATGGAGCCATATTGCATAGAGCCATGATAACATTGGAATTAATGCGAGACCTCTTTCCAAAACTTGTTATATCAAGAAATGAAGATGTTGATTGGCCTCTACGGTCGCCTGATTTGACTGCTCCGGACTTCTTTTTGTGGGGATATCTGAAAAGCCAGGTTTATGCAAACAAACAAACTCGAGGAAATAAAATAAAATAAATAAAATAAAAAAAATAAATAAAATCAGATAAAATATTCGTGATGAAATTAATTAAATACCGCTTGAAATTTGCTCAATAGGACTCGCATTTGTGAGGCTAACAGAGGCTGAAAATTGTCTGATATTGTATTCCATAAATAATTGCCGACACTAAATAAAACATTTATCAATATAAGATCCATTCCTTTTCATTTAATAAAATATTATGAACAAACAAAGTAGCATAGCTTCCCGGCGGGCATCCAAAGTAAATAAAACTTTAAACCGAGAACAATGGAGTTTTAATTAAGATGAGCTGTTACACTTACAGACCAACATAAATTAGAGCGTAAGGCGCAAGGTAATTTGCTTACGCATTTTCAAAGTTGTATATTTCCATTACAAAGCGTTAATGCCGCGCTTCTGGGTTAGTCTCATACATACATTTAATATGGGCATGCGAATTTTTGACAGATATTTTAACCTTTACACTCTAATTTAAGTTAGTCTGTTAAGGTTTTTTTTTTCATAATGTCGGAAATTTTTTGTTTGTTAAAGAAATAAAACCATCGATTTTGGGATTTTCATACATTTCGATCATCATGAGAAGAGTATATACTAGCAATGTCACATTTACGTAGTCATTAAGTATGTTTAAATTTTTTTGTGATCTGTTCTTAAAAGCGGGTTCATACATTTAATTCCCAAACAAATTTTGTTCGGACTAAAAATTTTCAAGAGGCTTGTGAGGAAACTTTTTCGCCAATATGATATCCAAACTATAAATTCTTATGTTTAAAAAGTTATAAACTAAATGAGAATTATATCCCATTTATTGTATAAAAAAAAACAAACAAAAGAATTTAAAAGCAATACAATATTCTTGTTTTTCAAATTTAAATTATATGTTTTTCCTCTACAAATCTCCTGAGGAGGAGTCTACTGAGCAGAGACGAAATGGTCATAGAGAACAGAGTTGGGTTTATTGCATTGAATTTATAATGCATTATCGTTTCCACTACCACTAAACCACTTAGTATTAATGCAGCAATATTGCAGCCACCACTAAATGCGGATAGAAATAGTTAACCACTAAATAAAACCATTTTAGTGGTAGTGGAAATTTATTGCATTAAAAAAAACAAATTTAGTGGTAGTGGAAATTTAGTGCATTAAATAAAATAAATTTAGTGGTAGTGGAAATTTATTGCATTAAATAAAAAAAATTTAGTGGTAGTGGAAATTCAATGCATTAAAAAAAACAAATTTAGTGGTAGTGGAAATTTATTGCATTAAATAAAAAAAATTTAGTGGTAGTGGAAATTTAATGCATTAAAAAAAACAAATTTAGTGGTAGTGGAAATTTATTGCATTAAATAAAAAAAATTTAGTGGTAGTGGAAATTTATTGCATTAAATAAAAAAAATTAGTGGTAGTGGAAATTTATTGCATTAAATATAAAAATTTTAGTGGCAATGGAAATTTATTGCATTAAATATATCGATTTTAGTGGTAGTGGAAATTTAGTGCACTAATTTTGAATAATTAGTGGTAATGGAATATAACTCCATTGGCACTATAGTGGAATGGAAATTTAGTTCCACTACCTCAGTTCCACTACCTCAGTTCCACTATCGTTTTAATATACCTTCATATATGGATATAATATTATTATATGCATACATAGCTTAAGTCAATGTCAAAATAAATTGTTGTGAATGTTATTTTCTTAATTTACTGAGTCCGCCTGTATAAAGTAAATAATTGTTGTTATTGTTTTAATAAGAATTTTAGTACATACTTTCAAATGTAATATATTATTCAGTTCACCATAGGTAAGATTTTAATGGCGCGGACTGTTAATATTGCCAGCCGCTAATCATTCAGAAGTAGTGCACTAAATTTCCATTACCACTAAAATCGATTCATTTAGTGCACTAAATTTGCACTACCACTAAATTTGTTTTATTCAATGCACTAAATTTCCACTACCACTAAAATGTTTTTATTTACTGCACTAAATTTCCAGTACCATTAAATTTATTTTATTTAATGAACTAAATTTCCACTACCACTAAATTTGTTTTTTTTAATGCAATAAATTTCCACTACCTCTAATTTTTTTTTATTTAATGCAATAAATTTCCACTACCACTAAATTTGTTTTTTTTTAATGCAATAAATTTCCACTACCACTAATTTTTTTTATTTAATGCAATAAATTTCCACTACCACTAATTTTTTTTATTTAATGCAATAAATTTCCACTACCACTAAATTTGTTTTTTTTAATGCATTAAATTTCCACTACCACTAAAATGGTTTTATTTAATGCACTAAATTTCCACTACCACTAAATATTATAGGGGATAATGCACTATTTTTTCCACTACCACTAAATTTAGTGGAAAATTAAATCTAATGCAATAAACCCAACTCTGATAGAGACATGCTTATCGTCATAAGCAATACATTTCAATATTAACTTTTGAAATATTTTCCTATCAAATTTTGTTTTTATAAAAAAATTTCAAGTTAAAATTTAATTCACAATGAAAGGTGCCATTTGGGTTTTGCTTTTTTTTACCACAAACTTTTTCGAAACCTAAAAAGGGCTTGCCTTGTAGTCGCCGTGGTCTTGTGATTAGTGTGTTTTTTTACTAAGATATGAACCCTGGGTTCGACACTCAGCTCCGACATCTTAAAAAAAAAAAAAAAAACATGAAAAAAATATTTCTTTCGGCGACTACCTCTCAGCATAGTTCTGGCAAAAGCTCTGTGAGTAACTGATTGCCATAAAAAGCTTCTCAAATCTGTCGTTTTGAGTCGACATTAAACTGTACGTCCCGGTACTCATGGATAAAAATTTACACACACAACATGAGTACTGCGAGAAGCTACCACACGGTTGTAAAGGCCAGCCCCAAAAGGGCTTGCCAACCTTATTTAGATACAACTGTATTTTTTTTTAGTGTTGAGTAGAAAACTGTTAACCGTTCAACACACTGATATCAAAATTTGTTTAAAAAATGGACTAATGGACAAAAAAAAAAAAACGTTTATATTACTTGAAAAAAAAATAGGCTAAACAAAAGCATAATATTTTTTTTAAGACCAATACTCAGGAGTAAACCTCTACTCATGCAATGTATTGGAATATTAAAGATAGAAGATAGATAGAATTTTTTTTAATTTTATTGAACTCCATACATATGTATGTCAATGAGACAAGTTACTATTAGGTGATCACTCAAAGGCCAGTTTTATACTTTCACCTTTGAATGATCAACAGCAAATGCCCCATTTGTCGGGGGATGTTGATAGTGAGTGGTGGATGATGATGGTGGCGCTGTACTCCTGATCATTCAGGAGTCTGTGGTGGAATAGATTGGATATGTCAGGGGGCTATTTTTCTTGCAGATGGACATCTTGGGGGAAACTTCTTTTTTTTATTATAATTTAGAAAAAAACCGCAAATTTTATTTTATAATTTTTGTCCTTTTGAACCTCGGTCGTTTGAGTTTCTGTGCGAACATTATGCCAAGGTTTTTTTAATGCGCACGGGTAAGAGAAGCAAGAGGGGTAGCAAACAGATACGATTTCGTTATAAATATTTAAAGATCCGACTATAAATTCTAGCTACCCTGCTGGAATTATAAATAGTAATTCTTCCTTGATAAAACTGTAATGATTTTTTTCAAATTTAATTATTTTTCTAATTAAATTTAAAAATGCTTCTGTTGGAATTGTGGAACTGAGTCCTTAGAAAAAGTTTCATAGTTTCTTGCAAGCTTAAATTTTCTGACATTAGGGTGGTACATTACATTTCCTCTAAGGGTAAAACATTGATATATCATACTTTAAGATCGGACTGTTTTTTTTTTCAGCAAGAGCTTAATATCATAGTTATATGATCTAGAAATCCGAGTTCAAATCCCTGTAAGAGTGATCATTACAAGTGGAAAAGGAAAAATAAAATTCCAATATATGATTTCTACTCATATATCTTTCTCTCTCTCTCTCCCTCTCTCTCTCTCTCTCTCTTTCTACTAACTCACACTTTTGTTAAAAAGTTTTCTCTATAGTTTAAAACTTACAATGACCTGTAATAATGGGCTTTGGTACAAAAAAATCTTTAGCTTGTTTAAACTCTAAAATATGATTTGACGTTGAAAATAGTTTTTAACAAAACCAGTCTACAATATTGTCTAATTTCTAGATCAAAAAAATATCTGTGGAATAGTGAAAAATTTAAATCTCTTGCTCTACCTTTTGAATCATTGTCAAATGTAATTTATATTTTATAAATACTGCATATTTTCCTTTTTGACTACAACTCTTAAAAATATAAACGTTTAGCCACTCCAGCAAGAATCAATAAAAAAGAGTATTATAATAGACAGTGAAACACATCATAAACTATTCACTTATTTAATGCCATAAATTTTATCTGCATTAATAAAAAAAAGTTGTAAAAAAAAATAATATTTTTTGAACTACAACATTATGTTAATTTGAAGTAGACTGCAATATTGAGCCTGAAAAATAATAAATTTCACAATAAAGTAACGAGTGGAAAATAAAAATATCTCTTTCGAAAATTGTCTGCATTTATCCATCAACAATCATTAGTATTGAAGAAAATACGAGTAATAGGAAGAAAAATTATGCAACTTAATGTAAAATAAAGTTCAGATTGCAAATTATTTGCTATGCAAATATGAAATACAATACAAGTATGCAGTAAATTTAGTGACTTAATTAATAAAATGCAAAAAAAGTATTCATTAAAAGTACAAACTTTTTAATTTAAATCATAAAAGAAAGGAAAATATAGGAAATTATAAAAATAAATGCAACTTATGATTATAAAAAGTACCGAGAGTATCTCGATGCAAAATAGACAATTATATTTTAATTTAATAATTATAATAAATAATTTTAATGACCTTAGAATGTCTTTTTAATTATTGTTAACTTATTACAGAGTTAAGTACCTCGGAATTTAATAGAAAACAAAAGAAAATGCATTTGTTTTGCAATTATCCGATTTTTTCATTTAAACTTTGTGCTTCTATCCGAATTCGACTGTACACACAAAGCATAATATGAACAAAATATAAATACTCTCATAAACAAAACTTTTGACAGCGACAAACAGCAATATTTTCTGCAGTACGAGCTGTACGATCATGCACTGGTATTTTCACATCTCCTACAGGCCCGGTTTGCTCAAATTTTTGCACGATTTTTTAAATTGTACACACATTTGGACGATTAGATTGACCGAAAAAAACACGAAGTGCATTTTGATTTGAACGCCCATTTTCATAATAAGCCTGAATAACTTTAATGCGTTGCTCGATTGTGTATCTTTCCATGGTTCAAATTGAGTTAGTCTGAAATTGTGAAATGTTAAATGATATGCAGAAAAAAAATTTGACGGTTAGGTGTGGTTCACATTCAATATCGGCCCTTAAAATTTAACCACCCGATACAATCTTTGACCTGAAACATTAATTTTGATTTATTTCAAACAAGATACATACATACATACATAATTGGCCTTTACAACCCTATGTCAGGATTACGGTCTAGCTTCTCGCAGCAGTAGTGTGTGAATTTTTATCCAATAGACAGACAGACTTGAGAAGCTTGTTCATGGCAATTAATTACTCTCAGTGCTTTTGCCAGAAGACTGCTGAGAGGTAGTCGCCGAAAGAAATATTTTTTTCATATTTCTTTTTTTTAAGACGTCAGAGCTGAGTGTCGAACCCAGGGCTCATGTCTTAGTAAGCTAACATAGTACTGAAAATATAAGACGTCTATAGACGTCATTGCTTTCTAATATGTATTTGAATTTTCTTAAAACAAAATCATTAACTATTGTCTTGTGTCCTATTCTGTTACGAGTATTAACCTCTTCAACTTACTCACAATTTTAATTGTATTTTGTCAACAAACTTTTCAGTTTTTCGAAAAAGAAACTAAACAGCCAATATAATACAAATAAACAATAACGTTAAAAATACCATTTGTGATAAGCTAACGATCACAAAAGTTAAAAACAGTGACAACGGAATGAATACGCAAAAGGTCTGAGAAGTAATTTTTTTTTTTTTTATCGCTTTCTTCAATTGGAACAAAAAAGTTGAGAGAATTCAAATCCATGTTACCACACAAATAACACAGATTTAAATGACAATCTCTAATTTGGAAATGTGTATAAAAAGAAACAGGGAATTTTAATTATATTGAACAAATTTGTTTATTTCAAATAAATATTTTTCTGTAAAACGTTACAAAATATATGTTAAAGTTCTATTGGGCTTAAAAATAACCCTTTACCAGAGCCTTACACAAATACATAAAATATAAATCTAAAAACATTAAAACAGGACGTTAAATGAAAAGGATAACAAGTAATTTGAAAAAAGTAATCAAAATAAATAAAATTGTAACAATACTCGTAACAGACAATTAAAAAACAAAACAATCAAAAAAAGAAACAGAAGACGCCACAATAAAAGAAAGCAAACAAAAATTTCAAAATAAAAATTAAATGATAATTAAACAATTTGTGGAAAAGACAGTTTTTGTTTAAAAAAAAAACGATAAACAAAAAATCATAATTGTTATTGCCATTGCAGATGTTGCTGTAAAGAGTGGGCAAATTTGAGGTTTAAAAACAATTTTTTTTTGACAAATTCAGTTTTATTGACAACAACCAATGTCAAGTAGATATATGAGAGTTAATAATCGAATATGATGTCTGGCAAATGTCCATCTCTTGCACGTCGAGAGACATTCCCTCTTTTCGCAAAATTTTTAATCACATTTTGCAACAACACTTCGCTTATCTCGTCAATACAGCGCCGAATTTCATCTTTCAGAGCGTCATTTGTTTGTAGTGTGTTCACGTGAACCCGGTCATTCAAATGGCTTCAGCGAAAATAATCCGGAAGCCGGCTATGTGGCTTGTGGCTGATGTCAATATTAGACAGTTGGGGCCATAAAAAAAAGGTCTCATGACTAAAGATGATTTTGTTGAAAAATGCGTTGTTTTCCTTCAGGTTTTCAAACTGCGAATTCACAAACATTCGAAGCAAACAATGGTAACGTTCCATTGTTAAAACTTTCCAACATTTTACTAAATAAGTGTCAAGGATGACAGTTTAATTATTGATATTACATCATTTGACAACTTATTTACTTCCTAACCTCAAATTTGCCCACCCTTTAATAGCTGGTATTCCTTTCAAAAGAAACTACAATTAAAACTGTTCAGGATTTTCTTAAGTAGTCTTCCCCTAATAGGTACGAGTATACTGTTGCTTTCCCATTACACTTATATTTGTCTCTTGTTTGTGTCCTGTTTTCTTTGTCTTTTAATTTTTTATTGTTGTTTCTGAAGTTTTTGGTTTAAGGATTAAAAGTTTTTGACCTGTTTTTAGCAAACTCTCTTACACCACTTTAATTACACACATACAACAAGCTTGGTTGTATAACAACGATAGTAAAAATAATTTCATAAATTAATGCATCGATTTGCTTTTTTTAATAAATTTAACAGCAGAAGTAGTCTAATTAGAAGAGCAGTAATTTAATTGATTGTGAAACTGCATTTAAAATTTAAAAAAGCTGCTTCTATTGTATAAATAAGTAAAAACTAATGAGTAGATTTGATGAACAACAAAAGTTAAAAGTAAAAATTATTATAAAAACCAACACATAAGAAATTAATGAATTATCAGTTATTTGAATCCACATTTTTAAAACTAAATTTATTCAACGTAGTCTTTACGAAATTGTCAAAAATGAATCATTAAATAGAGATTGTAATTTTAATATTATGTTTTTGGAATTCATTCAGTGTTAATTATGAAAGTAGTCTAAGTCAAAAATGTAAAGAAATTATATAAGCATAATTTGACAATGGCTTGTGGTACTCTTTGCCACGTTTCTGAGCTGCATAATTGACATAATAAAATACTAACAGAAACGACAAGTCCCTTCTGATTTATTTAAAGTAATAATTCAGTTGAGCTTTGCGAAAATATGGCAATACTGATTTTGGTATCGAGTAGCTATGATATAAAATAACAATAACAAGAACGGTAAACAATACTGCGAAAGATTATTATGTGTTTACCACCATAAAAAATTCCAATTTTTTTGGAACACTTTAAGCATCTCAAAAAGACGAAATAATGTTTATATATATGAATTACTTTTTAATTTAATTTAAATTAAAACACATAGTTCTTGATTGCTTTCAGTCACTTTTTAAGACCAATATTCAGGGGTAAAACCCCTACTCAGGCAGTGCATTATATTGGAATTTTAAGATTGAGAAATAGATTTGTTTTTATGGTATGTATGTATGTATTTATGTATATTATATTGCGAGCCATTTTGTATCCGTGTTATACTTTCACCCTTCACAGTAATTGCCCCATCTGTTTATGGATGTTGAGCGTCTGCTCTAAGTAGGTTAACTGTTATCTCCCCAGAAGGTGGATATTTAATTTTGGAAATGGTCTAAGTCAATTTAGTTATTTATTCTTATTATCTGGTTCAGAGCCAGCACTAATGCAAGACACTGCGTCCTATAAAACCTATTGTGTCCCTTTGAGTCTATTGTTTGTTTAGCAAACCAGCGGCCTTTCTTATAAATACCAAAAGGACCGAAACTTTAGTGTTGGATATGTGCCCCAATGAGATCACTTATCTAAACCTATCAAGAGCCACACATTCCCACAATATGTGCTCTGCTGTCTCTGAAGCTTGTGACCATATTCTACTAAAATCTACATCTGTGATCGCCATTCTCATCTCACACTACAGTGACCCACAAGGAAATACGTTAGGATTTTAAGGTCTGGCCTTCTATATTTTAGAACATCAGGTTTACCTCCAAAACGCAAAGGAATCACAGCCTGGGCATGAATGAGAACAGACAGGGCGTTCCAATGTTCCAAACATTTGCAAGTTTCTCATTCATCAATCAGATTAAAACTAATAGAAATCGATGCAGCACAGCAGGGATCTGGACCAATATATGTAGGGTGTCACAGACCCCCTCCTAGCCAATGCATCCGCTTTCTTTTTTCCGCTTATGACACAGAGTCCAGGTACCGCTAACAGCTGCACCCTGTTTCTGAGCGATAATCTTTGCAAAGTATCATAACAATATCTAACAAGCCTAGATGTCATACGATGAGAATCAAGCACATTTAAGGCAGCCTAACAATTAGTGAATATATTATTCGTCTTGCCCTTGAAGCCAGCATCCAGGTTAATCTCATCACATGCTGTTATGGTCAGGATTTCAGACTGAAAAATACTCAACGACTTCCCTAGTGGAATTTACAGATTTCGATTGGGTCCATAGATGCCAGCCCCTACTCAAATGTCCATTTTGTAACCATCAGTATACCAGTTTAGGTCGAACTTACTCCAAACCAAATACCCAGTAGACTAACATTTCCGGTTCGGTATCTCAACCTTGAATCCCTTGCCAAAGCAGAGTTCCAAAGAATGGCATCCAAAACCAAAATTGGATTTCTTGTGAAGAATGGCCAGGTTCCTCAACTCATTTCGAGGTGTTCTTACAAATATTCTTGCCGCTAAACACGCGGCCTCCTTCATCATATAAATATGAGTGGTATTAATCTTACCAGGGTCTCTAAAGTCCCACTTGACAGTGGATTTCAAGTCTTACCCAAAGAAGTGCGATATGCCAAAAGTACCCTTATCGCAATTGTCAATTCAAACTTTAAAGATAATATTATCATATGAAATTCATAAAAAACTTCATAGTCATGATAAATTTCTTTTAACCTACTTTAATAAAGTTATAAGTAAAAATATTCTTTTTAATTTATTTAAAAGCAAATCTTTATATGGTATTTCGAAACAACTAATATATGACTTATTGTGAAAAATATTAATTTAAGCATTCATTGAATATCTTCATTTCTTATTGTAATTTTATACACTATTCGACTTTCCAAACTATTTTGCAGTTTATGATCACGATCTTAACTAATATAGTATATCACTGCTATAACACTGACTTGCCATCCAATTTTAGCGCTTCGTTTTATATACGAAAAATTCACATCGAGAATATTTGTCTTTGGAATACTTCTATTGTCTTTATACTCGCACATGTAGTATGTGTGTTATGTTTTGTGTTTAACAGAAACTTTTCTTAAATAATTTACAGATAATGCTTTCATGTGCCTAACATATTTCTGTTATTGTTTTCATGTTGGACTTATATAAGTTTTTATTCAAAAAAAATAAAACCCAAAAACAGATAGAAAAATAAGAGAAGCTCTTTTTTTCGTAATTGTTAAATAATACCTAAATTGTATTGGAGTTTATATTCTGAATTTAACTTGCGATATTATGGTTGGCTGCGTTATTTTTTTGCAGTTCGTAGCTGACTCGTGGTATTTTTTTTTTTTTTTCTTGTAGCACAACCTAACTTATAGTGAATTTACTCACGGTTGGCTGAAGCTTATGCAGAATTTCGGAAAACCTGCCAAATCATATTATTTTTCGAATTCAAACAAATTCAAATTGAAACACAGTAACAGACCAGCAAAAAAATTAGAGCGTAAAACGCAATCTCTCTGCCAAAAATTCTCATGTTCATACGAAATATATGATAACAGCCCAAACAAAGGAAATATACAATCCAAATTTGCTTAGTAACTAATCCATTAAACCACAAATATAAGAATGATTATGTGTGTCATAAAAATCAGCATTTTTCTACGACTTTAACAAATTGGTGACTGATTTTCAAAGTAAATCTAAATTATTTTTAGTATTATTTAAGCATTAATCTATTCATAACGATTTGCCGGAGTGTACTGATTATGAATTACAAGAAGTGAGCGTAGTTTTTCCGTTCTATCAGCTCTTAAAAACATATCGTATATTCGCATTATCTTAAGAGGGTGATTTACATACATACAAACATAATTGGCCATTACAATCCTCCCTGTCAGCAATTGGAAGATTGTTTTTTCAAAAATCACCAAAATGAGTCTTTTAAAACTCCCTTAGGTGATCAAAAACTGATCACACCTTTCCTGGGGCTCGAACCCGAGTCTTCAGCACTTAACAAGAATTCCTTTAGTTGAGCTTGTGGTGCGGTTGCGCACTTAAGGTATTACAATATTATGAATTTGTTTTTTTTTTATAAATTTTTAAAAATTTTATTGTAAAAAAGCAATATAAATTTAAAATGATTCAGAAAAAATCAAAATCGAATTATACTCTCAATTGATCTTCAAATGATTGCAAAAAGTCTCAAACATGAAGCGTAATCGTTTAGTGTGCGGAGTCACAAATGACTCGTTCAGGGGAGTCATAAATGATTCGTTCAGCAGAGTCGCAGCAAGGGTACAATTTTCTCCCGACAAAACATTCATTATTGACTCAAAAATGAGATCATAAGTGATTATTTTAATCGCCCTGAGGAGTAAAAAAAGACTCAAAATTGGCCAAAAATGCTGACTGGGCTGTGTCAGGGTTACGGCCTAGCTTCTCGCAGCACTCATATTGTGTGTATTAATGTTTATCCATAAGTACCAGGATCTAAAGTTTAAAGCGACTTCGAACGACAGATTTGAGAAGCTTTTTCATGGCAATCAATTACTCCCAAAGCTTTTGCCAGAAGACTGATGAGAGGTAGTCGTCGAAAGAAATAATTTTTATCATATTTATTTTTTTTTTTCCAAGATGTCAGAGATGAGCTTTAGCATTCATTAATAAGTAAATCTGTTTGATTCTGTCTACTTTCAGTTTTCGTGATGTCAAAAATATTTGGCTCAGAATCGTTAAAAATGCAACATCGTTTGTAAACGGCATATATTTTGAATATTAATAGAAAAAAATTACATCAGTATCGAATTAGTTAATAACGACTACAATCATTTTTAACACAAAATAAAAAAAAATATTTTTTCCTACAACAAAACAATACCCTAACGTTTACGACAACATGAAAATAAAATCTGAATAACAGAACACTTATGCCACCAACAACAAAAAAAACAGAAGAGGAAATCACGTTATCTTAATGAGTTTAAACGTTAATCAGTTAAAGCGTAAAAATGTTGGCCACCCTCGCAGGATGCAATACCAACATCCTCATCACACACATACATGTTTAAAAGAGGAATAAAACAACAAAATGATTTTAATTTTTTTATTGGTTGTACAGCTGTTTGTTTATAAGTGTTTAAACAAAACCAACACTATCAGATACCACAACAACACTTCCATCATAAGGACTAGCTAACAACAACAGAAAAAAACAACAAACAGCTATATACAAGTAAACTTTGAACAACATGTTGTAGCTTCCAATAGCCTTTGCTACACTGCTCTAAAACTGCTGCCACTAATTTGTTGTTGATATTATTATTGCCGTTTAACGTTGCAAACTTTTACCATAAACTTTGCTTGCAGCTGACTTTCAGCCCGGATAAAGTTGGCTAACTAGATGACTGCTATTTTGCCACTTACAAGCATGATTTCAAATTGGCCAAAAAAAATTGTTAACCAACACTGGCGTATAAATAGAAAATCAAAGAAGTAGACTCAACAGTCTGGTACAAACCGGTAAGTAATTCAGCCATTTGTACTCTCCCCACCCCCACCGTGTTTGCCCATTATTGTCCAACAAATTCATAAAGTAAGAGGTTAGAGGAATGCCGACCTACAACTTTTAATACAAAGGAAGTTGGCTACCGGATGCATTTAAAATTAATAATTTTCAAGCTCTTCCTCTCAATTTTGCATTGCAATAGAGTGAAAAAATAATCGTTTTTTTTTTTTCATAAAATTTTTACTAATTTTTGCATCCATTTTAAAGTGGATTTTTTGCATCGACCACTTTAGTTTGGCAGCAAAAGTTTCTACGCTCATTATTGTGGACAAAATAGAATTTTTTGAAAAAAAAAATTTTTGGTTTATTTTGCTTTTTTTTACGAAAATAGTTACGATAAGTTTAATTACTCTAATATATGAGATCATTATGGGAAAAAAGCAAATTTGCCATTAATCGAAGATGAGAAACAAATAATGGAGTTACTCGTTAGATAAAATTTCAATTATATCACAAGAGTAGACAGGTAGTTTGACTATTTATAGGATGACCAGATTAAATAAGAATTAGAAAAAGATGTTTAAGTAAACTACCAGCGATACAAAGTGTCAAATTATTTCTAGCTTTATGATTTTGCTTATTGAGTAGTATATTTTTAGAGTATAATTTTGTTTAATACAAGGGTGGATCAATAAGTCCGTGACTTTTTGAAAGAAACACATTTTTTTTTTTTTTTGTCAAAAGAAACAAATTTTTTTGCAACATAATCTCCTTTTTGCTCAAATGTTTCTATAATTTTTGTAACCTTTCCAAAAAATAGGATTTTTGGAGGTCCATAACAAAGGCATTTGTTTGACCAATGACTTCATTTTTGCACATAAATATTTATTTCTCCACCGAACCATTTATTTAGGTTTGAAAATAGGAAATATTCACTGGTAGCTAAATCTGGAGAATATGGCTGATGAGGTACCAATTTGTAGCCTAGTTCATGTAATTTTGCCATTCACAATATTGGGTTGTTTTTTTCAACTCCTCGTTAAATCGGTTCAATAAGTTGGCATAATATTCCTCGTTAATTGTTTTTCCCTTTTGAAAGTAATCGACGGGGATTTTCCCTCGTGAATCCCAAAAGACTGTTCGCATCACCTTATTTGCCGACAAACTTATCTTCGACTTCTTCGAATCCGATTCACCCGGAAAAACCCGTTGTTTAAAGTGATGCTTGGTCTCCGGAGTATTGTAATGGATCCATGTTTCATCTACAGTTACACAATGCTGCAAAAATTCATTCGAATTGCGGTCAAAGAACTCTAAACAATCTTTTGAAATTGTTACACGATTAAGTTTATGGTCAATTGAGCGCAAACGCGACACCCACCCATTTTGCAGAGAGCTTTCTTGAACACAGCTGTTCATACAAAATCGATACCACAGTTCCATATGAATTGCCTATGGTATCAACCAGAGTTGTAAACGAATCATTCATTTTTGAATTAATTCGTGAACCATTCATGCAATGAATTGGTAAAATTTTGAATTAATTCTTTTCTCCAAAAAACGAATTGAATTAAATTTGAATCAATTCATTTGAATTTAGCGAACATGAATTGCAATTCATTTTTAATTCAAATGAATTGATAAAAAGAATTGCAATTCATTTCCAATTCATTTGAATTGAATTGATTTTGAATTAATATAAATGAGTTAGAAAAAATGAATTGCAATTCATTCCCAATTCATTTGAATTGATTTTGAAATAATTCAAATGAGTTAAAATATGAATTGCAATTCATTTTACCAATTCATTTGAATTAACTCGAAAAATTAATTTGTTATACATTTCCAATTTATTTGTTTTCGTACGCGTCTATTTTAAATATCCCTAAACGTGGAAATTTATTAGATAATAATTTTAAAAATTATTATTGCTGAAAGTGAACGATGCATTCTGATTTAATCTAATTAGCATTTATTTTATAATTAAAATAATAGAAAAATTAGTTGATGCCAATAATTCTTCCTAATTTCATCTTGATTTGTAAAATATAATTACATTTTAATCTCATTTTGCCCAATTTTTTTGAATTGGAAATGAATTGCAATTCATGTTCGTTAAATTCAAATGAATTGATTCAAATTTAATTTAATCCTTTTTCTTTTTTTTGTTGAAAAGAATTAATTCAAAATTTAGCTAATTCATAATGAATTGAAATCAACAAAGAATGATTCATTTACAACTCTGATATCAACAATCTCATATAACTCAGTATTCAATTTTTTACTAAAAAAAATATCGGACATTGCATCAATTATAACCAAATGCAAAGCACTAGTGGCATATTTTAAAAAGTAAGCTCACACTTATATTATAAACGCAATAAAGACTACCGACCAACGACTACAAGGTTTAAAAAATAGAACACATGAGAATAATTATTTAGCACCAATACGGCTACCGCAAGAAATGATTACTTAGGGTAATAATTTAAAAAAAAATCCCCTCTTTTTACGCATACAGTTAAACTATTTTACAGGGATTCCGCCAGGAAGGTATACCACTTTGTCTGTTTATAATTTTTGACTAAATGAAAGGGAATGGATCTAATATGGCTAAATGTTTTATTTAATGTCGAATATGATATTGTATGGAATACAATA
Organism: Metopia argyrocephala; assembly: GCA_963576795.1. Taxonomy (NCBI): domain Eukaryota; kingdom Metazoa; phylum Arthropoda; class Insecta; order Diptera; family Sarcophagidae; genus Metopia; species Metopia argyrocephala. The sequence goes on along the minus strand of OY756211.1, from coordinate 49,919,333 downwards.
TCAGATAAATGCCCGCCTTTGTTAGCCTTGTCGGCAATTATGTATGGAATACAATATCAGATAAATGCCCGCCTTTGTAAGCCTTAAGCCCGTATGACACCTACTTTTTTTGTATTAAAAATGATTTGGATAACAGTGCAAATATAATATAATAAGAAAGAAAAAAGGGTGTAAAGATAAATACAGAATTGCCAAAAAATTTACAAATGTTATCGATAAAAAAGTGGAGTGTGTCAAAAACAAGTTAAAATATTTTACATTAAAATTGACATTTAGAATTTAAAATATTATAGTGTTGCTAACTTTATGGTGTTATTCTACAATTAAGCGATTTTAGGGTATTTTTGCCTTCAAGATAGCGTTTTTTTTTCCAATATAAAGAGTATCAATATTGAAATAAATATAAAAACAAAAACAAAAATAAATATTTTGTTTACATTTTTTATATTCCACTCTTTCTAGCGTTTGTTGTTTCTTTCTTTCAATTCTATAACAATTTAATACAAAAAAAAGTAGGTGTCATAGGGGCTTTACAAATGCAAGCCCTTTCGAACACATTTTTCAGTACATTCTCACACATTTCATTAATTTCAACAATTTGTTTGAGTTTGCTCCAGAGTTTCTGGTTTGTTTGCATAACCTTGCTTCTCAGATATGCCTCCAAAAAGAAGTCCAGAGCCGTCAAACCAGGCTACTGTGGAGGGCAATCAGCATCACCATTCCTTGAAATAACTTGTTATGGCAAGAGGCCTGGCTGTGTGCGATGTGGCATAGTCTTGCTAAAACCACATATTAGTCAAGCCCAAGGCATGCAGTTGTGGCATTAAAATGTTTTCAATGATATCACGATATCGGTCCTTATTGACAGTTACCGTTACGCGGTTTTCAGTTTTAAAGAAGTGAGATTGTCACTTTTACTGGATGCAAAGGTGGCTGATGAATAATTTGAGGGTTTTCCATTACCCGGAACCGTCTATTCTGTTTATTCAAATACCCATTCAAATGAAAATGTGTCCTTTCACTCATTAGTATTTTTCCGTGAAAATCGGGGTTGTCATGGGCGTGCTATAGCACCCTACGGCGACGTAAATGATTTTCTTGAAATAGTTCTTGTGTCAACTGAATCTTAAATGTAAACTAATGCAAGTCTTTATTAAAAATTGTGGCAAAAGTTGTTCTTTGAAGACCAAGCTCCTGAGCACGGCGTTGAATTGAGGTTGATGGATTATTTTGAAAACTTTCTTAACAAGCAGTAATGTTTTCAGATGATCTTGCAGAACGTTTTGGTCCATGTTTGGGCCTATCATCTACAATCCCTATTTTGAAATTATTCACTGCACGATAAATAGTGTGTCTTGTTGACACGTTGTTTATCCCAAAAATTTCATGTAATTTTCTCATCGTCACAGTAATCGATTATTGATTTTGATAAAGTGTTTTAACGATGAAATCACGTTGGTTCACCGAATATTTTTCCATAATAAATTTGTCACGTCTCTACTTCACGACTGACAAATATGAACTGTCAAGACTAATGTTTGCCAAAATTACGGCAAAACATGTAGTAGAGCTGTGCCAAATCGTTCACTTAAATGTTCGGTCATTAAAAGTGATCCGGATCGTTCACTTCGTTCAATCGTTCACTTCGTTCATTTGTTCAGGTCGTTCGGTCGTTCAATCTAAATTTTTGTTTTCTTTGCTTGGTCCTTCGTTCAATATTTGTTTTGTTGCTTATTTTCTGATATACATGTTATCAGTGTTGCTGTTTTGTTTATTTTTAATCAAAATTGGCCATAGTTTCTTGAATATGTAAATACGTACTTTTATTACCTAAATAGTTTTTTACTTTTTTAATTTTATGTGTATAAATAAAAATTTTAACAAATTATACTTCAAAATAAACATACATACATATTTATATTTAGAATATTATTTTCTAAATTATACTACATGCCATTAGTGTAAATTATTATTATTTCAATGGGATGTTATGATATTCCAATTTATACTAAAATTTTTTTATATAATGTATTCCAAAAATAATACAAAAAAATAGTGTGAAAAATACGATATATTATTTTTTATTATTATATATTATTTAAAAAATAATTTAAGTAATTCTATAATCAAAATAATAATGTTTATTGTCACTTTATATTAGAACAAATGTTCCTGTAGATTTAAGAAAAAGTAAAAACAATTTAATAAAAGTACGTATTTCCACATTTAAGGAAACAATGGCCAATTTTAGTTAAAAATTAACAAAATGGCAATACTGACAATATGCATATAAAAAAAGCGACAAAATAAATGTTTAACGAACGACCAAAACAAAGAGAAAACAAATTTAGATTAAACGGCAGAACGACCACGTTAAAGAAAACACAAATTTAGATTGGACGAATAAACGACCAAAACAAAGAAAAAACGACCAAGTCAAAGAAAAAACAAGTTTAGATAGCGCGAATGAACGACCAAAACAAAGAAAAAACAAATTTAGATTGAACGACCGAACGAACGAACGACCAAAACAAAGAAAAAAGAAATTTAGATTTAACGACTGAACGACCAAACGAACGACTGCTCCATTTCGTTCAATTGACTGATTCGTTCAATTTAACCCGTTCGTTCGTGACCGACACAGCTCTACTAAGTAGCATTTAAAAATTATATTATCATTAAACCATAATTTTTCCTTATTTGTTTTTTTTTTTTTAATACGACTTATTCACTAGCACACAAGTGTACTATCCCCTAGTTTATTATCCACTTTCCATAGATAATCTTGTTCAGGTTTGCCATTGTCTATCAATTCAAATCTTTATCAAAAATTTTATTCTGGAATTTTTCAGAAGGCAAAATTCATTTCGTTAGTTTTCTTGTTATTTTAAAATTAACAAATTTTTTTTTATTACATATGGTAAAAGTTGTATCGCTGGTTTTAATTTTTGTCTCTGATAATCATTAAGCGCAACTATTAAAACAAAAATAAAGCCACTTATAAAGAAAAGCAAAAAAAAAAGAAAAAATTATAAATAAATTTAAATTTTGCTTACTTGTGGTTACTTTGCATGTCATGGATGCAATACAAAAAACTTTTATATTTTCAGAATATTTTAATTATTAAATAAATATTTATATGAGTATAAAAATAACATCATAATTATAAAATAAAATAAAATTCATAAATGACGTTTTGGTTCATTAAAAGAAAAAAGAACCACAATACTCGTATAAGTGGCACATAATTGTCATTGAAATTGATATTTTTGAGTTGAAAATATTTTAATAGACTTTTTTGAATTACAAAAGAGTAATGGCGCTATAAAATTTTTGTGTGTGGTACGCACAAAAATTAAGTAAATGTGTAAAAATAAAAACAATCACAAAATAAAAAATAAAATAAAATAATGAAAATATTTTTCAGTATATGCATGATGTTTGAAAGTAAGGAAAGAATTAAACGTTAAACAAGGCTTTGTTCACATTTACAAAAAATCCAAGTCGAAGTCAAGTCAATCAAATTAAATTTTCCTCAAAACTCATTTATGAAGAAAGTATTTCTTACCAAATTTTATTTAAATCAGCCATAAATTTATTAAAAAGCAAAAAGATATACATATAAGTATGTCCAAAAAGATATACATATGTATATGTACGAATTAGGGATGACGCACAGGATTGATTTTAAAAAAATCCCGGGATATCCCGGGACTAATAGAGATTTCGGGATTTTATGTTAATTAATAAAAATGTTTAGAAATCTTGAATTTTTTTTTTATATTTTCTATTTATTGTATGATTTTAGAAGCTTCAGATCCTGATACTAGTATTCTTACGAGAAGTAACATCCGTTAAGGAATATGTACAACACTGGCAGAACTAAACTAGTTTTCGCCCAGCTACGAAAGGTCTCATCAGAGTTCTTTGTGTTATACATATTCATATTTTTACGCGTATATGTATGTGTATTTAAAGCACGCGAATTATATTTGAATGCTATTTTCACCAAACGATTTTGTGTACTCGATTCTACTCACTTTTTAACTTGAGTTATCTAGCAAAAAAAATCAACCATTAGCAGGCTCATGTAGTTCTTTTTTGGTGAAATACCAATGAATTTAACATGATTGTCAAAGGCCTGAATAGTATTTTTTTTTGCTAAGAATAATGTATTTTAGAATATTAAATGCTATAAAAATTTTGGGTATATATTGCCGAATCTCAAGTTTTTATTTATTTTTTTTTTTAATTTGTATCGCAGATAAAATCAACTTCAGGGGTCTAATCGTCGCTTACGTTTGTGAACGAGTGATAGTTTCGATACCGTACGAATAACCTAATCATGACATTCGATTGCTATCGAATCGTAAATTATAAAATGGTATTAGATTTTTTATTCTTTGGCAGAGAATCAAACATACATATGCTCATTAAATCAACAAGAAAAAATAAATAAATTAAATAAGAAAACATTGTAAAAAAAGGCAAAAAATTAAATAAAAAAATATTAAAGTGAAGTAATAAAAAACGTAAGTGGTAAAAAATGCCTAAAGAATTTATATTTATAGAACTAATGTTATCGTCGGACTCAGAAGATGGGATTAAGACTAACGCACTAACCTTAACAGATACATCGTAAGAATCTAAACAGAGTACCAATCGCATTTTATAAATATAAATATATTTATATACTTCTGCTGTTTTAAGTAGGGTTGTAGAGTGACAAAAGTTGCCTTAACCTGTATAGTTAAGGAGTTACAATTTACAGGACACATGTCAACAGCAGTACCACCACACCTACAGCAACTCTTTCCCTTCTGGCTAAAGGTAGTTTTTAGTACGTAATTGGCAATGACTATTTAGATGCCATGTGTCAAAGCACCGCTAGGAAAATATAAAATATGTATGTATTAAAGACGTTTACATACATTTTTTTTTAGAATAAACAATAATACAAATAAACCCCCTTTTTTTCTTTAGAATAAACAATTTGTACCAGTACATATGTTTACGATAGCCACATATGTATCGAATGAAAATGCTCCATGAAATACTCGATCGATTACTCGTTAATGTATGCTATCATCGCAATAACGTGTGTGAGTTGTTCGATAACGAATACCGTGATGTCAAACTGCAAAAACTCGATCAAATTAACTCGATATCGAAAGCGACGATTAGACCCCAGGTAAATTTTTTTTAATACATTATTATAACAAAAATTGTAAAACTCTATCAAATTACTCTATCGAAAGGTGGTATCATATTTTCAGTATATGTATATATAAGTATGTATATCAGTTCCGTTTTGTCATTTGTCAATCAAGCAGATATTTGGCTTTACACGCCAAGAACGCGACATAATTGTGATGATTTTTATTTTTTTTTTTTTTTTGAGACAACATGGGATAGGCCATAGAAGTCTAGTTTTGTTAAAAATATCCCAGCTTTCACAGAGTACGCCTGAGTATCTATCAGGTGACATTTATGCAATTCGTCATTAACAGCCGGAATAAAAATAGAATTTGGTTGAAAAAGTTAAAAATGATGATGTAATTATCTAAAACATTTTGTTTTTTATTAAAATTCTATTAATTTAATCAGTGAGGAAATTATTCTTATATCCGACAATTATTTCAATAAAAAAAAAAGTTAAAATTACTGCCACTATTTACACAGAGCTGTAAATTAAAACAACAAAATTAATTAAACTATATTTTTTGCTATTATTTGCTATTTTGTGTTTTAAATAGACAATAAAAAAAACATAAAATATTTGTCAAATTTACCTAAATTTTACTTTTTAATCCCTTCCAGTCCCATTATAACTTTCATTTAATCTTTTTTTTTTTTTTGTTCTCCTTTTTTGCTGATACTTGTAATTATGGTGGTAATATCTGTGTTGAAAGTAAACATAAGCGGAAGTGGTCACAATAACCATATAATATGATGATAGAAAACCATAAAATGAAATAATACACATACTCTCTCTCTCTCATAAATACACACTAATACATACATATGTATATTAAAATTTTACAGTAACAGAAGCCATCAACAACCGCAACAATTCAAAAACAAGTTTTCATATACCAGTAGGAAATTTCTCAGTTTAATTTTTTTATTACATTTGCGGAATTCACGAGACCCTTGTATCATTTGTTCGTTGTTTTAGACCACTACAGTGTATTCTTTTTGTTTCTAATTTTCATGAAAAAAATTCAACTATGTTTCATGTAATTTAAAAAGTTGTTTTGGTTTCTATGCTATTAATGTAAACTGAATGCCTTTTATTGATAAGAAGAATAAAAATACAAAAAAATATATTTATTTTCAGCAGAAAATTTATCTAAAGGAAGAAGATAACGAAGTACATAAATATAGAAATGAAATTAATGTTGACAAACTGGTTGAAATATACATAAATTAAAAATACTCTTATTTATTTATGAATAGTGTTTTGCTTCTTCTTATTTGATTTTTGACGTTTTTAATACGACTTACATGAATACAATGATACACTTTGTTCACGGGCAAGTAAACAAGAACTGTTGTCAATATAGCATACAGGATTATGTAGGTAATTATGTACAAAAATTATATGGCATTCAGCTGAAAATTGGATTAACAAAATTGTGTCGAAAATATAGGCTTAAAATTAAATCACATATATGTATATGTAGGCAGATAAATAAAGAAATAACTTTTCTATACAAAATTGGCCAGTACAACCCTATTTCATAGTTACGGCCTAGCTTCTCGCACTACTCATATTGTGTCTATCAATTTTTAGCCATGAGGATCAAGATCTACAGTTTAAAGTCGACTTCGAACGACAGACTTGAGAAGCTTTTTCATGGCAACCAGTTACTCTAGTCGCCGAAGGAAATATTTTTTATATATCCTTTTTCAAGATGTCAGAGCTGAGGCTTGAATCCCGTCTTAGAAAGCTAACAAACTAACCACTAGACCACGGCGACTACAAAAACGGAAATTTTACCCGTTTTTTAAATATAGAACATAAAGCCACGACAATAAATACCAATGAAATCTATTAAGTGCGACTAATTTTGTTAATAAATAAATTTAACCTTCTTCAAGTCTTCATCATACGCTCAATTTTACTGTCGAGTTTTTAGCTCCTTGTAGATATAAACACGCCTTCTCTTTCTTCGACTTAATTTTGTACTTTATGCAACGTATATTCAAACCAGTTCTTCTTGCATCTAAGGGTTTCAGTTGCCGGAAAAGAATTGTTAAAAATATTTTAAATTCTTCTTACACAACTGTTGGTAAATTCATGTAAAGTGTTTACGTCACGGGATTGCTGATTAAAATATGTGCAGACTTCCAGGCAGCGCTTGGTATCCCACATGTGCGCTTGCCATTGAGACAAGTCAGCGCTTTATCTACTTTGCTGTTTATGCATGCTTTGGTTGTTGTTTAGCAGAAGGATACTGTCAACATATTCCTGATAACCAAGTTGCCCAAATAAATTTCACTCATTGTATTTCTAGCAGATTTTATTATTAGACAATATTTAAAAGAATTGTTGGTAATTGTATAGAGCATTGATAAGTTACCTTTAGAGGTAAGCATTTGCATTTTAAAACACTCCTTTTTTTGGTTTTTTATATTTTCTACCATTTGCGTTGGGTAGTTTTTTGTGAGATCGAAGCTTATGGTACGACCCCTACTCATGCACTGCATTCTTCTTTTGTTTGGAAAATTGGTTGTAGGAACGCAATAATAAAGAATAGAGTGTGTGGAAATGTGACAGAAAAAAATTCATCAGTAAATTGCCATCCAACGTGCTAGAACGACTTGATGTCAACAAGCTTTTTTAATCTATGCAGCCATACGATTCGTTAAACTCAATTTGATGTATAGGCCAGCGTCATAAAAAATAGGACATTTCGGAGGCAAAATACTGACAGGCAATATTAGCAAAAGTTAGAGGATACCACAAAAACATATTTTAAGTCCAGTATTACATTAAAGTCTACTCTACACGCACTTGGAATATTTTGCATTATTCTAAGGATTTATAAAAATATTAATTTCATGTGAAAACTATGATTATAAATCGGCCATATTGGTAACATGCTCTAGACAAAATAAAATTAAAATATTTACAGTGTCGAACAAAAAAAGTTAAATTTCTGTTGATTTGTTAAGAATTCACATTTCGTATAGATTTACACGACGTGTAGTGATAGTTCAATTAGATCCCGATTCTATGGAACAACTCCAAGTATCTATGGTTTATTCATCTTCCAAACATAAAACAGAAGAATATTTCTTCAAAACTTTCTCTGCTTGTAAAATTTAACTCCAAAAATTTTGAGTCTTTAATTTAATAATTTCCTATAGGCCTATTTACACCAAATACTGATATATAAAAGAGCGTATATAAAAAGCAGCACAAAAAAGTGCGAAGAGTATGAAAGCATGGCAAAAAGAAAAAATTGCCAACAGAGACAAAAAATAAGCAACAAACGTGGTTTTAAAGTTACAAGAGCAACGACAATTAAGCAGAAAAACAATTTTACATTCACACGTCAGTCCACCAAACAAAATTATAGTATTTTTTAAATCATTGTAATTAAAAGCAACATAATAAATAAAAAATTAAAACACATAATAACCAGCAAACATATAATACCCTATACCACAACGATGGTAAGAATTCCGCGACATTGATGTTTAAATTCTCTCGCTAAGCTTTTTACAGAAGAAATTATAAAAAAAAAATATGAAAACCAACAGCCAAATAACTCCTGAAACTGTTTAATGCAATGTAATCTATACTGAAGTACTCGTACTTTCTGGTTCCAATGAAGATAAAAGTCGTCAATATAGGTGAATGAGATATATGTTTCTATGTTAAGGACGTGTATGGAATACTCAAATGAGTATAGTAATCTTCAAATAAACACGTCTATGTTATTTCTGCGTAATACAAAATCATTGGTAAAATTTTAAAAGAACTTTTCAAGTCCTAACCTATCCTATGCTCCATTTTATACTTTGTTTGAATGTTTAAATGTTTGTTTGAGAAAAATTGAACTAACGTGAGAGATTGTACAGGAAGTAACCGCGGCATTTTCTAGCAGTAAAACAGATTCGGCGAAAATGGTGCTGCCAGTAAACCAGGTAGCAACAAATAAAGTGTCAACAAAATTCTGTCATTAGATGAACTTTGATGACTATTATTTCTAGGCGGTAAATAAATTCCTCTACGTTGGTACCACAATAAACAAAATTTACAGCTTCAGTTTGGAGACAAAAAAAATTTCGATTCTTGAATATATAAACTTATGATTTTATATTTATACTTTAAGTTGTTTCTTAAATTTTTAACGGAAACAAAAGCAGTTAGTAGGCGGCCTATAGAACGGTTAAAAAATATATTTGCGGGAGTGCACAAATAAGCACTTGAGAACTTTGAGCACAAGAGGAAACACAAGTCCATAGTTTTAAATAAGAAAACCTAATTGACAACCATATGTGATAATTTATTTATGTAATTATATTTTTGTATTATTGTTTGATAGTTCTTTTATAAAAACAGTAAAAGATGTTGGTATTATACATAGTACATACATACATACATAATTGGTCATTAAGTCCCTGTGTCAGGGTTACGGCCTATCTTCTCGCAGCACACATGTTGTGTGTGTTAATTTTTATTCATGAGTACCGGGACCTACAGTTTAAAGTCGACTCCGAACGACAGATCTGAGAAACTTTTTCATGGCATTCAATTACTCTCAGAGCTTTTGAGAGAAGACTGCCGAAAGAAATAATTTTTTCATATATCTTTTTTTTTCAAGATGTCAGACCTGAGATTTGAACCCGTCGCTATCGTCTTAGTAAGTCAACACACTAACCACTAGACTAGTATTCCATAAAATTTGCTCTAAATTCATATTCATTTTACACATTTTTACCATTTGCGGTTTTGTAGGGCACTTAATAGAGTCAAATTTGCTTGAAATGATTTTAAAATTATTTGTATTTTTTACTTTGTAACAATAACTGAAAATAAATGTTTTTTCATAATATGTTCAACAACAGCGGCAACGACAATAGCGACGGAGACATTTAATATTAAAAGTACTTAACTAAATAATACAAAATAAAAGATAAAACATAGAAGTGAAATGTAATTCATAATTCTTGACTTTTATTTTCACAAAAATGTGGTAACACCATCAGCCAAAAAATTTATAAATAGAAACCAGAACGAAAATAAGTAATAAAGGGTCTTCCGTTAAGAGTATCGTCTATATATATCTATAAATTGAAATAAAACAAACAAGATATAAAATATCTCTAAAAATGTTTAAATTAACTTGGCAGCACTCATCCGAGCTACAATCTCTACACAAGTAGATTGATTGCAGAGATCTGCCACTTAATAAAACCATACAAACGTAACTGGGTTACATAACACTATTTTACCCTCTCGAGAAATATATGCCCTCAGATCTCAGGCTTGTGAGAACCATTTGCCAATGTGAATTTAAAACTGAACTGAATTATTTTTTTATTATTATAAATCTACACAATAGTTTTTTTTAATAATCAATAAAGGAGAGTAAAAATTAAAATAAAATAGAATGCAAATCTGTTATATGACAGAAGAATTGAACCCATATCTACTACACTGCATACGCAATCTAAATAACTTCTTCGAATTATAAAGGAAGTGAAAAGTTATCATTAAAATATCTGACATATGGAAGCTACTGAACTGCATGAAAATGTTCGTCAGTTTTCGTTTTACAATATTTCTGGGACTTCAATAAAACTTTTCTAAGACAATATAAATCTTTTTAATCAAACAAATTATGAACTCTTCTCAGTGAAACATTCTTCTTTGAAATAAAATTTTTTGATTTGCAAAACAGAGTTCAAGATGGCGCGATGGGCGTGGCGGATTTAAATAAAACTTGGTATGTATCTTTTAATTTTTCTAAGAAGTATATGTACTAAATTTTAAGACTTTTGCTTTTATACGAAAAGTTTAATGCGAAAACATCCATTTTGATTGTATAGGCGGTGGGCGATTAGAATGGCTGATTTTCATAAAACACTTTTATTTTCTGAAAGGTCCATTCCCTAAAATTTTTTGCACAAAAATTTATGAAGCCTTACCACTGTGTACAGCCTCAGAGCCTACTGAAATGTCTAGGACAACCAGTCTTAACAATCATCCGATTTTAGGCCTGAGAGCATAACTTTTTAACTATGTACATATGTCTTATTTAATTTATAATTCCCGTAAGTTGGGCACAACTCCTTCAGCACACATAGTCTTGATATCAAAAACAGATACCACCGTCAAGCTGCCAAATGAGTTTAACCAGGTGAGTTTAACTGTGAAACAAAATATTCCCTCATCCGAAGATTTGTCCGAATCCAAAGGATATTAAAGTTTGATAAATAATTAAACGGAAGTAGAAGAAATGTCATTTTAAATATATGGATCGAAATGTAGTAGAAGAGTACTTACTCTAGAGTAAGCAGTAAGCAGGTTGTCTTAAGAAAGATATAAACCATTTATTTCCTGAATTCCGAATTGGAATCACTTTGGATCTTTATTTTTGAAAATCTATGATTATTATATTATATAGTAGTCACGGTGATCTAGTGGCTTACTAAGACGAGAGCTCCGATTCAAACCCCGGATCTGACATCTTGAAGCAAAGAAATATGAAAAAATATATGCAGACTTCTGGCAAAAGCTCCAAGAGTAACTAATTGCCATGAACAAGCTTCTCAAGTCTGTCGTTAGAACTCGAAATTAAACTGGATAAAAATTAACACACACAACATGGGTGCTGCGAGAAGCTAGGACGCAATCCTGACACATCCTGGTTTCTTTATAAGAAGATATATTTTATTTATGAATGTAAAACCGTATGACAATCCATGTAATTACTGGTACTGCACGACCGACTTTCTATACGATGCTCATTAATCATGTTGCTCACTTATCCCTATTCTGTCGAATGTCATGTATAATAACTAACTTTTTCAGTCCACGAATCTCGGAAAAATTTCTGGTAGGAGCAGGTCTGATATTGCGTTGAACAAATTGTTCCCGGTTGAAAGTGTCCAACTTTTTTCTAGCCAAAGGGTTGCAATCAATCACATAAAATGTGCCCTTCATACTAACTCTCCTTTAAACAAAAACGGCACTCCACTGTACGCAGAAAATTAAAGTTGAATAAACAACAATCACTCATACAAATACAGCTTCAACAGTTATACCGCTACAAAGTATCGATAGCGACTATAAGAAGACCCTTTACTAACGCTGTCAGTGCGATGTCTTTACTGTGGCAAATAGAGAATTCCTATTAAAATAATAACATTTTGTGGTTCAAGTTTGAAAATTGAAAAACAAAATATTACTGCTGTTGTTTGTTTTTCATATCCTTGAACTTTATTTAGTTTACTTCACCCAACCACAACAGTTTTTAAAGAGGATGTTCGATTTTTATTTTCCGCTGAAATTCTTGTTACTTTTTTTTCGTCATTTTTTATAGCCATTGTTTTCGTCATTGTTAATATTTAATAATAGCAGTAATAAGAAGCGAAACAATTGTTTTTATTTTGTAGTCTTTCTCCAGTAGTACTTGTTAATCTGTTAAATTTGTTACAATTATTACTTATGACTTTTACTGTCACACTTTTGAAATGCAAAAACAATAAATGAAATTTTTGGTTTGGTAAGTACGTCATTTGGTTGTGAATGTAAATTGGTAAGAAAACAACAAAAACTCTTGAATGTAAAGCATTCCCTTCATAAAGAAAACTCTTTTGTGACAGTTAAATAAATTATAAATTTTTATTTACAGCTCATAAGAATTGTACCTTCAATTCAATTATCAATGATTTAATAACTGAAGAAAAAGTTAAGATTTGATTCTTATTGAAACTTTTTATAATCTCGAAAAACAAGTGTACTTAGCAGAGATCTACCACATATACGTGAGAATACTCGTAAGTTCACACTTAATACACAAACAAAAAAAAAAGAAATATGAGTATCCAAGTTAAGAATGATCGTTCCACAAATTGTAATTTTTAATTTTATTTGGGACACCCTAGATGTGTGTGCATTCAAACGAATATCGAACATTCACACTCGAGTCTATAAACAAACACATAAAGTGATTATTTCGCTTGTGTATGTGATTCCAAGTACAACAGTTTATTTGATTGTCATAACTTATTAAATATAAGAATATTTGGGAAAAATTTGATTTTTGTAGTTAATCGATATTGATTATACAATAATAAAATCACCTTCTCTGGGAGAGTAATACTGCTTAATTTTTGTTTTCTTTTTTTAGCTTTAAGGCCAGCACTCAGGGGACGGGTTCTACTCATGCCGTACATTGTGCTAGTCTAGGAAAATATGTAATGGGAAGGGAGTAAGAGGAAGTAGTGCTTGCGGACATTTGATTTAAACTTATTGATATCATAATTGGCAGGAAAAATATTCCCCGGAAGACTGTTTCATAAACGAGTGGTGCGGCTAAAAACCGATTCGCTGAACAATCAACCACAAATGGGTGCGCTGTGAGAGGTACGTGTGGTCCGCAAGTATATTGCGACCACCCGTAATCCAATGCCTTATCTCATCAGAGCACCTCCCATGGTAGTATCGATAGAACAATGAAACACACGCTATATTGCGCCGATGCTCCAACGAATCGATAGATTTGGATACCCTACCGTCGCTAATAAGCACATTCGCCCTTTACTGTACACGGTCGAGAAGCCCCAAAATAATTTTTGAAGCACCGGCCCATACATAAGAGTTATATTCTATCCTAGGTGGGATGAAGGTCTTGAAAATATTGAGAAGGTCAGATGGAGTGAAGTGTTTCTTGCAACGTTTTAGAAAACCAAGGCAGAAGCATTTCTCTCAACTCTCGAAATATGTGATCATTCCAACGGACATCACAATTAATTCTCATTCCTTGAACATCAAGAGCTTCAGCCTCCTCAATAACATAACACATAGTCACAGATGGCAGCATTAAATAATCACAACGCTTATGCGTTATAAAACAACAATGGGTCTTGCGGGCATTACATTTGCTTCTGTTCGCGAGACCCCACTCGGAGATTCTTTGCAAGTCATTTGAGACTTCTGCCTTCTCACTTCGATCTCCAAAAGGCTCGGCCAACGATCAAATGAATATGAGTGGCAATTGTTGCTGTCATCAGCGAAGGAGCAGATAATGTAGTAGTGATACTCGATGTTTATCGATGCATCGCAAACATCGATGTTTTTAATTTGATGCATCGTTAAAATATCAATGAATCGGATGATTCGATATTATTCGATGCATCTTGCAAGAGCTCAAGGAGTAACTGATTGTCATGAACAAGATTCTCAAGTCTGGACAAAAAATGACACACACAAAGTGGGTGCTGCAATAAACTAGTCTGTAACCCTGAAACTGGGTTGTGCATGTGTATGTATGTATGGAAGTAGGAAAAGACTTTAAAACCTTTTGTATTTTATAACTCTTTTTTTTGGCTTTATTTAATACCAAGGTAAATAATTTTCTATTTTTCTATAATAAATTATAAACGAAACTAAGCCTGTTTTTCCTGTTTATGTTAAAATTCTATATGAAAAATACACACAACTAGTAATTTTTTATTTGAGTGTTTTATATACACACAACTAGCTCACCCTATGCCTAGAAAAATAAAATCATAAGGAATAAACTTTAATTATTCTTAAGGTATACAATACTCAGTACTTAATTTGTATGGGATAATTTGCATTGACTATGTACTCTGAAGTCTAAGACTAAATTAATAAACTTGCTTTTTAAGTGTTCTCAAAATATACAAAAATCATGAACAACTTAGAGGCGATTTGGGAATTAATTATTGTACACATGTGACTACGAGTGACAACTTTATATAAAAGATAAGTAAATGGTGCATTTTAAATTCAATTTCTTATAAAGCTTTGACAACTATTTTTTAGTAAATATGTATTATAAAAACCTGAATACTAAAAAAAAGAAATTATTTTTTATTTTGAACTTCTTTTTAACTTCAGTACCAGGAGTAAGTGCAATGAAAATTGCCTCAAGAATTTTAATAATATTTTGTAAAGAATGTTTTTTGTGTGTGTGAATTACATGTGTTAAGAAATACTTTTGCTCTTTATGAAACATATTTTTTTAAGCTTAACCTACATATTTTAGGATTTGTTCTCTTTGTTATTGTTGTCTTAAAAATGAAAACATACATGTGCCATACATGTGCATATGTATGCATGTGCTAGAAATTTTAATTACCATAAAAATAATTTCCATATTATTCTAACATTTCAAATATTTTTTCCAGGTAAACACCTTTAAAAGATACATGTTGTTAAAGATTCAGTTATTTGAAGATACATTTTTACCCTTCCTCTGGTGGCAAGCAATTAGGAAATGTTTTATTTTAATTCTTAAAATTATCATTTTTTTTTCTGTCAGTACAGGTGTAAGATTTGTGGCAAATAGCTTTCTACTTTGTTTGGTGTATGAAAAAAGGAAATACTTTTAGAAAGTACGAGTTAAAAAAATGTTCTTTTTTATTTTTGCAAATTGCATGCATAAAATCTTGCTGTCAGTTAAGCTGCCAAAAAAAGCAAATACTTCTGACAGTTTCACGGGAATAGAAACAAAAATCCCAAATATTTAATTTGTCATATTAACCCATATTTTCCTAATAGAGGAATATCCAGTACAACCTCCTTAATTAGGACACTCGATAATTTGGGCTACCCAGTAATCTGGACATTGCAAAAATTCGGACAGTTTAGAAAGTTTTCCTCTATAGTTCGGACAAGTGTATTTACAAAGCACAAAAGTACAAAAGTATTTACAAAGCAATACAGAGACGAAATGGCCATAGAGACATGCTTATCCCCAAAAGCATATATTTCATATTACATGAATGTATTTGCCAATAAGGCGAAAAATATTTTTTGTTTTTTAATAAATAAATAAAATAAAATAAAATAAAATAAAATAAAATAAAATAAAATAAAATAAAATAAAATAAAATAAAATAAAATAAAATAAAATAAAATAAAATAAAATAAAATAAAATAAAATAAAATAAAATAAAATAAAATAAAATAAAATAAAATAAAATAAAATAAAATAAAATAAAATAAAATAAAATAAAATAAAATAAAATAAAATAAAATAAAATAAAATAAAATAAAATAAAATAAAATAAAATAAAATAAAATAAAATAAAATAAAATAAAATAAAATAAAATAAAATAAAATAAAATAAAATAAAATAAAATAAAATAAAATAAAATAAAATAAAATAAAATAAAATAAAATAAAATAAAATAAAATAAAATAAAATAAAATAAAATAAAATAAAATAAAATAAAATAAAATAAAATAAAATAAAATAAAATAAAATAAAATAAAATAAAATAAAATAAAATAAAATAAAATAAAATAAAATAAAATAAAATAAAATAAAATAAAATAAAATAAAATAAAATAAAATAAAATAAAATAAAATAAAATAAAATAAAATAAAATAAAATAAAATAAAATAAAATAAAATAAAATAAAATAAAATAAAATAAAATAAAATAAAATAAAATAAAATAAAATAAAATAAAATAAAATAAAATAAAATAAAATAAAATAAAATAAAATAAAATAAAATAAAATAAAATAAAATAAAATAAAATAAAATAAAATAAAATAAAATAAAATAAAATAAAATAAAATAAAATAAAATAAAATAAAATAAAATAAAATAAAATAAAATAAAATAAAATAAAATAAAATAAAATAAAATAAAATAAAATAAAATAAAATAAAATAAAATAAAATAAAATAAAATAAAATAAAATAAAATAAAATAAAATAAAATAAAATAAAATAAAATAAAATAAAATAAAATAAAATAAAATAAAATAAAATAAAATAAAATAAAATAAAATAAAATAAAATAAAATAAAATAAAATAAAATAAAATAAAATAAAATAAAATAAAATAAAATAAAATAAAATAAAATAAAATAAAATAAAATAAAATAAAATAAAATAAAATAAAATAAAATAAAATAAAATAAAATAAAATAAAATAAAATAAAATAAAATAAAATAAAATAAAATAAAATAAAATAAAATAAAATAAAATAAAATAAAATAAAATAAAATAAAATAAAATAAAATAAAATAAAATAAAATAAAATAAAATAAAATAAAATAAAATAAAATAAAATAAAATAAAATAAAATAAAATAAAATAAAATAAAATAAAATAAAATAAAATAAAATAAAATAAAATAAAATAAAATAAAATAAAATAAAATAAAATAAAATAAAATAAAATAAAATAAAATAAAATAAAATAAAATAAAATAAAATAAAATAAAATAAAATAAAATAAAATAAAATAAAATAAAATAAAATAAAATAAAATAAAATAAAATAAAATAAAATAAAATAAAATAAAATAAAATAAAATAAAATAAAATAAAATAAAATAAAATAAAATAAAATAAAATAAAATAAAATAAAATAAAATAAAATAAAATAAAATAAAATAAAATAAAATAAAATAAAATAAAATAAAATAAAATAAAATAAAATAAAATAAAATAAAATAAAATAAAATAAAATAAAATAAAATAAAATAAAATAAAATAAAATAAAATAAAATAAAATAAAATAAAATAAAATAAAATAAAATAAAATAAAATAAAATAAACATATCATAATATCATTTCATTTTGGATCTTAAAAGTTAATTGAATTAATCTAATACCGTAATATAAATATATGTATATGCATTAGGGTGTCCCAAATAAAATTAAAAATTGGAATTCGTGGGAAGATCATTCTTAATTTGGACACTACATATTAGTATACAGATATAGGGCTTAAAATTTTATTTTACCTGTAGTGCGGACGATCCACTAATCCGGAGAGTTGCTGAAACTATAGGTATATCTGTTCGGATTAGAGAGGTTATATATATTTTTTATCTGAGATTTTTAATTAAAATCATAAAACCGCGTAACTTTTTATGCCTCTCACTCAAAAAAAAAAAAAAAAAATGAGCCAATTACACTGGTTTACAGCCAAAAAATACCAAGAACCCCACATTCCTAGATAAGTTAATTGGGACCTCCTGAACACGAAAAACTCTGTTATTTTTTTTTTTTTTCTAAGTACCGTTTTTTAGATAACGGTACTTTTGTGTCTTTCTATATCCCACTCAAACCCTTCCACAAAATCCTTTATTAAATCTTTATTTTTCATCTGATTTTTTTTTTAAATACGCTTAAAATATTGGTTATTAAATAAACTATTTGGTAAAAAAAAATGAAACATTCCAGATCTTTAATATGTATAACATACCAGTTACACCTGCAAGTGCAAGTGCGAAAAACCCAATACACTCACACTTTTTCACTAATACACTCAAAGTTTTCGAACTTGCAGCTCAACTTGCAAGAGATTTTTGAGTGCAAGTAATTTTTGGCACTTGCTGCAAGTAAATGACAAATAAAGAAACAGTGTTACCGATGATGAGTTTTTATAAATTTATGCGTTAGTTTTTAAATAAAAATAAAGCTTTTATGGTTATTTAAAAAAAAAACCAAGAATATCATATATAAAAAATGGTAATAAAACATATATTTCTTATTTTTTTAAGTTAAAGAAAGTGTTCTCTTCAGGACTTTTATAGTATTAGCAACACAGCAACACTAGATTGGCTTTATTTTTAAAATACATACATAGCGCGTACACAAAAATTAAAAGTTGTTTACGATTTGAATACATTTTATAAATGAACTTGCACTTGCTTGTGTAAGCAATCAACCAACTTGCAACACTTTCGAATAATTTTTTAATATTTTCGGTGATAATACGTATTTGCTACTTGCATGCAAGTACTTGCATGTGTAATTGGTATGTAACGTAGGAAAAAAATGAAATAAAAAATTTTGAAAAAAACGTAAAAAATAGGCAAATTTTGAACTTTGAGGTGCCATATCTCACCCATTTCTTATCAGATAGAATTTTCCAGCATATCGACGGAAAAGACATTCAATTACCTTTCCATCGATATGCCCCTTATCTCGATCGGACAACAGTGTGCAATCCGTTTTCATATATCTCGTTTAGTTTCGAAGATAAATAGCCTAAAACGGATTACAGATTTTAAACATTTTGGTGTCAAAAACCTAAAGTGGCAGGATTAACTCGAGAAATATAAAATGGCGGATAGAGCACATAAACTCCCGAACGAAGATTGGTGCATGTGCATATTTAAAATGTTGAATTCTCTTAAATGACATGGTACAAAACAAATTGAAAGGTTTAATTCAGAAATAACTGGAATGGAATTTTCAAATAATTTTTAATAAAATATACGAAAAATTTTGGTGAAAAATAATCTTTATATTTTTAAATAAATCTTTTCCCCGAAATTTTAAATCAATAGCAAAATGTCTGCGCCAGTTAAATACAAATAAACATATTCTGTCTTTAAACCTTTGTTAGAAAATTTAAAATTTAATCAAATTATGTATTCATTATTACTCAACTCACCGTGGATTGAAAAGAGAAAAAGAAGATTTCTTTTATAGAAAACTAAAATTCCAAACATACTCTTTTAATAGAAATTTAGGTGTATAAAGAAAGAAAGCAAATGAAATTATAAAGTAAAGAAAGAAAAAAATACACAGAAAAAAAACCATAAAAGAACAAAAAACTAAAAGAAAACCAAAAATCTACAAATACGAAAAGTAGTTGTAGAAACAAAATAAAAGAAGAATAAAAGCTAATTAAGTTTATGTCACCGGAAATTTTATTCACATAAAGTATCCCGTGCCTTTAGAAATACTACATTGCAATGCTACTGCTCAAAAAAAAATGAGAAACTCAACTGATAAAGGAAAACAGAGTAAATGAATGAACAGACATTTTACCCCGTTTTGCTACAAAAAGAAAGAAAGAAAAAAACCCAGAAAACAAAAGAAAGCATAAGAAACACATCAAGATATTTTCACAAACTCTCAGGTTTGAATACAAAAGAAAAAAATAAAAGTGTTTTTCAACGAGTGAAAGAAACTTGAAATAGTTTCGAATAAAATTAGTTTTAACACTACAAAAATAAAGAAAATATCTTTTTTTTTTTTTGTTGGTCTGTCTACAATTACTTTTGTTTTATTTAATTTTGTTCGGTTTGAATTTCATTTGATTTTTTTTTCTACTGCACCCACTTGATGTATTTAAAAGAGTATTTGAACTTGTACTCTCATTGGTAATTAATTTTATTTTCAAAAACAAAAAAATTGTTTGTACTGACTCAAGTACATGAGTGTTTTACATGCATATGTGAATGAAAAACATCGGCAATTACCCACATGTTAACTCTTTTAAAAAGGCTACAATATTGAGAATTCGTATTGCCTGTGTTTGAGCAGAGAAATTAAGAAACTCTTAGTAATATGCGTTTAAAGTTGACCCTTTAACAACATGCAGAATAAATCCATGTCAAGCCTTCTAAAGATAACCTTAAAACTGCTGCAAACTAAACAACTAAGGATTTTAAAACTGGTTTTAAAAGTCTCTAGCTTGAATTTTTGCTCAACGTTAATACTACAGAAGAATCTAACCCACTATCCGCGGGCTGACAGACCTCCATACAATGCTTTAGTCTACTACACATGTTCTTAACACCACTTTAAATTAAATTGCGAATTAAGAGATTGAAATTAGTTAGTCTCCCGTACCCTTTGACAGAGAATGATAAAATATAATTCTAAAATTCACTACAGTTGACGTATCTTTTGCAAAGGGTTTATGTGTTAAATAAAAGTAGTCTACAAAATGAATGTTTTTCTTTTTAATCACAACATCATTAAAGGTAAAAATCTGAAGTATTCGATGTCCTAAATACAGCTGCGTTTTTAGTTTTTTTCCATCAGGTCGAGATTTTTTGTGTGGGCGTGGCAAATTTTGGTAACTTAATAAGGCGATTGCACTTTTGTAAAACATCATAATTTGTCAACGGTTTATCTGATTTAAAACATATTAAATAACAGAAGATGCTGCAGCAAATTGCCTTTAACACTCTACTTTGGAGATAGTCCAACAGTTTCAGAGCCATATGAGGAGAAAAGCACTACCTTAAATAAAAGCAAAATATTTTATTATGACAACATTCGATTACATGTTCTCGTAATTTGGGTGATATTGTCAAATCGTCAACGGTTTTTTGTAACAAAAACGATAATGACAGTAGTTTAAAAATATGTACTTTTTTGAAGAGGGACATCCTAATAAACCTATATAATATATTAAGTTTCAAAGCACTAGTAGTACGATTCACTCCAAGATTTTAACGACAACAATCAAGTTTTTTGCCCAACTTACTTTGACATTTTTTTGTTTCAATATTTCACAAATTCAACCATTGAGAGATACACAATTAAGCAGCGCGTTGAGACTACTGAAGCCTACGCAAAAATAGGTGTTTAAATCAAAATGCTTTTCGTGCACTTTGTGATATTTTTGTGCAGCATAATAGACAAAATTTGTCTCAAATAGGGAGATTTATGCGCAAATTTTAGAGAGCCAGGTCTGTATAAAATTTACACAGAAAAAATTTAAAATCGATTCATTGCTTCAAGATGCCAGAGCAGGGGCTTCAAGCGGAGCTCTCGTCTTAGTAAACCAACATACTAACCACGGCGACCACATATATATACATATGTACATTATATATATTTGTACACAAAAAATATATGTACAGACACATACACATAAAAAAAACAACAATTTTACGAATACATATTTTTTTCTTTTTTTTTTTTTTTTGTTTTTTTATGCTAGTGATATTATATTTTTTATCGAAAAATATTTCATGGTTAATTACATACCTTTAATAACTGACAGTTTTATATTAGTTTTATTTTAATACAAAATGTTGTTTTTAAATTAAAATACTTGTATATACATATATGTCTTCTTTATACTTTAATATTAAACATTCAATTAAATAACGTATACAACAATACGTATTCGAATTTTAAATTAAAAAGTAATCATATATTGATTCTTTATATAAAATATTACACAACACTAAGGCAAAAGAAAAAAGCATACGCACAAACATTTCTATTTGTATGCTTCTATTAAAAAATTAATTGTAATAATTAAAAATTTAATTGGAAAATTTGAAATATACTATTAATTTGATAATTGAAATTATTTCAGAAAAAATTTTTTCTGTGTAGAAACATCTGTGCATGGCCGCTCGGTTTGTTCTGCGAATAACATTGCTATGGTTCGCCATAGTGTGGCAGAAGAGTCGTCAACCTCGAACCTCGTCATGCGTAACAATTGAGCATTTCGAACATCACTGATACGAATTTTTTGTAAGGATTTGAACTTACACGCTTACAATGTTTAATTAACTCAAGAGCTGAAACTTACTGATTATGTCAAGCATCGTCAAAATGCCAAATTATTGGTTGGAATTATAAATTATATAAAGAATATCATTTTCAGTGACGAGGCACACTTTCAGTGGAAAAAATGTGTCTAAAAGTTGCTGAATTGTTATACTCTATGAGTATTGCCCACAAAATATCGTATACATAAAGATATCAGATATATTATCGTTAACGAAATGTCAGACATCATTACGATTATGCCAACTGGGAAAATTACAAAAAAGCATCAGTATTTGTTATTGCAATTTTAGCTGCTTTTTCGTAGAGTATCTACTTTGGTATCTTTTTAATTTTCAATTCTATTGCCAAATATTTTGGCAATAAGTGTTGACACTTTTTACTTAAACATTCTTTTACACGTAAATACTAATTAGAAAAAAAAATAAAATTTAATCCCATACCAATAAATTATTTTTTCTTTTTTTTTTTTTTTTTGTATTGATACAAATGAATGAGAATGTAATAAAAAAGAATTTCACCTCTTTCTGTATTAAGTTGCACTTGTGTATTGTTTGGCAAAACTTTTATGCTCCAGTCTTTATTGTTTAACAAAAAAAAAATTATAAAAAAAATTTTTCTGGCACACTACCTAATCAAGGGAAATTATGTGTTTGGTACTAAATTATTTTATTAAAAAACTAGTATTTGAGTATAAAAAGAGCTTAAAAATATAACAAAAAACAGCAGGATCTACATATTTATTATATATTTTAGTAAGACAAAAGTAGCACATGGCTTCTCTAGGGGTTTGAGAAAAGAAAATATATATACATATATAGATTGAATTAATATTTTATATATGATCAAATCAGAAAGATTTATTCTTTTACCCGGAACTTAACCACTACGAAATGACGAGGAATAAATTATTGTTCACGGTAGGCTAAAGTACGCACAAAACTTATCTTATTTATCTTCAGTATCTTATTCTAAGAAACAAAGCTGACTTAAGCACATTGTTATACCATATGCTCTAGAAATGGATCCAACTCGAGGCTAACGAGTTCTAACAAAGAGCACAGATTCGTTATCTTTAGTCTGATATTTTCCTATGAACAACAACTCTGGCGGCTAATAAATATGGTAATCAATACTAATAACTTATTTTATATAAAACATTCTTAAATGTCGAGTTAAATCCCAAACCAATATTTTAGTATTTTATTTTGTTTAGAAAGGTACTTTCCATCTTTATTAATTACTGTACAAATTTGTACACAAATGTCTTTTATATTTGTGTCTAAGACATCTAGTGGTAGTAATATACCAGTATCTTTGTTGTTATTTCTAATAATGAAAGTTTGGTATTTCTATTCTAATTTTGTTATATCCATCATTATTACTACTAATAATAAGTTATAATGAATTTGTGCTACAGTTTGTAACAACTTTCAAAAACAGGTCTAAACAATTCATCAAAACTTATCTCTTAGGTCTAGTAAACAATTTTTATTTGAATGTCTATTATTTGAATATCTCTTAACAAAAAAATAATATATAAAAAACTCTGAGACAGGAACAAGTAAGCAAAACTCAATATACCCACATATATATTATAGAATAGGCCATACATACATATTTGGCCATTACAACCCTGTGCCAGGATTACAGCCTAGCTTCTTCCAGCACCCATGTTGTGTGTGTCAATTTTTATCCATGAATACCTGGACCTACAGTTTAAATTCGACTCCGAACGACAGACTTGAGAAGTCTGTTCATGGCAATCAGATACTCTCAGAGCTTTTGCCAGAAGACTGCTGAATGGTAGTCGCCGAAAGAAATATTTATTTTATTTCTTTTTTTTTTAAGATGACAGAGCTAGGTCTTGAACCCTGGCGTCATGTCTTAATAATACAACACACTAGCCACTAGACCACGGCGACTAATACAGAACAGGTCACTGAATACAAAGAAAGGATAAAACTCATATGCAATCAGAATCGAACGAGATATATAACAAAGATGCAGACTATACGACATAACGGTGGCAGTTAATACAAAAGCCCCAAATGGACCAGTGGGAACACTCTCTAAGGATCGCTGATTGGGAGAATGCTCCGAGAATGCTACAGGCCTAACGGCTGGTGGAGCGTTTCTCGTATGGAGAAGGGCTCATTGGGTTACGGAGATCGAATATTGGTAGGATAATGGGTTTTCTATTGGGGCTCTACTACCTCAAGTATCATTTGAATAGACTACAACTGGGTGAGACTGACTGACATTGAGCAGGGGTGATCATCAGGGTCATCATCCGTGAGTGGAGTAGAGCACAATAGATCCTTTGGGTCGCAGTGTCTGCCTTTGGGCATAATTACTCCTTGATGGTAATAAT
The DNA here is from genome assembly GCA_963576795.1 of Metopia argyrocephala. Lineage (NCBI taxonomy): Eukaryota > Metazoa > Arthropoda > Insecta > Diptera > Sarcophagidae > Metopia > Metopia argyrocephala. The sequence continues at coordinate 49,894,449 of OY756211.1, read as the reverse complement.
TGTAAAAAAAATTGTATACATACGCACATTTTTATATAAAATAAAAAATAATTTAAAACCCCATTCAGATATTTTCTACAAGTGTTACGGCAGTACAAAAGGTTCAATTGCATATCTGACCGTGTTAGAGCAAACGCATTATGTAAAAACTGTGTTATAAGAGAAAAACTGCGACGTGAAATTATTAAAAATTTTAAATTGTTTTTGACAAACATACAAACTTAAAAGTCTTGTCTCTCACTAATTTGTTTGTAGCTATTTGCAGTCATTAAACATCTACATGAACCCAGTTAATTAAACTCTTAAATGTAAGTGTGAGTTTGTCACTTTCTGGCTGTTGTGTGAGCAAAGAGATTATCTTTTTCTGAACTAGTTTTCCAAACTATTCATACTCATAGTAGGAGCTTAATAAGTTCGTCTTCGTCAATTACAATGTTCTATCTGGCTTTTAGTAAATTTCATAATGAATTGATTGGCTTAACACTTTGAATCTAGAGGGCGATATAAGTAATGTGGTGTCAACAAGAATTATGGTCATTTATTAACTCTATACATTAACGCACACACATCGTCATACACACACAGAGCATTTATTTACACATTCTCTACGATATCTGAGAGTATAAGTATATTATCTAAGGCCAATAATATTGTTTGCCAAAACTATAAAGATTTCTCTTCTTCACTTATTGTGTTGTCTTTTTGTTTAACATTTCTTTTATTCGACATTTTATTGCATCACACACTTAAAGAGCCATTTAGTACACATACATACATAAGTTATACACTCCCATATACAGGCATCCCACATAAACAGAGTAAATTACGTTACAAGAAGTTTGTCTTAATAGTTGTCACAAAAGATTTGTGTTCTTAGTTGATTTCTCCTTTTCTTCATTTACTTCATATGTATGTGTATGTATGTATGGCTTGGCTGATATCTTGTTGTCGTTTTGTTGTTGTTTACATTGTGTGTTGGTAGTGTGGCAAGTTATTACTGCTGTAGTTATTTGTAATACATGTTGTGCGAACAAATCTTGTTGTATATTTTATGTCACATATAATACACAGACATCAGCAAACATATTCATTAAAATTTATTTTATACTCAATGTGGAAGAAGAAGACTCTCACAAATAGTTGTGATTAATTCATACCAAAAACAAACAGAGATATTTTACGAATAAAAGCCAAATAACTTGTATGGATATTGAGTTACGATAATTTAATTAGAAGTGACAAAATTCTACGAATACAGTTGATAAAGAAGAGGAAAACGTTGTACGGAAATTAATTTATATGAAAATAATTCTAATTACTTTCACTTTATACGTTATTTCTGTAATATTTAGTAGGATTCCCTGTCGAACTTTTATGAGTTCACTAATAAGTGAATTAAAACTAAAGGTAAAAGTCCACACCATACGTTCATACATAAGTAGATGCGTATGATACTTTTTATACATTCCATGCGTTTCTAAATTCAAGTTACATGCAATGCGCTTTATGCGGCATATTGTTATTATTTTTTTTTTTTTGATCAGCTGTTGTATTAATATTGTAATCAAATAAAAACAATTTAGACATTGATTTTATATTTACAATATTTCATGCAACATGGGCCTACGAAAAGCTTGAAAACAATATTAGACGATTTTTTTAGGCTTCTCCTTCATAGCACTTGTTTTTTAAATACATAATACACTACTTAAAAGTAATCGATAAATAGAAATCAAAATATAAAAATTGTATTTAAAATTAAATTTTATGCATTTTTTTCTTTTTTATAAAAAAATTGTAAATAGGAATCCACCACACAAAGATACTTATCGATAACATTTAACTGATTGAGCAGTTGTCAGTTCGTACGACACCGTATGACAAATAAAATTTTTCTAGGCAAATGAGTGGGCTATTTAATAACCTACGACTTAGTACTGGTCAACAATAACTTAGCGTTAAGCTTCCTCAAGCTTCAACAAGTACGACCTAGTATTTGAAATTGGTCAACACTTGACTAAGTAATGACCAGTTTAGTAAAACAAACTTGAAAAAAAATCTGTTTTAACGCGTAATTCAAGATTGTGGAAGTATTTTGGAAATTCCAAGAAAGTTTTCTTATTATGCTCGAAAAGACATTTCAGAAAAGTGCTATATGTATTTGGTTATATATCGTCAATGGAATTAAAGAACGCTGTACCTGACAAAAAATTGAATATACGTTTTTTGCATAATTTTTATCAGAAAAAAAATACGCGTCGATTGATCCAGGTCCCAGATTTCTACGATGAAAATAAATTCATATACGCCGTCTGCGAAATGAAAAATACCAGTGTATTTGTTCTACTTTTATAAAAATTTTTTGGCTCTGGTTAACATTTAAGGTTTTGTCACTTACAGCGTTTTTTAATTCCATCGACGATACTTTATGCACCTCAGCTGGTATTTTTTTGGAATTAAATGAATCAAAGTAAAATCTTTTTTTTTTTATTGAAACCAATACTCAGGGGTAAACCCCTACAGATGCTGTGCATTGTATTGGAATTATTGGAAAGGACAATATAATTTTTTTTATTATATTATTATTAAGCGACATAGTAATGTAGTCGCCGTGGTCTAGTGGTCTGTAGGTCCCGGTACTCATGGATAAAAATTTACACACACAACATGAGTGCTGCGAGAAGCTAGGCCGTAATCCTGACACAGGGTTGTAAAGGCCAGTTATGTATGTATGTATGACATAGGAATACGACAAAGGCCAGTGTTATACATTCACCCTTAAATGATCAACAGCAATTATCCCATCGTCTTGCATGTTGATTGTGTGGTGAGTGCCATTGCTAACTAGGTTTAGCTGTTATCTGTTATTTCACAATAGGTGGCGCTTTTCTCCTGATCATTCGATTTTGTTGACATTGGTTAAATGGAATAAAGTGGAATGTCAGGGAGCGGGAGTTTAAAATTCCAGCATATGTGCTAAGTTGCTGATTGTAAAACACTTTTATCGGAAGAAAATTTTACGTACACACTACTCTTCTTAATGAGCCATTTGGATTTCTGTTTCTTATTAGTTTAGAGTTATTTTTGGTAGTTTTCTGATGATATTTATTATCTTTTTCAAATTTTTTATCAGTCTTATTTCTATTTCGAGTACATTATCAGTCGCATATGACACTTTTGCAGAATGTTTTCTATAAAACAAAAAAATAATTGACTCGCTGTATTTATAGCAATGCCTGTAGTGACTTGTCTCTTTTATTAGAAGTTTAAATATATATTTAATTTTAGAATTAAAAATAATCTGCTTACTTCATTGGTTTTGTCTGATTCGAATTCCTAATTATCGGACTGACAGATTTGAACACTACCCATTTCATTACTAAGCATAAATTTATTTTCAAATAAAAATTGCCTCTATATTAATAATCTTTTCAAACAGTATGTAATCATCTCCCTGGTTAAAATGTGATCAAAAACAATTGAATACAATTCAAACACCTATAATTAGGCTTTCTTTTTAATAAAAAATTTTTCAGTCTTCTAAACGAACAAAATATGTTTAAAAATAGGCTAAACACTCACGTTTTAAATGTATGAAATACTATGAATGATTGCTTTATGTCTGTTACAAGTATTGTACATTGAACACTGTGTAAACATAAGCGCAACTCAATTTCGACTTCTATTTTTTAGTCAAATTTTGATCACCATAACAAAAGGTTTCCTGTTCTACAACTTAAAAATAAATATTTGGAACCTCAATGCCACTAAAAGTGAAATATACAGTTCAGAATGATTCTGGCATTAAAAAAAGGCGCTTTCGTTCCTTTGTGGCTTAGATACACTTTGTGTTTCAGTGACTAACAAATATAGCAATCTTTGGTAATTTCATAAAAAATAAGGCCCTTGAATTCTGACAAACGACCTAATTATAGACTCCGGTAATTCCAAACTTAAGTTACCATTAAGGTGGTGTTCGTATTGGATCCATAAATTTAATGAACTTTCATGGGTAAGATGTGAATTATCGAAGTATTCAGTGTTACCAAGAGCAATTGAAAACAACCTGAAAATTAAAACAAACAAAAATCTTGTGATTTGCCCGAAGTTTCGAAGATACTAATCACTTCATACAATTATCTTTTATAAAAGCACTGTTGCTCTGCTTTTGACCTCTCTTTTAGGAGAATACTTTGAAATTTAAAATTAACAATAAACGGTGTACAATTTAAAATTTAAAGGCCACTGCTTATTTAATCACTAATTTAATTAGAAGTTCATACAATTGCCTATTTTGTGTAAAACCACAAGCTTTTTTGAAAGTCTTAACATCATGGGTAACAAATAGTTTGAGTTTTGAAGAAAACAAGCGAAAAATATATAAAAAAAAACTTCAATACTTTCAAACTATAATGTTGCAGCATAGCTTTATATGTACAAAACAACAAAATTCAAAAGTAGAAAAGTAAAAATTAAATAACTGAGATAGAAAGATCAAGAAAAATATCAGGTATTGAAAAACTATTAAAGCCAAAAGCCTAAAAGCCACATTCGAATACACAATGTACTTTTGGAATAATTGTATGTGTGTGATTTTGTTCTATATGTTCTCTTTAATGCATTGCCTAATCTAAGTTTGCCTATTGTGCGTTTGCATCCATACCCCAGTCAGCATTTTTGGTCACTTTTGAGTCTTTTTTGACTCATCTCGGCGATTAAAATAGTCACTTATGAGCTCACTTTTGAGTCGAAAATGAATGTTTTGTCGGGAGAAAAATGTACCCTTGCCGCGACTCCCTTGAATGAGTCATTTATGACTCCCCTGAACGAGTCATTTGTGACTCCCCTGAACGAGTCATTTGTGATTCCTCACACTAAACGAGATTTACTTACCTTTTTATTATCTTAACAATAATAAAAATATTGTATTTTGTTTAAAAATATAAAAAAGAAAATTAATTCATCAAGCTCAACAGAAGGAATTATTCTTTTTATATGTATATTATGCGCCTTTTTATTGATGAGACAAGTTTCTGGTGGAATAGACTGGAATGTAAGGAGCGGTTTCTTGAAAATGAACTTCTTCTTATTTTTTTAAATTATAATTTAGAAATACCTTTAATTTTATTTTATAGTTTTTGCCCTTTGCTGGGATTGAACCTCGGTCGTTTGAATTTCTGTGCGAGTGTCTTACCACTATACCACGACATCACAATAATTGCATAATTCTTATTCTTTCAAATAAAATAAATCCCATTGTAACGAAATGCAGAAGAAAACAATAAAATACGACCAAAATAATTATAAAAGCAGTCATATTTCGAACGTCTACACGATTATTTTATGATTCCGCACATTTAATCAGTTTTTGATCACCTAAGGGAGTCTTAAAAGACTCATTTTGGTGATTTATGAGCAAGCAATCTTCCAATTGCTGACAGGGACAGCATAAATAAAAAACAGCCTAAAGGTGTGTCTGTATTCTACTCACTTGCATGCACATAATATGCGCCAACACATGGAAATGTGCAGAATTCGCTTGATTCTTCCTGCACTTACTAACCCACCCAGTTACTGTTCTGCTCTGGCTTGACTCGGCTTGGCCTGGCTTATGATAATCCTCAAAACTATTAGAGAAACCGCTTCAAATGCAAAAGGAGTTTAAATACTTCAGAATATAAAAAAAGGAAAAAAGGCCGCCAAACAAATGTGAAAGACAAATTGCATTGTGGCATGAATCTATTGCCAAAGGAATTTAAATGAAACGAAAACATTCCAATAACAACGACTAGTTTGTAGAAAAAATTACAAGAAAAAAAAAGTAAGAAAAATGGAAAATGTAAGATTTTACTATGAAATATATTGCCAAAAAACGAGAATAGATTTTTAAGCCAACTTTTACTGCTACTGTAATAGCTGGAGCGGCGTATATTGAAGAAATAAAAGGAAAAATTTGAATATTCAGAAATCAATTTGATGACACTAGAATTCAAAGATTATAAAAAATACTGTAGACTACAAACTTTTGTCTACATACGACTCTTAAAGGTATTGAGTATACTAATTAAGAGAATAAAAGGGCTTACAGTTCAAAGTGTTATTCTCAAGTGCTTATTTCACTTTAAAGGTACTAAAACACTGCAATAGGAAAAAGTATTCCAAAAAATTTCTTTTTCATTTCTCAAAAAAAAAATTACTCTCTAATTAAATATTAACCCTAATTGAGACCTATAAGACCTATTGTACAAATTAGAGTATTTCGTTCATTCAGCAGACCTACTGCCTTCTTAAATATCGCCAGCAAGTTTGGAACTTTAGTTGTGGATATGGCTTGTACTGAGATAAAAGACGATCTATATACTTACATCAATGAAAATCTATCAAGAACCTCACATTAACACATTATGCTCTTATCTATCACCGACACCTGTAATCATAATCTACATCTACATCTTACATTCATTTTTCAAATTTCCAATTTTTAAATATGTAGATCAAAAATAGTGGAAATCGGTGCCTTCAGAGTACATATATCAAGTTTCTAATTCCAAAATAGATTAAAAATAATATAAATCGGTTCTGCATAATAGCCAATAGGGTTTCAGGGATACTTACTTTTTAATTACTTTCCTATACCTCTTATCCACACAGTTTGCAGTTACTTGAAATAAGAAGACTCAACTTCTAAACGCTAGTTTTTGAAAAATGTAGCAACATTTGACAAGTTTATACATCGCACTATGAGAGGTATGTGCCATACATAAGGCTACTATTCTATTCCATTGACAACGTTGATCCCAGCACATGTGGTAATGCCCATAATCTCAGCTTCAAAATACCCAATAAGCTCCCTAGTGGAATCGACAGGTCTGGGTTAAGTCTATCAGCTCCAGCATCAACATCACTGACAATTTTGGAGACATCGTTGTACCAGTTCAAATCGAGCTCACTTCCAATTAAGCCTTCAGTAAACAAATACTTCCGTTCTGGTACCTCTACTCTGAGGTTTTTTTCAAAGACATTAAAAGTTGGATAGTTTTAAAAAATAATTGAATTCTGTATCTATACGGAAGTAGTTTGTGGTGTAAAATACCTCCAAAATATTTGATGCAGTGCAACAAGAAAATTTAGGGCAAATCATTTTCAAAATCGTTCTTAAGTGCAAAATTATGCCCAAAAGCAGAATGTTGACTTTGCGAAAACATTGTGGTTTCTTTGCTTTCTTCATTAAAGGCCTCATTTTTCTTTAGAGCAATTTTTCAAAGAGCCAAATATTTTTTTTAATTATGTGCTGGAAGCCCGAAGCTCTAGCCCTAGAAAGTGTGATCAATTTTTTTAATTAATTTTAGTTTCGTCAGAAACGTTTTAAATTCTATAAAGAACTATATATTTCTGCAGTGAATATTTTTGGTAATTAAAGGAGAAATTATGGCCGTGAAGGAATAGTACACTAGCCAAACTGAACATATATTTTCGACCCCACCTACGGAAGCCTCGTCAGAGTTCTTTGTGTCCTGTGCATATTCAAGACCAAACTCACCCTTTATTAAAATTGTTCTCCTCTGGAGTAATTTTTTAAGCCTAATGACTATAAATTAAAAGTGGAATAATAACCGTAAATAATAGAAAATTAAGTCATTTATTCATTTTTTTTATCATTTTTAAGAAATCAATTTCTTTGTTTTGAAGCCAAATTTCGTATATAGACGATGTAATTTTTAAATAAATAAGCAAGTAATGAGGAAATTTTTCACTTATTGTCCAATGACCATTATTTAAGTAACCCAAAAAAAGGCACAAAGTATAGTAAAGTTCACAGAAATACATACGTTTAGTTTCTGATGTTTTATTGGTTTCTCTACGCTCCTGACTATATCATAGAACAATTGCTGTATTCTCATATAGATTAATGTAAAATTTTTATTCCGCGTCTGCCATTATAAATGTTGCTGACATTTCATATTGAAATAAGAAATTCATTTGAATTTTTTTTTTTTTTTTTTTTTGGTTCACTCTCTTACAAAAAAGACGTATAACTCCCTCTAAAAAAAGAAAAAAGTACTTCAAAAGATTTGCAATAGAAAAATATTTCAAGTAATGGCAATCACACAGAAACGGGTACCTAATGATAGTGCTTCCTTTACTTTCTTTTTTTTCAATTTTTATTCCCGTTCAAATCATCATATAAGTACGAGTTGTAGAATTTGTAGATTCAAAAATTTAGTCCTACACCGTTATTTGCCGCACATAAATTTTCTTTGAATTTGAGCATAAATCAATGTTTGGCTCCTGTCAACATTTGCAACATCTTCTACTAAATCGTTTGTAAAAAGATAAGAATGAATCAAGGAATGTGTGTTAAAGCTCTGTGTGTATTTTGGTGTGTGTGTGTGCCTGTTTAAGTATGAGTGTATGAATGATTATATCTAAGGAGCAGGAAAGTAAATATTCTCTTTCTTTCTATACACTTGAGAGTATTAAGAATGTAAAAGACAGATTTTCATTTCATTTCCTTGATTTTCAGTTTTTTTGCATCTTTTTTTTATACATTTTCATGTCTTTTGTTTGTTTGTATTCCTGTTTCATTAACCCTGTTCAACATTGGCTTCAGCATATACTCGTATGTGTATAAGGTTCATTGTCAGAGTATGTGTGTTAAGTCTATATGGATGGCTAAAAAGTATTTAAGGGCTTTGGGGATCAATTACTTACCAAAATTTAAACAGGTAACAAACAGTCAACTGACTTAATTAGATAATTTCTCCACATTTCGAAAGTTACAGATTTATTGTTTGCACTCGTGATGAGCTCACTTAAAGCCATATAAAGTTAGCTTTCACTAAATTTAAACACACAAAAGTTTATTAAAGAAAACATTTTCAAGAAAAGTTTTGTTTTCAATCAAATATGTTAAGGAACGCTCTACAATAATGCTGAATATAAATATTTGTAATTACTCAACTGAAAATGAATTACAGATACTATCCAATAAGGTTCTTGGTAAGATTTTTCTGGCAGGTATTCTAGCCTGTATAACAAGTATTTGTTTTTAAAATGTCTACAACAGCCTTGGTGTAACGGAGATTATATATTCACATATGGTAGTAATAGGAATAGTTCAGCCAAATATCAGTATTGGAAATGTGAAAATGCAATTTATAAGAAAGAATTGTTACGATCATTTTAGCACTTTTTCCTGCTAAAAATATTTTAAGCAATCCAAATGCTGGTTTAGTTAGCAAAAACCTTTAATTTTTGATAAAAGTATGTGGCTTTTAAGCACAGAGAAGAATACTGAATTCAATTGATATTTGCAGATAACGACTTTAAACCTACACCGAAGGAAAAGTAACTTATGACTCGATAACAGTACAATCGAAAACTTAAGTTGATAGTTTATTTTATTATTTTTTATTAACTGGTTTAGACCCAATACAAATGTAAGACACTGCGACCTATAAGATTTATTGTGTCCCTTTGAGTCTACTGTTTGTTTAGCAGACCAACTGCCTTCCTTACGAACACCAGTACATCCGAAACTTTAGTGGTGGATATGTCCGCCAGTGGACCATATGTCTCTCTAAATACATCCACCTAAATCTATCAAGAGCCGCACATTCACGCAATATGTGCTCTGCTGTCTATGATGCTTGTGAGCATAGTCTACAAACATCTACATCTGTGATCGCCATTCTCATCAAATGCGCTCTCATACTACAGTGACCCGTAAGAAAATCCGTTAGGATTTTTAGGTCTGGCCTTCTATACTTTAGAACATCAGACTTACCCCCAAATCGCGGAAGGACCAATAAAAGGCGTCGCAGACCCCCTCCTAGCCAATGCATCTGCTTTCTCGTTTCCGCTTATACCACAGAGTCCAGGTACACAGAACAGCTGCACCCTGTTTCTAAGCGATAATTTTTGACGTGTCGTAACAATATTTGACAAGTCTAGATGTCATACAATGAGAGTCAAGTGCCTTTACGGCAGCCTGACAATCTAAAAATATATTAATTGTCTTGCCCTTGAGTCCGATATCCAGGTTAATCTCAGCACAGGCGGTAATGTCTAGGATTTCAGCCTGAAACGACTCAACGACTTCCTTAGTGAAGTTTCGATTGGGTCCATAGATGCCAGCCCCTACTCCATTGTCCACTTTGTAACCATCAGTATACCAGTTTAGATCGAACTCACTTCGAGCCAAGCACTCAGTAGCCCAGCATTCCCGGTCCGATACCTCAACCTTAAATCTCCTGCCAAAGCAAAGTTCCAAAGGCATGGCATCCAAGACCTAAATTGGATTCCTGACCACCTTGTGAAAAATGGCCTGGTTCCTCGACTCATTTCGAGGTATTCTTACGAGTATTTTTGCCGCCCAATACGCGGGCACCCTCATCACATAAATATGAAGTGGTGTTAATCCAATCAATCAATAATTGTTTAAGCTGTGTGGAAAAATATATGAATACTGTTTCCTTAAATAAGTAATGGCTTTTCTATAAAAAACTAAGAAAAAACAAGAGGGGGGGGTCGTGGCATACTGGTAGAGCGCTTGCACAGAAACTCACACGACCTAGGTTCAATTCCAGCGAAGGACAAAATTATAAAAATAAATATTTGCGGTTTTCTAAAATTACAATTTAAATTAAAAATTAAATTTAAATAAAATAAGAGGTTCCCCCCCCCCTCCAGCAAGACCATCTGCAAGAAACCGCCCCCTGACATTTCTAATCTATTCCACCAGAAACCAATGATCAGGAGTACAGCGCCACCTTCTGGGAAGATAACAGCTAATCTACTGAAGACGCTCACCATTCACATGTAAACATCCACCGACAGATGAGGCCATTGCTGTTTGATCATTTGAGGGTGAAGGTATAACACTGTCTCTTGAGTGGACAAATTACCAGCAACTTGTTTCATCAACAAATAAAGGCGCAAAAAAAATACAAAATCTATGAAAAAAAAAAAAAAAAATTCTATCAACCATCTTCACATTCCAATACAATGCACACTGCATGAGTAGGGGTTTACCCCTGAGTATTGGTCTTAAAAAAAAAAAAAAAAAAAAAAAAAAAAGAGCTAACAGAAACACTTGTCGGAATTTGAAATTACACTGTTCAATACGAAAAAAGATGACGGGGCTCTGACGATTTTGACATATCACATCGGAATTATATTTTAGAGGCGATTAAAATTTTCCATGTCTGGCCAACTCTTGCAGCATATCGTTGTATAAAACTATGTTTTCCTTACATCTGATGTTCAGTAACTTTGTAGAAAATATCACGTCAAATATTTTCCTAGAACATATGAACCATCTAACTCCCCCGCATTACTGTCTTTTGCGGCTTTACTCTAACAAATTGTAAAAAGCACCCCGAAAGGGAGGGGCGGGGATGAAAAATTTTTTATAAAACGACAGTCCGGTTCAAATCCCTGCTCTGACTAAAGATAAGAAATAAATATATATTTATTTCGGCGCCTACCTCATAGCAGATTTCTGGCAAAAGCTCTGAGAGTAAAAGATTGGCACAGGGTTGTAAAGGCCATTTATATATGTATCTAATTGGCACTAGTGCTTTCTTTAATTTGACATCTAAAAGAGCGTTTTAATATCATATTTTAATTGACATTCGGTTCTGATGTGAATGCTCTATTAATACTGCATAATACAAATTGACCCTTTTAAGTCAGTGAATGTAAACGGAATACAAATCTTTTATTTACATATATCGGTATTTCGCCAGGTTCGTTAGAAAGTACACATGTAATTTTCGGTTTAGAATATTTGGCCTAAAAAACCGCGGTTTCGAAACAGCAAACCCCAGTAGAACGTCTATATCGTCAACGGAATTAAAAACAAATTACTGACAAAACCTTAAATGTTCACCATAGCCAAAAAACCTGTATGAAAGTAGAACAAATACACTAGTATTTTTCAAAACGCAGACGACGTAACTGAATTTATTTTCATCGTAGAAATCTGAGACCGGGACCAATCGACTTGGGTTTCTTTTTTTTTTTTTTTTTTTTTTTTTGATAAAAATTATGCAAAAAAACACATTTTCGATTTTTTGTCAGTTACAGCGTTCTTTAATTCGTGCAACGATAGAAATACGTGTATGTAAGTATATAAAATTTAAATATAATTTTTTAGTTCTTTTAACTTTAATGAAATATTTTTTACTCCCAATTATAATTATAATTATAATCGAATATATAACTCTTTCAAAAATTCTTATAAAATTCTAACGATTATCTAAATAAGTCTTAAAATTTTATTTTCTCTATTTTCTTATTATAACTTGTCATGAAATCCAAGTTAAACAATATCAAGCAGAACCAAATTAAATTATAGTTTGAAGAGGAAAACAAACTTTAAATAAATATTGAAACAACAATAACAAAAACAACAACAACAGCTATTTTAAGGGACATTGTTTCAATAGAAAATTTCATTACTTAAATAGACAATATGAAGAAAATAAAATTAAACTAAAAGAAAAGAAAATTTAAGCAATCATTGTCAAAAAATAAAAAATCTCTACTTTTAGTTCATAAGCAAACATCTCAAAAATAATAATAATAATGACCATTATACGAGTAACATAATAATAATGATTATCTTAAGAGGCCAGACCAATTGCGAAGAACCAAAAAACTACAGGTACATACATAGATAATTGCATTGTTTTACAAGAAGTGCTCAAATTTATTTTTTATATTTTTTATATATTTTTTTTTTGTTTTGCTAGTCTGGTATATCTACATTGTTTCACAAAGTTCGAATTAAATTAAAGTTGATAAAGGGTGTTGTAGAGAAAGATGTTATTTTAAATAGTTTTTTATGATTTCTGTAAAGATCAACAGTAGTCTCAATATTATATTTTTCTTAAATGTGGGTAAAATGTCGTTTTCATTTGGAACCTGGACAGTTGGCTCATAGGTACGAGAATTAAGATTTTCTAGAACAACCCTTCAGTCCCTCATCGTATGGTATTTAAACTTATCAAATCGTTGTGCTCTATTAGTTATTTTATATATTTTGAGTTATTGATGCCACTCTAGGTTTTTGGCACCAGCATTTTTAAAATCTGCAAACCGTTTTAAGATTTTTATTGCCGAAACTGGACGAGATATCCGAAAACGGATTGCTGACTTGAAAAATTTAGGGTTGAAAACCTAAAGTGGCAACATTAACTCGAGATATATAAAAAATATGAAATATCGGATAGAGCACATAAACTTAAGCATGACGAAATGTTGCTACAACACCAAATTTCTGAGTTAGATATCAAACGAAGTTTCTTTAAGATTTCTAAAAGCATACGAAGTTTGGATAAAATTAAATTAAAAGGAAAAAATACTTTTTCTTCCAAGAATCCAAAATAAACGGTATCCGGATTATATAACAGACATTTACACATATGTTTACATTAAGTTGATCTGATTTTTAGATGGGCAAAGCGAGACAACTCTGAATATCGTAATATTTTTTATATTTTGAACAAAGTAGCAGCTGGTGTTCCGCAAGGTTCCCTTTTAGGTCCCATGTTGTACAATATTTATTTAGCAGACTTACCAAATTCATCCATAGATAATAATATGATAACTTTAATATATGCGGACGACATTTTAATTGCAGCTTCGGATCCAAAGATTAAGCGTGCAAACGTTTTAATTAACTCTTATATGACTGAGTTGATTCCCTATTTTGATAGATGGAAATTAAAATTAAATATTCGTAAATGTCTGTGCTCAATTATAAAGGGCAAAAAGAAATATTTATTTCCAAATGCCAGAAAATATATACCTTCTATCTTATTAAGGAATGAACTGGTTTCTTATGTTGATAAATTCAAATATTTGGGAGTAGTTTTTCAGGAACAGTTCACATTTTATAGAGATATTGATTATATATTGGATAAGTCTCGCAAAATTTACTTTTCTTATGGGAATTTTTTCAGACGGAACAAAATTTTGAAACCGAATATTAAATTAAACTGTTATAAACAGATAATACGCCCTATTCTAGGCTATGCTTACCCAATTTGGTTCTTTATATCGTCTCATCAAATGGAACGACTGAGAATATTTGAACGTAAAATTTTGAAAATTTGTTCGGGCTTAAGGGATATGAGACTTCCGGATGGGTCTTTGAAAAAGGTCTCAAATAGGAATATATATAGACAGTGCAAAATAAGGAGAATAGATACTTTCTTGATAAACCTGGGTCTTAAATTTGTGGACAATTGTAGTAATGTTAACAACACACTTATTTCAGATTATATAGGAAAACTTTTTAGTATAACCTTTCCTCTGGTGGATAAGTATTTCTCACCAATATATTTGAAAGTTTTAGACAATAATAATGTTATTTTTGGTAATTCTTTAACTTTATATTATCACAGAAGATTTAATTCTCTTGACACTGTCAACACTGTTTACAATATTTCACAATATATACCTTAATCTCATTACATTACCTGTAATTTTATCTTTTTTATACTTAGTTAGTAGGTTTTTATATGTACGTATTAGTTTTTAAGGCAACGGAACATCTTTTTTCCCCATTTTTTTGATGACTTAATTTTATAAGCTTTGTAATTGAACATTTTTAACCTTAATTTGTTTTTAACTCTCTACCTAATGTATAATAATCCTAGATAAATACTATTGTATGTTAGGAATACTTTTTGATTAAGTTTTGTTTTATTTTGAAAATTTGTAAAATTATTTTGGGTTTAATAAAATTGAAATTGAAATTGAACAAATATAAGTACAATTTAAAAATATAAAAAAATTTATAATATTTTATTCCTTAACATATTTTTTATTTGAGTTAATTTGTTTCAATAGATTGTTGCCATTTTTTAAAATATTTTAAAATTCTTCACAAGAATTTGTCAAACTATATTTGACACATAAAGTTCAAAGTTTCGCCACTTAATTTTGATTTTTCTGATGTCTACACATGATTTACGGTAGAAAATTAATTTTCTATGGTAAGTAGCAGATTTGTAATATTTATTTGTTTAATTAGCTTGCTAGCCCGTAGTCCGAACTCGAAGTGTATCATCTGAGAGACAAATACAATGTTACTGGGCAGCAAAAGCAATATGTTAGTCTTCGTAGCCGGCAAAACAATGATTTTCATAAATATAAAATTTAACTTAATTCTACAATTTGGGACTTCTGAAAAAGATTGCGGTAGGCGGAACCAATTGTAAAAAATCAGAACTATCCCGCCAGAAGAGGGACATCTGCTCACCTTAGTTTTTATACCATTTTTATACGCTTTTAACAGTAAATAGTGTCTTAAGTTTAATTTTTTTTAATTCATATATGGACGTGATTTTAGCGAATCAAAGTATACATAAATCCGTTACTCTATCCTAAGGTCTCTACGGAGAATCAAGCATACAAACTTTTTACGTCTTGTGTTTCTCATGTAATACTTGAAAAGCTATATTATTAAGAGCACAGCCTTTTTTTTATTATTTATTTTATAGCGGACAAACATAATACGAAAAGGGCAGTGTTTGCAAACGTGGCAAACAATTTTGTTTATTTTATCTATAACCCTGAGTACTGATCTCAATAAAAAAAAACCGTGGGGGGGAACTGACACACCTTAATTCTTTTATTAAAGGCGCAGTATTCTATTCTGCAGCAACTGCAATAGTTGCTGAATTTGATTCTGGGCATTACAGACAAGAAGTCCTTTTAATTGAAAAGTTTACATATATAAATTTTTATTTTCTTTTCTTGTTTGAAATATTTTGAGGTATATTAAGTATATTTGTTCTGACACCCTATTTTTAATATCTATAATGCCACTGCTAAGCACTTCTGTCTCTTTAACTGATCCCTTCAGCTTTAGAAACAAGTTCCTGATGCCGATATAAGTATTTGATGTATTTTCATTCATTCAGATAAGTTTAATCTATATATATCGGTATTTTAAATTTTACTCCAGCTTTTTCCCATCTTGCCAACTTCTTAACCACTCCCAGATACAAATTTCCAGACTAATCTTTTAGGTGGTTACCTAGCAATCCGTGTTTGGATTTACAATAAACGAACCTTTGGAAACCAAACTAATTTTAAAGGACAATTCGTATTTACTAACCGTTAATGTTTGCATTCCTTTACCCTCAGTTAAATTGATGTTTATTAGACACTGACAACGTGGGCTGTACTTACTGGAGACTGTGAGATTGGAAACCCACCGGCTGGGTGTTCAGCACAACGATCACTGTCGCAGCGGCGGTGATATGGAGGAGTAGGAGACAGTCAAGCACTTTCCTTGTAATTCCTCGCGCGTCATGATGCTTTCAGTTTGGAATTTATACAGGATATAATAAAAATATCACGTATTGATCAGAAAAATGTTCTAAGACACCTCAATCTGATGAACTGTGGTTACAAGTGCTATAAAACTTTCCAAAATAGCATCCAATTGAAGCATAAGAGCGACTACCTTAACAAACCAAACAACCAACTATTTTATCCTATCATTTTCCATATTTATGTCACTTTGAATCTTTATATGAAATACTCTTTAAAGGACCTTTGTTTATTTCAGCATTTTTATGAAATTCTAACAAACAAAAAATATCGCATAAACATAATACTTGTAAAGAATATTTTTGTGCTTGTATATGTATTTATGTATAAGTATTGGAGGTAGATATACATACATATGGATGTATAAATATGTTAAGGTGGGTCAATTGTTTGGTAAAAAATGGGAAAGGCAAATATCAATATCAGAATTTACAAAAAATTCTAATGAAATTTCAAAGAAAAAAAGTATGTGCCCAGCTTTTGCCGAGAGACATAAATATATAAAAAAACTTCGGCCGGTTTTAAAGCAAATATTTTTATTAGCTTTAAGAAAAAAAAAATGTGATATTCGTTGTTTCAGTTGTATTTTCTATTAAGTAATGATTTTTATTTTTGCAATATTTCTCTAATCACATTTATGACAGCTCAATCCAAACCAACTTATTTCTAATGTTACTTAACATAAAGTACAGTAATTAAATATATTCTAATACATAATGATACACTCTTGCCATAAATGAGTAATTGCTAAAAAAAAATCACGCCCCTTATACAACTATCCGAAATATGAATTTTGATATCCCTTGGTGAAATACTTTTATTTGTATTTGTATTTATTTATTTATTTTATTTTGCTTTTCTAATGCAACAAGACACAGTATCTTATAAATTACAGCATTAGAATCGGATTGTAATATTTTAACAACAAACAAGAAAAAATAAAAAAAAATAAAAAAATCTTAGAATTTAAATAAGAACAAGTAAAGAAGAGGAAAAAAAACAATAGCTATTTTACTTAAGAAAAAATGACAATTACTCTTACAGTTTTATAGAAAAAGAAAAACTTATGCATAGTATTCAAATAATTGCTTTTTAAATTTTATTGCGTTGCGAATACGTTGAGGTTCCAGAGGTATATTGAATTTATATAAAATTGATTAAAAGAAGAACTGTTTCTATACTTAAAAGTTTGGATATTATTGTTTCTGCCAGATGATGTAAAATTTAGTCTCGTATATAAGTATTTCGGTTGCTCTGTTGTAATAATTTTATGTAAAAAAGTAAGGCTTTTGAACTTAAGGTAGTTATCAAATGATATTCCAAATATTCGAGGAGAAAAAGATGATACACTACCAAATCTTTGAATGCCAAAAATGTATCGCGTAATATTATTAAAAGTTACATTAAGCTTTCTTCTATCGTTGGCATTACAAGCTCCATATACTTCGGACCCAAAAAGAAGTGCAGGAATTAAATATGTCTTGCTAATTAACATCCTTACCCGTAATGGTGTAAAATACTGCGTGCACCACAAGCTTCGGAGCATACCATACATTCTACCACAAACTTTATCAATATGGTCCGACCATGTTAAATTACGGTTAAAAGTAACACCCAAATTTCGAGCTGAGTCTACCATATCAATTTGAAATCCATTGAGACAAATGTTTATACCATCATCATTTGTCATACTCTTTTTACTAATTACAAGGCATTTAGACTTTGTAGGGTTTAGACTTAAGCCATTTGCAGTAGCCCATCTATATATCTTGCCAAGTTCATCATTAAGGTTATTAATTTGCTGCCTTATTGACTGTCTAGGAGAGCCAAGATATAACTGCACGTCATCTGCATACATATGAATACTACAGTGATGAATTTGAAGAGGGAGATCATTCATATACAAAGAAAACAAAAGTGGACCAAGTATCGATCCTTGGGGTACACCCCTCAAGATTTTCACGGGAGTGGATACATTTTCATTACAAACAACCATTTGCCTCCTATTTGAAAGATATGAAGCTATTAATTTAGTTGCCGTATCTGAAAAGTTGAACATTTTGGTCAGTTTCATCGAGAGCATTTGATGTTCCACTGTGTCGAAAGCTTTAGAGTAGTCCAATAAAACTAAAAATGTAATTTTGCTTTCCTCCATATTACAACGAATATTTTCGACGACATCAGTTAAGGCAGTGATACAACTATGTCCACGTCGGAAACCGGATTGACATTCTGTTAGAAGGTTATTGTTAAAAATATATTTGGAAATCTGGTCATGCATCAGACGCTCAAAAACCTTTGATAAGTAAGGAAGGATAGAAATCGGCCGGTACTCATTATCATTCTTGGGAAGTGCTATTACCTTAGCACATTTCCAGTCTCTTGGATAACAACTCGTAGTGATAATAGTGTTAAATGTGTGACTGACATATTTAATTATCCATGGTAGTATTAGCTTTACAAAGCGGGGTTGCATGTCATCATGGCCTACTGCGTTTGACTTAATTTTACAAAAACCTTCGTATGTATCAAATAAACTCACACATTTGAAACCAAATTCTTCTGTTGAAAAACGGTGTACACTGAGATCATAAAAATCATGTTGAACAGGCGGTTGTGGAATGCTCACAAATTTGCGGTTCAATTCATTGACATCAATATTATTTTCTCTATTCTTATTCGTGCTTGTTCGAGAGCCAGTTACACCAATTTCTCTTATTTGTTTCCATGTTTGTTTACTATCAACTGCTGATTTAAACTTTTCACCATAATATCTAATTTTATCAGATCTTATCTTTGACACGACTGCTCTTCTTGCAGCTTTAAAAGAATGTAGCAATTCAGTTGTTTTGTATCGCTTCCAACGTTTATAACATTCATCACGTCTCTCAATCAATACTTTAGCCTCGTTAGTAAACCACGGAGTAATTTTGCCTTTTATATTTTTAGTTTTCAAAACAACATGTTTATTGAATAAAGAAATAACTCGATCATTAAAGAAATCAACCTGATCACTAGCAGATGGAATGTAGTAAATCTCGTCCCAGTTTGTACTATTTAGGTCTTCTACCAGAGATTCCATATTTATGTTCTTATAATCTCGATAACTAAACTTTTCACTCTGTTGTATCGTTCTAAAGTTATAGGTAAGAAAAATCATATCATGCTTAGAGAATGTTGGTAAAGCTAACTGTTCGTAGTTAATTATTTTCTGCATATTAGATACAAGAAAAAGGTCTAATAATGTGGCATTGGTTGAAGTAAAATGCGTCGAAGTCGTATTATTTACAAAAAATAAATTTAAGGAAGTCATTATTGAACGCAGCGTTGACCCAAGTTTGAAAGCAAAATTGCATTAAAATCACCAGTTATTATAATATTTGAGTAGGACACAGTTTGTAGCTCTAATTCAGCAATAAGTACATCAAATTTAATATTTTTATGTGGTCTGTAGACACAACCTAGCAAAAGTTTCTCGACAGCAGACCTTAGCTCCACAAAAATGTATTCAACGTCATTATCCACTTCAAAGCTACTGATAAGTTTACATGAAATATTATGCTTTATATAGATAGCTACACCTCCACCATTACTTTTGCGATCAGATCTGTAAAGTTTATATCCATTTAATTTAATAAGGTTGTAATTGTGAGCATCAGTGAACCACGTTTCTGAAACACAAATAGCATCAACTCCAGATCCTTCAAAGAGATAACGAAACTCATCAATTTTGCAATACAAACTTTGGGCGTTTATATGACAAACTTTAAAGCCTGGGAAACGTTTAGTCAGAACACGAATCATGTTATGATTACCCTCTCTGGAACCAATTAGCTCAGTAGATATATCCATTAATTAAAATCAATGCAACGCAATAAGAGATAAAATAGTAAATACTAACAGAATTATAAGGTTTAAAATATTTATAATATATGTGTAAGAAACTAATATGAGCAATACAAAATAGTAAACAAAAATAAATTGATTGGTAAAATAAAAAGTATATAAAAGGATGAAGTATAATACTGCTACTAATGACGAAAAAGCCGATCAACGTCCTCCAAAAATTCAATCAAAATAGGGTCATCACCAGCAAATTTTCTTACATAAACAAGGCCCCTTAAAGTATATACAGAATGCACTTTTTTTTCTTTTTTTAAGCGCAGTACCATTTTAAATATTTTATGATTATTAGGTGTTAAGTTTTCATTAATATATATTGCTCGCTCACTTTGCATACCAACATGATTTAGAGTTACAGGCCCATTTTTCTCTCGTTTGAATTGAGCTATAGATTTAAGTAAAAAATTCTTATCATAAGGAGAATGCAATTTAACAACAATAGCATCATCTTTAGGCGTATACGATGTATTATTCTTATATATTTTACGCAGTCTATATATATTTTCGATTTTCGGTGGCTGAACATTTACATTAGTGCAAATATTTGTAAATAATGCAGAAAGATTTTCACCTTCTATACGAGGAACTCCGGTGATTCTAATGCTGCTAGCTACCATTGAATTTTCTTGTGCCGAAATTTTTCTTCTTAAATCTTGTACTTCATTTTTAAGATCTTCAACTTGTGAGCATTTGTCCTCAAGATGATTTACTCTTTCAACTATGCTGCCTAGAATAGAACTTACGTTCGAGAATTCTTTTTCAACGAAAGACCTTATTCTCTCTTCTGATTTCGTTATGAGTTCTTCAATATATTCAAAATGTTTCCTTTCACTCTCTTTTATTGAGTCCTTGATAAGTTGGGCAGTTAAGACCTCACTTTCACGTATGAGAGCCACAATAAAGCCCTTATCATCACTGGATAAACAAGGCGTTTTTAATACCTTTTCTGATGCTGGCGTTAGATTCCCTTGTCTTTTGCTTGCATTTGACTGATCTCTCAATTTAGAAATATTTCTTGTTTCCATATTTTTTCTTTAATTTATTAAGTTTGAAACAAATGTTTGCTGGGTTTTACTTTGTTAATGTATTTATTGTTACAAGATGTAGATTTAACTTATCTCCTCAAGATATGCAACATATATTTTATTATTGTTCGTTTAATGTGGAATCTAAGCTGTACTTTAAATTTTATTGTATTTTCTTAGAGAAAGTTTCTTAGAAATACTAATCGTATACGTTGACCCACCTTAATGTACAATATGTATGTTTGTACTCTAAAATTGTAAATATAATTCAATTTGTATCAAAATATCTTCTATTACAGTAACAGCTTCAAAATAATAAAAAAAAAGGAAAAATTATATAACAAAATATTTTTCTTTTCTTTTATTTGTAATAACTTGGTTTAGTTGGGATATTTTTTAGTTTCTATTTCGTATTTTTTATTTCAATATTATGGTTAAACTTTATTTTTTGTTTGATTATTTGCATTATCTTTTAGAAATCCTCTTCAACTTTATTACAAGGAGCTACAGCTCGGAGTATGCGACTCCAAGATTTCAGCATTTTTTCGAGTATTAAAAAATCTTTGAAAGTGGCATCGTAACATTTTACAGATTAGTATGAATAAGTACAATAATTTTTCATATATTTATGAGATTTAGTTCATTCAAGTACACAAATTAATTTTAAAAAAATTTCCAAAATTTCAGCATTTTTTTGAGTATTAAAAAATCTTTGAAAGTGGCATCGTAACATTTTACAGATAGTATGAATAAGTACAATAATTTTTCATATATTTATGAGATTTAGTTCATTCAAGTACACAAATTAATTAATAGAAAAGTGTGTAATTTTATTAATTTTGGCATTTTATTTATTAGTACAACTAGCTGATCAATTGCATTAGCAGAAGTTACACTGGGTTACAAAAAAAGGTTTATGGTTAATTTAACACGTAGTAGAAGAAGTAAAACAAGAACTTGAAAATCTGCTTCGTCATAGTTATGCCGCAACTAAAAATCTCCAAACCGCAGATTTTACTCCTAGTGTGTCTTACATAGAATTGTAAAATAGCTGATACAATTAAGGATTCAAGGATATGCAGAGAAATTACCATCTTCGACAATAATATTCTACACTCTAAACCACTTTTGCTGAAAATTAGGTCGATAATAGTAGGCAACACTTTACAGACTGTTTTCGACCTAAAATTAGGCATCTAGTTTTTTTAGACATTTGGTTAGTTTTTATGCAAAATATGTCTAAAATGAAACAAAAAATGTTTAAATATTTTAGGCAATTTTCCCCCCTTTGATATATTTATTTTCAACACTCCCTTAATGAAAATGCCTAAAATACATATTTTCAATAAAATTATTTAATTTATTACAAATTATATATCTTACAAGCTATTTATATATACATACTTATAAACAGATATAAAATACATATATATCGTTAGTCTCAGGTAGAAAGGCCCTAACTCGCATTTTTTCACAACTTACTTTTTTTCAGTAAATCCAATGCATTTTAGAAATATTCCGCTCCTCACAAAGAATGTTTACAATATTATTAAAAATAACGTTATTACAAGCAATTGTATAGCATTTAATAAAAAGTTATATGTTAATAATTACAGTATCTGTTGTATTTTTACCGCCTCCTGTAAATTTTAAATTATTCGAGTTAGGGCCTTTCTACCTGAGACCAACGATATATACATATGTTTTGTAGTTACAGCGTTCTTTAATTCCTACGACGAAATATAGATGATAAACTCTTAATTTTGCAACAAACACTTTTTTGACAAGAATTAGTATACACTTTAATATATTTTATAAACTAGTTATAAATTACAACAAACACCACTAGCTGAATACAAAAAAACTTTTTTTTTAAATATATAAATGCTGCAGCCACTGCAAATTTAATTTTTAAAAAATTTCAGAATACGACGCGACTCTTTTGAAGTTTTTTTATTGCAAATAAATGCTTCTTCTCTTTTTCGTCCCTTTGTTACCATGTGTTCCAACTTATTTTACTTAAATGTTCTCAATATTACACATTTATTACTATTTTTAGGCAAAAGTGCCTAATTTTACAAATTTTTACTGATTTTAAGCAAATGTGCTTAATATTAAACATTATTTAGTAAATTTAAACATAACTTCTTTAAACATAAAAAAATTTGATAGCGAATTTATTTTTTTGTGTCAATTTTTTATTTTTTTTTAAATTAAGAATGAAATTTATATAATTTTAGACAACAACAAATTTTCAACACCAATTTAGACATAATATGAACCTAAATTTTGGGAAAAGTTTTAGGGTGTATGTTCATCATTATTCATTACTAACCGAGAAACGTAAACTTAGAGCTAAGGATGCCTTATATGAAGGATTTACAATCGAAAGATGAACAAAGAAATGATTAATCTTCCCCACACATAATTCTTGAAGTCGTTGAAGAAGACGATTTTAAAAAATTACAATATGCGACAAAGGCAGTCTTTTGGAAAAATGCACGAACTCCACAATATTGCTTCGATTGTACTACCAAAAGTTAGTAAAACTCTGCACTCGGTTTGGTCAGATTTACTACCAATTTTTTTATGGATCTCAAAAGATTTTAAAAATCACTCAAAAAAAGTGTCCTCAGTTTTGGCCAACAGCTAACTCAAACTTGAAGACACTACTTAACTATGTTTAGCAATAATGTAGTGAAGACTCTACTGAATAATTTTTAAAATATTTTTTTTTATTTGAGACCAATACTCAGGGGTAAACCCTTACTAAACGTTGTGTATTGTATTGGAATTTTTTTGAAAGGGCAGTACATACATGTATTTTTTTCTTACATTTTTAGGCGACTTAGAAATGATACAAATTGCTGTGAATTGATCATTCAAGGGCCAGTGTTATACCTTCACCCTTGACTGATCAACAGCAACTGCCTCTGCATTGTGTGGTGAGTTCCTTCGCTAAGTAGGTTTAGTAGGTTTAGCTGTTATCTGCTACTTCCTAATAGGTGGCGCTTTTCTCCTGATCATTCGCTTTTTGTTGACATTTGTTAAGGTGGAATAGAGTGGAATGTCTGGGAGTGGTAATACGTTTTAATGTTTCAAAGTTTTAAGAAGGAATGAAAAAATTTAAAATCAAAGTTGAAGTAAAACAAAAGGCTTACTTATAAATATAAAAAAATAAAATTCAAAAAAATGTGTTTTAAAAAATAGTGAAAAATAACATTTTTAGGGTTCAAATTTCTCCCTTACAGTTAGGGGTAAATGACTTATACCCAAAAGCCTCTCAAAGGTAAGCTTTGGAGGACTACTCAAGAATTCGGCACAGTTTCTCAAAGCACAAACACGAACTTGCTATACACAGACTAGAGATTTGAGAGAAGGCTCGTCAAAAGCAAATAGAATTAAATTGATTGAAAAAATCTGCTTAAAAATTATAAATTACAAGATATTCGGAAGATAGACTGAGTTTATTAAACATTTCAGTAGAAAATGCAGAAAATTTGCGTATAAAATACAATTTAAACAAAGAAGAAATACTACGATTTGAACATGAATTTATTTTAATTCAAACCAAACTGTATTTGTTTTTCTTATTCAAAACTATGTTTTTTTTAAGTATTTATTATAGTTCTTGTTTACATATTTTCTTATAAAAAATTCTAAATTTCTTTCGTTGTTTTTGCCAGTAATTTTCAAAATTTGTTTGATTTGAATCTATAGCTTTTCCTTTAAGTAATATTTTAATTTTAATTAAAACAAGAAATCATATTGTGTTTTGAAAGTTTTACTGACAACAAGCGATTCATAAAAACTAAATAAATACCAGCAATACGAGTATTATTAAAATGTTTTATTAGACAAAAATGGAGTGAAAAGAGTGTTTTTTATGCCAAATAATAACAAGATTTTGTAAAATAATTGCGTTAAAATGTTGGCAACTTTAACGGATGAGTGATGCTAATTTGAAAATTAAATAAAAATACATCTTAATTTGCAAATTAACAAAAAAATTTGATTTTATTGTCAAAACTGAAGTTTAATGTAATTATTTGTATTTATATTTAGAAAGAAAAGAAAAAAAATTCTTTGAGATTATGAATAAATTAGAAGAATACAAATAGTATAAAAATTTAATTATATTTTTAAACATGATGATATGGGGACAGTTATTTCTTAAACTGCACCAGCGTTCTTCTTTGTAATCGCCGTAGTCTAGTGTGTTGGCTTACTAAAAAGAGAGTTCTGGGTTCAAACTCCAGTTCGAACATCATGAAAGTAAGAAATATGAAAATATATTTCTTTCGGCGACCACCTCTGAGCAGTCCTCTGCCGGAAGCTCTGAGAGTAACTGATATATTAGAAAGCTGAATATAGCAATGTTACGGGTATACTGAATTTTTTATTTCGATTATATTCGAATCTGAAATATACTCGTACTTAGCAAAACAAGATCTTACCAAACATTAGTGGAGTCATTGATTTAGAGCAACATGATCTACTTGTATTTATTTAACAGGTGCTTGTCATAAGACAAAGACCTGAGTAGTATTAGCTGATGTTTTAATAGCATTCTTTCTGGCAAAACCGTTTTTGGCATCTCAGTTGTTTTTGTGTAACTTGTTACTGTCAAGCATGTCCAGTTTGGTTTTTAATTAAACCTAGAATTGTCCTACAAATGGACAACGCTAGCAGATTATTTAATTTGACTTCCAAGGTCGTGGCCAGGCAATGACCGGCAAGTGGCTTATCACTGAGCGTCATTTCTGAGCGGTTAGTGCGGTTAGTTGTTACAATACCATATTTTTATTTAAAAATTTGGTAATCTATCTTGCCATAATAGCTGTCAGCTTTGTACAGATGAAATTATAAGCTCCGCATTTACTTTTGCCATGTTTATACTTCACCACTCAGAAATCAACTAAAATTAGAACAAGTTCTATTCCGGAGCGGCGTCGCTTAGCCACTCAGAAATACCGCTTATTGCATGGCTACTTCGGTACTATTTCTTATGTTTTAATTTTTTCCGCTCACCGCTTTGCCGCTCATTGCGTGGCCTCGGCCTAAGGCAGCTATTCGGAATCTTGTGACTAAATTT
Organism: Metopia argyrocephala; assembly: GCA_963576795.1. Classification (NCBI taxonomy): domain Eukaryota; kingdom Metazoa; phylum Arthropoda; class Insecta; order Diptera; family Sarcophagidae; genus Metopia; species Metopia argyrocephala. Next base: position 49,868,073 of record OY756211.1, on the reverse strand, counting down.
TACACCAAATTTACATTATTGAACATTAAACTAGGAGCGCACAGATGCAGAGTGGGAATAAAGGAAAATATCATAGTTGTATCCACCATTGTGACCGTGAATTATCGGTTCAGCGCTACCGTCCGCTAACGTGCGATTTTTTTTTTTTTTTTTATTCAAACTGGAAAAACTGATATATGGTTTAAAGAAGGCGTTACCATCTGGCACACAGTACGGAAAACATGGTCCAATTAAGAGGCGAGTTTCGTGAGCAGTTCATTTAGTAGTAGAATAAACTACAACGTCATATGAATTATTTCGATTACGCACGTTTAGATCTATTCAACGCGCTCGAATTAATTCGGGTGTACGAGTTTAGGAAGTTAATCAACATCAAATACACTGTTACACTTACAAGGCAATGAGGAAATACTCCTAATGTCACAAATATTCAAAGGAATTGTTAGATATTTTTGTTGAAACGCCACACATTTATGACTAATCGAAAATTCTAAAAACGTCATCTAATTTGTCCATGTGACCGTATGCATAATATATCATTAACATGCCAGCAGTCAGTAAGTATTTCATAATATTCAAGTAATTTTGATTGAAAATTTAATATGTTTTAATTAATATCCATGAAGTAAATATAAAATAAAATATTTTTTTTTCAAAAATTCATGAATTAACCTTTTACTCTTTAAAATGCAAATTTATGAATAATTTTCTCTATTGAAATCATGCTTTTGCTTTTTGAAACACAAAGTAAAGAATATTAATTACTTTTACAAGAAAATCTTATTAAAAAACAAATTTAAATTAAAATTCATAAATAAGTATATATTATTATATATTTAATCAATAGTAATAATAGCATAAAACAGTAAGACCCCGCTTAATGTGTTGGATATGTGACATTAAAGTAGAGCTAATGCGACACAACGCTAAACGAGTCTATCGTAACATGTTAGGGAAAAATTGATAAAAATTTGATTTCGTATTATATGAAATAATTATGTTTTCTTAATAAAAATAAAATCAAACATTTATTTTAATGCAGAAATAAAACTCATATAGTCGAATATGTTTATAAAGCCAAATAAAATTCTAAGTCAGTCAGATCACTCTGTCTATTCTGTGTTCTAAATATTCTGCGTTTTTGTCCAATGTAGTTTGCGTTCTGTTAGACGTTTTTGATGACTGCCGTTTTGCTTTTGAACTCCAGTAAAAATTTTAATCATTTTCAAAAAATTTCTCCATAATTGCAGTTCAGTTTCCATTTTAAAAACAACATTGAATTCTTTTTGCTCTTCTTCGAAATCTCTATACATATTTGTTTTCTTCTTTCTCAATTATTTCCATCGATTGATAAACATGCGTCCATACAGCACCGCAATAAACAAGAAGCACAACTTATCGTTTCAGATCCCCGTTGATGTCGGTAATCATTTTTGTCGTTTCAAAATAAGTTTTCTCAGGGATCGCGTTGTAAGAGTGTACATAACGGTGTCACTTTCAACGAGTTCAGTTTAAATTCAGCAGTACTGCAAGGATCTGTTCAGTCTCTTACTCTATTTTTAATTTTTCTTAACGATCTTCTTTATTTAACTCCAAATTCTATCTATTCTTTAGCAGATAACATTAACTTTTGTAATTCATATTCAATTGATCGTAGGCCGAGCATTTTGGAGATTAGATTGAGAACGAAAAATATGAATGACACTCTCACAAATGACCTGCAAACAATCTTTGACCGAGCTCGCCGAAACAGGGTCGAATTTAATGCGCGCAAAACCTAATGTTGTTCTATCACTCATAGGTGTGGTGGTGATGATGCAACCTTGAGGAAGCGGACGCTCTTGTTGTTCTGGGCATTAGAATTATTTGTGATATAAGTTGAAGTAATTACATATTTCGAGTGTCGAAATAAGCATTCAAGTGCCTCTGTTTTTTAAAACGGTGCAAGAAATACTTCACTCCATCCTACCTTCTCAATATTTAGAAGACCATTATCCAACCTAAGATGGAATACAACTCTCACGTATGGGCCGGTGCTTCAAAGTCTATTTTCTGCTTCACGACCATTTAAAGGAAAGGGTGTATGTGCTTATCAATGATGGTAGGGTATCCAACCCTATTGGTTCATTGGAGCATAGGTGCAATGTGGTGTGCGTTTTATTGTTCTATCAGTACTACCATAGGAGATGCTCTGATGAAATAAAGGATTTGATTCCGCATAATCGCATATTTTTACGGACTACTCGTACATATCTCAAAGCACGTCATTTTGTGGTTGATTGTCCAGTGAATTGTACAATGCATTATTAAGAGAATTTGTTCTTCAGCCGAATCATTCGTTTGTAGAACAATGTTTCAGTGAAAGTATTTCCTGTCAATTACAATGTTAGTAAGTTGAAATCAAATGTCCGTAAACACTACTCTCCCTTTCCCACAACATATTTTCCCGAACCAGCACAATGTACTGTGTAGTGTATTAATATAAATAATCATTATTATTAGCAAATTAAGCTAATATTACAAAACTAAATTAATTATTGTTAATATACAAAATTTGTTATTATAAGTACAACCCTAATTATTATTTTTATTCCTACTGGAAACCTATTGTATTCCCTAATTATTATTTTATTCCTACTGGAAACCTATTGTTATTCCAGTTATTTTGTAGTTTGATTGTACCGTTAGTTTTGTATATAAACGAAGGAAAAATCAATAAAGAAATCATTATGATCTAAGCCTCTAAATCGGCATCAGTCTTTTTTATTCTTGGCATATAAATCTGCCAGTAAAAAACCTTTTTTTGTACCCGTGGCGTTTATTAGCGCCGGTACACTACACGTTAGGCAGGGACAATATATCTAAATATATATTTTTTATTTTTACCCACAACACACCACAACTGCATGAGTAGGGGTCGTCCCCTTAGTGCTGGTCTCAATAAAATAAATCCCTAAACGAAAGAGCGTTAAGCGGTGCTTACTGTATTTTAAAATTTATTTACACCTACAAATGTAATATTTAAAATAACTTTGTGCAGAATAATTGGACAGGCAAATACTTCTTTCTAATTTTTATTATTAATACTTTCTAAGAGAAAAATCAAATTCTTTATCAAACTTTTTTGTTATTTTTTTATTTATTTCTATAGAAGAATTTGAAATTTTATGAATGAACCACTATTTTTTAATTTGGTTTTTTGTATTTATATTCCCCATTCGTTTTGCTGTGATATTGGAAACAATTTTTGCAATGAGTTGAAAGTAATATGGATGAGTATACATACAAGCATCACCAGCTCTTGCTAGAACAACAGCTTCAACGTTAACAACAACATGAACGTGAACGAGAAATAATTGCACCAGCACGTAGCAACAACAGAAGCAGTAGATATTAATGTCATTATTATTAAAGAGGAAAGAAACGAATGATATGAATTTAAAAAGGTTCCAAATCCGTTACGATATAAAGTAGAAAGGAACAAGAAGCCGGTTATAAGTATACTGCAATACGTATAAAATTTATGACCATAAATCGATAATGATTATAATGACAATGATGATGATGATGACGCTGATGTTAAATGCAATAACAACAAGGTAAAGAATAAGAAGAAAAGTATTTTCTACCAAAAATATTGCCTTTTAAAGTAGTCGCTGACAAGTACTTATGTATGTATATAGTATAAATATATAGATAATTGTATGAGCACTTTTTATTAAATAATATTTTTACCTTTAAAGTTTAATTTTAAAAATAAATTACAGTTGAAGAAAAAGGAAACAGAGTAGACAATTGCATGTTCGTTATTTAAATGGGACAGTGACCTTTTGGTACATATGCAGGTAAAAGATAAAATTAAAAAATATATATTTTTTTTTCATGAAAAAAGTAAAAAGTAAAAATTTGGAAACTTACCCATTGATCGCCTGAAGTTTAAATAAAATTTGTAATAAAATTATCTAAAAAGAAAAAGAAAGAACAATAATAAAATATTAAATGTTATGGAATATGAACCACTACAACATTAAAATATTGTACAACAATAAGAAGCATACGTGGAAAGGAAAGGATTCTTTGAATCCTGTACTACGAATCTGTTTTGTAAATTTTTTTAAAGACAGTCTCAAAATTAATGCAATTAATTCAATATATAAAAGAGCGTTTTAAGTCTTTAGATTTTTAGTTCCTCATTGAATAAAAAATATAGAGTTAGAATAGAGTTATTTATTGAATACTACATCAGAAAAATAGCCTTCACGGAATTATTGGCACAAGCCCACCCTTGCTTCGAAATTCTTCAGCACCTTTCTTCGTAAATGCGGCTTAATATCGTCACTACACTGTATAGCATTCTATCCTTTCAGATCCTTGCATCGATTGTGCGGGTTGGTTAAGGTCTCACTATTTTCATTTATATTTGATCAACATCAAAAGACCGACATGCATCGATTGCGCTGATTGTTCTTTATATTTGTTTCTCACACTATTCTGCTATTCGATTTACCGTTATTTAAATTATTTCGAAAATCTTGCGTCAGTTTTCAGTTTTTTCAAAATGAGCGGAAGGAACAATTTGTGTTTACAACTACAAAATTACTAACGGCTAATAAATAGTGAATTGGGGCATATTTTAACTAAAAAAATTTATAAATTTTAATGTTTCAAATGATTTGAAGTTATTTGATGCAGAGATCAGCAATGAGTCGCTTTTTAGCGATTCATAAGCACTTATGAAATTTTAAGTATAAGTGAGTACAAGTAGTTGAAATTTAACTACTCTGACTCACTCATTCTCACACAACGTTGATTCATTAACAAAGGTTGCAATAAATATGAGTAAAATGTTGACATCAAACTCATACTCACTTGGATTCATAATTTTATAAAAATACTTATGAGACTCACACTTGATTCGAGTGACTCGAATCATATGAAAAAAAATTTACCGTTTTAGTCGATAGACGTATACAATACAAAAGGAAATTTATATGGTGTATACAAAAACGAACATGCAAATAATAAACGAAAATAGGCGAAAAAGTTTAAGTTTATAAGAAATGTATTAAAGAAGATAAAAAGAATATATTATGATACTCACAATTATATCATATTAATTATTTATACCGTGATTATTTTTTAATTTTTTATAAATAGGTTCTAATGAAATTCATAACAAAAAAATAATATTTTTAAATTTTTTCTATAGGGTGTTTTTATTGAGGTATAGAACTTTAAGTTGGCATCACTTTTTTAACTGGAGGCCATTTTGTCAGCTGTCAAGTGATTAATATTTAGTTTGGTTTGCCATTTCATCATGAACAGGTTGACAAAAGAACAACGCTTGCAAATCGTGCAAATTTATTTCGAAAATAATGGTTCAGTTCGCGAAGTTTATCGCAAGCTCCGTCCATTTTATGGTCGACATAATCGTCCATCAGAGCAATTTATTCGGTTAACCATGGATCGTTTTCGCACTACGTTTACTCTATGTGATAATACGCATCCGCAGAGACGTCGAACAGTGCGCACCGAAGAAACAATTGCCGCTGTAGAGCAAAGTGTTGAAGAGAACCCGAATGAATCGATTCGCCACTGTGCACAGCAATTGGAGCTTTGTCCATCAACTTTATGGAAGATTTTGCGCAAAGATCTTGGCTTGCGACCTTACAAGATCCAGCTTGTGCAAGAATTAAAGCCGCGAGACCATACAATGCGTCGTGATTTTGGTGTATGGGCCGAAAATGAGATTGATCTCGATGCTGCTTTTCATCGCAAAATTTTGTTCAGTGATGAGGCTCATTTTTGGTTGAATGGCTACGTCAACAAGCAAAATTGCCGCATTTGGAATGAAGAGAATCCACATGAGACCCTTGAGACGCCATTACATCCACAAAAACTGACTGTTTGGTGTGCTCTATGGGCTGGTGGAGTCATTGGGCCATACTTCTTCCGAAATAATGCTGGAGAGTCAGTTACCGTTAATGGAGACCGGTATAGAGCCATGATAACCGACTATTTTGTTCCCGAATTGGATGGCATGAATGTGGATGAGTTGTGGTTCCAACAAGACGGCGCTACATGCCACACAGCGCACGTCACGATTTATTGAAGGAAACATTCGATAAGCGCATAATTTCGCGGAATGGCCTTGTCAATTGGCCACCAAGATCGTGTGATTTGACACCATTGGATTATTTTCTTTAGGGATATGTGAAGTCGCTCGTCTACGCCAACAAACCAGAAACGTTAGGTGACTTGGAAGCCAACATTCGTGGCGTTATTGCCAACATACGGCCCCATATGCTCGAAAAAGTGGTTGAAAATTGGACCTGTAGAATTGGCTTTATTCGAGCTAGCCGCGGCGGCCACATGCCCGAAATCATATTTAAACATTAATGGCATAAAATTATCCTTCCAATAAAGCCAAATTGATGGACATTAAAACGATTTTCTTGTGTTTTATTTCAATTCGAAGTTCTATACCTCAATAAAAAACACCCTGTACATTTTACATTGTAAAAACTTATAGTATACTTAACAAACTACATCTTTATAATCAATATTTTTAAAATAGATTATTGGAACGAAAATCGCCCATATTGGGCTATTGCCTTTATGTTTCCGAACTAATCGGAGACCTCCGACACTGATTTTCTCCTTAATCTCACTTGCAATCCTGCTTATAAAAAAAATAATTAAAAATTGTTTAATTTCTTTAAAATATTTCCTATACATATTAACTTTTTCACTTATGTAAATTCTTACATTTTGAATGTTAATTATAATATATACTATATCTATTTTCTTTTTATTGAATAATAAATTACATAGTCCAAAACATAGTATTTATTTAACACGATTCATGATTTAACCTAAAACTTTTTCTTTTGCAGTCGTGTGGTAAATGGTTGATAGTTAGGAATGTGTTTATAGCATTAATTTACTCTTGTACTAACGCAGTAAGCAGAGCAAACACTCAACAGTTTGTATTCGAATCATACTTATTTTTTCTCATCTGTATGCACTGAGTTAAGGAGAGTTGAAGTCAACAACATCATACGTATTATTAAATATAAATGCGATGAGTACTTCAAACTTTTGAGAAGAGTAGAGTATCCCTTACATTAACAAGAGTATGAATGCGTATAAGTACAAGAAATTATGAATCATGATTCGAGTATATTCACTTTTTCAGTACTCATTGCTGATCTCTGATTTGATGCAATAAATATGCGTTTCAGTTAAAAAAGTTAACGAGTGCATTAATTGTGCCTGTCCTGAAAATCCTTGAAGGATATAAAAATGGTAAAATCTAAACATTGATTATATTTTCGTACGACATGAAGACCATATATTCCAAAAATCAGTAAACAATTCCCATTAATTTAGTGGCAGGTCTGAAAGGCATATTGTAATGCCCGTGAATGTGAATATATTGGAATGGTCTTTTGATTATAAAAAGAATAAGAAATTAAAACCTCTGTTAAATCAGGTGATCTAGGGGTTCAATTACAAGTACAGAAACAATATAGAACACGGCATGGAAATGCCTCATACAATAATTGAAATGTTACATTTGCACCATGTGGTTGAATCCCCATATTGGCAATATCAATTATTTACTAGTACAAATAATTAATGTTTTCTTTCTTTTAACCATATTTGGTATACAATTTTAGAACTTCAGCCGCTAGTCTTTCATTGTTTTTAAAATATTGTTCAATAATGAAAACACATTGTTGTAGTTTGTAGACCTAATTTTTACTAACCCTCACTGTCAAGCTAACTCTCAGCTCTCAACCTGTCCTTTTGTTCATGTTTTCTTACCACTTTCGGCATCAATAGCATCAAATTAAAGTCTTGGGTTAACTTTGGGACACACTTTTTCTTTGAAGGCTTAAGTCATGGAAAGGCACACTTCTCCGGTTGATTACACTGTGTTTAATTTGTTAAGTGAAGGGCACAACCAAGTGATAAAAGACCAAAAAAAGAAAGAACTGCGTCTCCCAGTTTTGCCCAAAGTCATAAAACTTTTTTTATGGGCCACCATATTTGATTTACTTATTATATTTCATGAAGACTCGAGTTCGAACCCCAGGATAAGTGATCAATTTTTTTAAATTAATTTTGTTTCGTCAGAAACGCTTTAATTAGATCAAAGTCAAATTCTATTAAAAATTTAGATTTTTGCAATGAATTTTTTGATAATTCAAGTTGAACTCGAACTCCTTACTTTTAGACAGAAGTCATAACAATATTCTGCATTTTTTACATCTATGTAAACTAAGTTATTACCAATCGTTTACATTTTTGCCTGTCAAATGTTCGAAAATATTTATTTTCAACCTTAATCTACATAATATATAAAGAAATATGTCGTTAGGAGTCGACTTTAAACTGTAGATCCCGGTACTCATTGATAAAAATTAATACACACAACATGAGTGCTGCGAGAAGCTAGACCGTAACCCTGAGACAGGGTTGTAATAGCCAATTATGTATGTATGTATATAACTGCAATTATCTCGGTGAGCTAGCTTAGTTTCCACTATTTGAATTAAATGAAAAGTTTAATCGTATGGAGGAAGTAACTTTCACAAGTTCAAAATTGTTCACTTTTTTAATGCTTATGTACAATGGAAACGAGATTGCTTGTTACAAATTTCGAAACTTTAACTACTACCGCTCTCAAGGTATGAAAAAATTAACATCTACTTCGTATGAGAGGTATAATGTGCAATTTTTCTATTCCGTCCATTCTTTGGCTGATGATTTGTATAGACAGTGGGCAAAATTCATAAACTTGACATTTAATGGTTCTTAAGATAGACAAAAATTAATATTTACCTTATATGAAAGATACCATATATGGTAATGCCGTCCTTTTTTTTAATTTCTGATTTGCATTGACTATGAACCAATTAGAACTAAATTTAGAAATTTCTTCTATTACTGTTATTAAGATATACAAAAGTCAATGTAGAGTGTCATAGAATCCAATGATGTCGAAATTGGATTTCAAAACAAGAATATAAAACACACTTTGGTGTCATAGAAGCCAATGTTAAATGTTTTTTGTTCTGAATTGTATTAATTCTAGTCAACATCGTCGTATCGAATTGGACTTAAATTAACAAAATTTGTTTCATGTCGTTTTCAAATCCAATTCCGATAAAACCGGATTCTATGACACTCTTAAATATATTGTTACGAATTGTCCTTTATTATTCGTTTTATTATTCAAGGATTCGATATTTGTAAACTAAAACACCGATACTTTTCGATTTAAAACTTTATTAACACTCTATAACGTTTAAAATACAACTAACTACTAAACCTTAATGTGTAGCCCTATTTATAGTTCTAATGTTTTATTCTAGTAATTTCAATTGTTTTTATGTATTAGTTTTTACATAATTATACAACAACAATTTCCTTTTCAATTTTTAATTTTATATAATTTTTATATACATTTGAATCCAACATGTATTTGTGTTTGTGAGTTTTTATATACATTTTCCCCTACTAATGTTCCTAATATATTTGTTTTTGTAATAATAACAGCAAAATCTATTTTAAAAGACTGTAATGACGATTTTGCTTTATAAAATTATTTCTTCGTAACAATATTGTTTGCATTAGAGGTACCTTTCTGTATTAAACAGTATTTTGGCCACTAAATTAAACTATGATATGAATTGTATAGAGTTTAAAGAATATTTAAAGGAAAATTATATCTTTATTCATCAGAAAAGTACCAAAATTAGTTGTAATTTATTTTACCCTTTCACTGCACCTTTCTGAGAATCTACTTTGAATCTTTACTTAATTATAAAAACAAAATATAAATTATTTTTTTTAAAGCTAACTTTAACTTTAATTTGCTATCTAGAAATTAATTTTTATGGTATTTAAAAATTATGTACTTATTTAATGATTTCACGAAACCTTAGTTATTTTCGAATTGTTGGTTAATTTAATTTACTTATTTTATATTGTTAATTTTGCATTTAAATAATAAATATAATAAATACATGCCCATGTATGTTGTTTGTTCGCATTTAATAGTTGTTATTGGTCAAATATTTCCTTGTTCTGTATTTTGGTTAAAAAAAATGGTCACCGTAATTATGATATACATTCAGTAGTATACATAAATGTGATACATTTAGAGGAACGAAATGTATATAATTAGTAAAAATTTTTTTCTTTCCTCATATTTTTGTCAATCTCACACGTAATTAAAATGTACAGATTACAACTGAAATGGATTACCAGTTATTGTTACGTTTCCTTTTTCTCGCAAATGGAGAAAAAACTGAAAAGAAGAAAGTGTACATTTAAAAAAAAAGAATATTGTTTAAAAGAAAGAAGTTGTAGAAATTAGTTTACTGTCCACTATAATAGTGGGGACTATCACAATCAAAGTACACAATTTCTAACTATTAGTTATTTTCCTTTCCTGCCGAAAATTATTTTCCATTATCGAGAGTTATAATACAAAGTTCTATATAACATTTAAACTCGTTTTAAATTAAAAAAAAGCTTTATGGCCTAAAATTTAATTTTAAAAAGTTATTGATACTTGATGTACTTGTCGTATTAATACTGATTTTACAATCAAAACATGCCCTCTAAGCTATAAAATTAAATATTTTCTTTTTAAGCCAACAAACCCACAAACTCCATTTCATCTTAACATACTACTACTCATAATGTACTACTGCTGTTGTTGCGGTTTTTTTTTCGTACATCCAACTAACAGAGAGACGATGAGTGTGGCTGTGGCTGTGTCTGTATAAAGTAGGAGTATAGAAAATTTTTAAAATTTATGCGATTTTAATATGCTTCAAGGGGCTTATGAAATTTTTATTATTTCACATTTATGAGTTTATGATGGTGTATCAGCACCATCAAAATCTTTTATGACAAGCTTAACAAAAATGTCAATTTTCCCTAACCGATAGAGTTTGAAAAATAAGAGGAATGGTTAAGTCTGGCAAGCAGACATAGGCACACCTTAACACATGCACAGCCAATGTGCTTGTATGATAATACTGATGATATACTTACCTGTAGTATACCTCCCATATCGTCAAAATTAAAACTAAATTAACTTTCTAACAGAAAAAAATAAAAAAAAAACAAATACACACACACAGTTACAGTTTTTTTATAAGTCTCTACCCATGTTTGTGAGGTTCTTACAGCCTCATTTTACAGATTTTAAGGTATATTCTGATTAAATGTATACTTTTAATAGAAAGAGAGAGAGAGAGAGAAACAAAAAATCATCATACAATAATAGACATATGAATAAACTTGTTATTGTAAATATGTATATGGGCAATTTCAAAAATTTTCGACATTTTGATATTTTTTTTTTCCAATTTTTTTTTTTTTTGGACGACACGAATGACGCTTTGGTCACGTGAAGGGTGATATTTTAGCATACCGAAACAGTTCGCGTTAATCATTTATTGCAAACGGCGCGAAAGTTATGGAGGTTTTATGTTAAAATGTCTTTAAAAAAAAATTTTAAGTTAAATTTGTTGGTTTATTTTAATAAATGTTGTATGGATACATGAAACTCATTTCAAATTCATCAGTGCAGTCCAAATTCATCAATGCATTAATAAAATACATAAAAAATATCAATTATAATTAAAATTCTTTAACATTAAAAAACGCGAATTTTTGCAAAAATATGAATGTTTCACCGATTGTTATAATATGTGTTTATATAACGCATAACTAATTTACAGAAAAACAATGTTTTGACTTGCAAATTTAAAAAATAAAAAAAATTATATAAGAATTATTTTTGAGGTTAGGATTTTTCTTTTGATCTGTAAAATTTAAAATCATGAAAATTTTTTAATGCCTATTCGGTTTTATTATCAAGCTTAAAAAAACCTTTCATTTGGTGTCAATCGCGGCGGAATCTATTAATAACTGCAGATGTCACAAAGCAAAATGTGTTTGAAGAAAAATGCCGCTGTACCCGCTAAATATGGACAGAATTCAACCGTATTTATATATGATCTTTAGTTCACCGCCGCACTTCATTTCCAATACTTTACATTGATTTTAAACCACTGATTAACTAAAAAAAACTCGAAACAAAATCATGAAATTTCGCAAAAGTTTTTTCTTTATAAAATTTTTGCGTTTCAAAATATTTTAACGCCTTCTTGACGTTGAGGTGCCATTTACTAAGAAGTTTAGATCACGCAATACATAAACCAGTTTTAAATAAGATTGCAAATGTCAGGCGCGAAAAACTGTCATTTTTGAAAAATTTACGCCAATTCTATAAAAGTTTGAGGTCATCGTTCTCAGCAACTAGCAGCCTGACATCGACGTGATATGGCACAAATTTTAGCAAATTATACCATCTTTTAAATACTGTTGACGAAATGCAATTTTCTTGAACGGCGCAAAAACGCTATAGAAAAAACTGCGAAAATTAAAAAATCTGAACATTTTGGTTTCAAAACTGAACCGCTGTACAACTTTTTCCCAAATAGTAGAATGGGCATAACTTTTGTAGTGTAAATATCTACAAAGTCTAGTGACTTTATTTTCTATCAGTGAGCATCGGAAGTTTAAAACTAAAAGTAGAAAAGTGATGAAATATGAAAAAACTCTTGTAAATTTCAAGCCATTTTTTGAGTTTTTCGATGTTTGAGTGCCCATAACTTTTAAAAATAAAGAACTGATGGTCTGAAATTTTGAATTTCCCAGTTTTCTAGTGTGGCCTACCATTCCCTTTTGACCGTTTTGGTCAATTCGAAAAACTGGAGAAATAATAAGCATCTGAACTCAGTTTCAACAAATGTTGAAAATTTTTGAAATTGCCCATATATATTGTACATCACTTATGTATACAAGTGTACTTATCTACAAAGCTACAAGAGTGTAGGTAAATAACTATACAATAATTTTGCATATTAAATGATGTTAAGCCAACCTTTCACTAAGAGATTGATATGCTATTAAAAATGAAAAATTATCAAAAAAGAAAAAGAGGAAAAACGAAGTAGAAGGAAAAGGAAAAGGAGAGAATGAGAAAATTAAAAAATTCATATTAAGGTGGCTCTATGTATTAGCACTTTTAAGCTTTTTATAAACTTGTCAGAAACCTTTAGAAAACTTGTAAAAAATAACAAAATTGTTCTTAAGTCGTGGTATAGTGGTTAGAGCGCGTGCACAGAACAAACGACAGAGTTCAAATCCCAGTGATGAGAAAAATAAATTTGCGGTTTTTCAAAAATTATAATCTAAAAAAATAACAGGTCCCTCTCCCCCCCACCCCCCTCCTTTCAAGAAGTCTATCTTTACGAAACCGCCCCTGACATTTCCAGTCTATTCCTCCAAGAAAACGAATGATCAGAAGTACAGCGCCACCTTCTGGCAAGATAACAGCTAACCTACAAAAAGGTGCTCACCACTCACATTCAGCATCCACCAGCAGATGGGGCAATTGCTGTTGATCATTCAAAGATGAAGGTATAACACTGGCTTTTGAGTGATCAGATTGACAGCAATTTGTTCCATTAATATAAGGCACTTAACATCACATCTGTACATCTATCTATCTATATCTATGTATATATGTATTTAACATTCCAATACACTGCATTTAGTAGGGGTTTACTTCTGAGTATTGGTCTTAAATAAAAATAAAAAAAACATAAAGCCTTAGAAAATAAATAATATAACACTTGGGGGTGGCGTAGTGTAATTTTTAGAGCTTACAACACAAAGCAGCCCAGGTTTAAGTCCCAGCACTGAAGAAAATGAAGAACAAAAATTTGAATGGTATTTTGAAATTTTAATTTTAGAAGTCCATTCTTAAGAAAGCCGCCCACTGATATTCCACCCTATTCACTTTTGACTTATCAAACGAATGATAAAGACAAAGCGCCATCTACTGTGAAGTAATAGCCAGAGCAAAGCAAGGATCGAAACCTACCAACAACTTACCACTTCACAATAAAATACAATAACATCATGGGGCAATTGCTATTGATCATTTCAAGGAAATAGATATAGCACTGTACTTTGAGTGAGCAACTGACAGCAATTTGTCTAATTGACATAAGGCGCTTAATAGAAAAAATATACATATAATGTCACAACAATCCTCTGTATGGGCTCAAATCAGCTCCGATTGCTGAAGTTGGCACTCCATCTAATCCCATCATTAAAAAATAAGAAAACACAGATTTCATATTACGCATTATCGAAGAATAATGAATGTCAACCTCACATACAAGTCTCTGTAGTTATTATCATAAATATTAATTATAATCCAAAAAGTATATGTTGATCACGCGATCACGGACCTACTGTAGCAGCACAGGCAAAACAGTAAGCTTAGCACATACATCAAGGCACGCAGCACACAATATAAAATCTACACGACGCTCACATCAAGATATTGCACAACGCCTAGAAAGTTCATATGTTTTAAAAAGTTGTTTATTGAGATCTTAGATACATTTTTCTAGTTCATTGTTTCCTTAAATTTTGAACTGTTTGCTACGTTTGGACCTGAACAGGGGAAAAAAGGTAAAAAAAGGATCGAATTTTTTAAAGTTTTTTGCGATTTTGGTGTTGAAGGTGAAGTTTTTTTGATTTTATGTCTTCACGACAAGAGCTAGAACTTTGCCTCAGAAAGTAAATCAAAATTCCGAACGGTTTGCAGGATATGAGCCTGAGAAAATTATCACTTTTTTGCAAAAATGACACCCAGGGCCAAATGTTTGGGGATTCATTAAGAAAATGTTATTAATTTAGGCAAAAGTGGAGACACGGGTCTTTTTTTTTATTTTTTGTCTTTTACCATATAGTGGTGGACGTATATGATTATATTTCCATGACTTAAAAAATTACACAAAGCATAATACAAGTGAAATAATGTTAAAAATTATTTCTTATTTGTGCAGTATGAACATCTTTTCTTTCGTCCTGCTAATGAATGCCACCCTAATCACGGAAAATATGCCTACTTCTTGGTATATAGTAAAGTACAGACAAAATTTTGCACTTATTTCTTTAAAACATAATCTATCGTTCAATATATTTTGAAGCTTGAGATTATGCCAACAAGTCTGTTATCCACAGATCTTGTTGTAGGCACATTAAGCTCTTGTTTTTTACCTGTAATGGATTGTTTGGTTTTTCGTCACCTTATTTCTTATCTTCATTTATTTTACTTCAGTTATAAATTAATGTATTTTTGTGTTTTTACTTCATTAATACTCGTATGTCTGACATCAATGGCAAGAAAATATTGTTTCTTTTCGTTGTTTTCTGGCATACAGTACTCTTATATTTTAATTTGATTTCTTTAGTTTGTAAAGGTATTAATATAAGAAAGTTATTAAATTCCTTAATAAATTTGAGAGTTTTGGGGTAGTATGAGACAAAAATTTTAAACATTATAATGGCAGGTTAATATTGATTGAATTAAAAACTAAATCTACGTGTACCCTTAAAGCTGGAAACTTGAAAACTTATTAAAAATTTGTGTACTTTTTTTTACTTTATTAATAATTTTTTCTAGGGTTATTGACATTTTGTTTAGATACTTGTCTATACTCAACATCGAAGTTGAGGTTTGAGTTACAGTCGGGTTTTAGAATTTATAATAATTTATTTTTTCTTTTTACAGACTATAACTGAACTCTTGGAAATTTAAAACGAATACGTACAGTCCACAACAACACATTAAAATTATCGATATTTATTATTCTTCTCAACGATCAATTGTTCTGACGCAGCGAAAATATCGACGTTTTTTTAACGTAAGATCAGCGCCCACATCTTCCATGATTACAAGTTTAGTTGGCCATTTTGAGGAACTGGGTTCAGTTAAGGCCGTCCAGGACGAGGTGCTCATCAAAATATTCGTACTGAAGACAACGTGGAAGCTGTGCAGTAGAGTGTTGCAAATGATCCATCTGTCTCAACTCGTCGCCATTCCGGCCAATTGGCGGAATTTTACAGAGAATTTTAAAGTTGGATCTTAAGATGTATCCATACAAAATTCAAATTGTGCAACAGCTTCTACCGCAAGACCCCCAACAACGACTACAATACGCTACTCGCTTTACACAATTAGCCACACAAAATGATTTTTTAAATAATATTTTGATGACGGATGAAGCGCATTTCCATTTAAGTGGTTATGTGAATAAACAAAAGTGTAGGTTGTGGGGCTCCGAAAATCATACGGCAATACATCAGCATCAGTCACACTCAATCAGATGCACTGTTTGAGGATGAAACGCCAGAAACGGTCTCCGGAGCTTCTTACAGAACAATGATCGAAGGTGTCGATCGGCCAATGGTGGAACAACATCCTAATTTGTGGTTTCAACAAGATGGAGCCCCTGCGCATACTGCTATGCAAACTATGGACATGCTGCGTGAAATTTTTGATGAACGGATAATTTAAAAAAATTGAGATCCCTTGGCATCCTCGTTCACAAGATTTAACTTCGCCCGATTTTTTTATGGGGATATTTAAAAGACAAGGTGTATATTAACAAACCACAGTCACTGGGACAGCTCAAGCAGAATATTCAAGACGAAATACGGCACCTGCAACCAGAAACATTACGCCGTGTAATACAAAATGCGCTAAAACGAGCCAATGCCTGTATTGAGCAAAATGGTGGTCATTTGTCTGATGTCATATTTCACACATAGTCACGTAAATTTTCATAAAATGTATTTAACTTATAAAAATAAACAAAACCGTTATTACAAGAGTTATACGTTTTTAACATCACTAGGTCTCATTTGGGCCACCCTGCAGAAAATATATAATTCCAATATAAGAAAACTTCCGTAGTTGGAGTCGAAAACGTGTTCTGTTCGGCTGTTCAGTTCATACCGCCATCATCACAAAAATATAAGACCAGGGGTCTTATTCTGTAATTCTCTTAAGCTAAAATGCTAAAATTTTGGGTTTTTGAAACAGGCTGAGCCTTAGAATATATAAAATTGAAAAGTTTAGATTTAAAAGTCATGAAGCTTTAAAATTACAATAAACGCTCAAGAATTGTATTCGTAGCCAAAAAGTCCTAAATCAAGTTTATAAATTTTTAGCGATGGAGTTTTAGCTTGGGAGAATTACAGAATAAGGTCTCAGTACAGCCACATAAAATCTAAAATGTGCTTAAAGTGCCTTTTTTCTGTTCTTTCATAATTTCTAGAAAAATATTTTTACAAGAAAATTAAAATTTACCTTATTTTCTTAAACAACCCTCGTATTAATTCCTAATACAATATAAATATATAAATATGTAACATCATCATTGTCTAGTCATCCTACCTATTATAAAATTAGTTATTAATATGGTAATTACATATATATGAATTATAAACATGTTTGCTGCATAATATTATTAAATTTTAAATACTGAAATACATACTGAATTATAAATTGCAATTATTTTCTTTCAGGGGATTTCTTTTTTTTTAATTTTATTTTTGCAAAATTTGATAAAATAAAATTAAATAATTCATTTTAAAGATTATCGCCAAAGAAAAAAAATAAACACACAATCTGTAATCAGCTCAACTTCCATAAAGCGGAAATATGCAAAATTCCATATAATTTATCCTCTACAACAACAACAAAAAACCCCCAGATAATTTTGTGTAATACCGGAAATGAAACAGCATTCAAAAGTATTTATTATTTTGGCATTTGTATGACTGTGAGACTATTTTCATGTTCATGTGTTTATCAGTAGAGTTGTAATTGCAATTTTCCAGTTTCTAATGAGTTGTTGTAAATCCTTACCTGAGTTGAACTCGAAGTTTTTTATTTTTATTTTTTACCGTCTGCAATTTATCATGTTTTTGACTTTTTTTAGGGACTTTAGTTCTATTGTTTGCCATTAAAAAAAAATTTACAAATTTTTACAGAAAAAGGCAAACCTCTTTATTTTAATTTTTTCTGTTTATTTGTATTATGAAAACTATTGTTTAGTTTTGTGGTTTATTTAAAAGTAAAATTTGAATTAGATGTGCACTTAGAGAAATTCTGCCTTTTTCATACAATTTGCACAGAAAGTTTGACTTCATAATACTTTATTAACTTTTTTTCTTAAATAATATATATGTATTTCATAAACATACTTTTAATTCTTTAAATAAATAGTTTACTGAGAAGTTAATTCATATACATATACTCGTATATAAATCTGTTTGTTTGTCGGTCAATAACGCCTAAACGACTGAACCGATTTTGTTGAAATATAGATTGCTTCAACCACCGAAAATGCAATAGGGTATGTTTTATTTTAATTTGATTGGGCGTGGTACCTCCCATTCAAACTAAATGGTAATATTTGCATATCTTGAGAACACTTAAAGCTAAAGTTTCTAAATTTGGTCTGAAAGACTTTGCGGTCAACGTAAAATATCATTCAGAGAGTGAGGGCAATTGGACAACTCTGCGTGGTACAAGCTAAATATTGATTTCTTTATTACATGAGAAGTGTGAAGCTAAATTTTCTCAGTAGGAGAAAGGATCTAGTGGTTAGTGTGTTGGATTACTAAGACGATAGCACTAGGTTCGACACCCAGTTCCGACATCCTAAAAAAAAGAAATATGAAAAAAATATTTCTTTCGGCGACTACCTCTCAGCATAGTTCTGGCAAAAGCTCTATGAGTAACTGATTGCCATGAAAAATCTTCTCAAATCTGTCGTTCGGAGTCGACTTTAAACTGTAGGTCCCGGTACTCATAAATAAAAAATAACACACACAACATGGACGCTGCGAGAAAATAAGCCGTAACCTTGACACAGGGTTGTAATGGCCAATTATGTATGTATGTATGTAGGAGAAAATGAGGACAAGTAGGCGTAGTAGCTCTCACACAAGCTAACTACTAACTTCTGTATATTTTGTGTGCTAAAGTTTCTGAATTTTGTGTGAATTAATTCATTGGCAGTCGAAAAATGTAGAGATATGATAGTGGTAAGAATGGCGAATCGCGCCGAGTTAGGCCAGTAAGATATATATTTGTTAAATAATCGGCAGTAGCTCTTACTTTTAAATTATAGTTTTTCGAAAAACCGCAAATTTTTATTTTTAATTTTTCTCCTTCGCTGGGATTTGAACCTCGGTCGGTTCAGTTTCTGCGCGAGCGCGAACGACCTTCGTCTTAGTTAAATACTAAACGATTTTAAAGCCTATTCATTCATTCATTCATCTCTAAGGCAAGTGCTGTCAGTTCGTTTCTAAGGTAATGCCCCCAAAATCTATAAAATTTTAATATACGAGTAGAATAATAAAAAAAATAATTTTGCGTCATACGATTATCTCTAGCCACCACGTACATGTCGTCTATGTGGATTAATCGAACAAAGAGAGCAATAATAAAACTGTTCATACCCAGCGGGAAATGGTAATCAATGAGAATCGAGAAGGTAATACAAGGAATGTATAATCTATTGATTACGGAAAGCATTACGCTTAACACAGATCATGTCCTACGAAAGTAATAAATTCTTTTACTGTCCCCTCGTAATAAGTATTTGAATGCATTATTTGTAATGCATAAAGTAATTATTTATTAATAATTTGAAGGAATAAATTCTATTATGCATTATTTTTAATACGTTATATTATTAATGTATTTATAATATATTAAATTATGCATTAAATTATTAATAATAAATTAATTTCCCCCATTATAAATAAAATAATAGTAGCTATTCGGGAATATTTGTTTTACTATTTTCCATGTTCATGTTAAAAACATTTTGCAAACATGTTAGTTTTAAAATAATCCCGAATAGCTACTAATATACATAGTTATTAATTAATCTTAAACATTAATTTCGTGTCTGCACTTTTCGCATTTCAACATAAACTGCATTATTTAATAAAATTATTTTTTTTTGCGTAAAAAATAACGAATTTTTTAACTATGAAAAAAAAATAGAAAACAAAAAATTCACAAACAAATATACGCAGAAAAAATAACTTCTTTCATCTATATATGTGGGAATGTATATGGTAATCGATATGTGAAATAGAATAACAAAAAAATTACAGTTTTTTAAAAAAAAAAATATACAAAAAAGACAACAAGCAACAAGCAATAATTTCCTTCTTCATAGATGTGGGAATGCACATGGTAATCAATATTTACTTGTGTGCCACGTGATATTACCTTCTAGATCCCAAAAGTAATATATTCTGAAGTAATATATTATATAATTAATTATAAAATAAGGTAATCAATCTTTTCCCGCTGGGTAGGGAGTGAATGACAATTACCAAAAATAAAATGCAATTATAGAGAGAAAGAGTAGAATATGATAAAAATGTGAGTTTTCTACTAAAGTTACAGCCACTTTAGGCAAATATTTGATCAAACACTTTAATGAGAATATTTTATGTCAAAAATTTCTTTGTATGTAAGCATTTCCTTAAGCTACATTTACACCACCTAAGTTCTTATTTGATTCCAACAGATTATAACAGTTACAACTCAGACGGCAATAATTTTGAAAATAGAAAATGTTCCATTTTTAACTGAGCTCAGACAAAAACAATAAAAATTAAATTAGATTTGCAATTAAACTATTTGAGTCTATCTGAGTGCGCTTCTCATCTGATTATAACAGATTATAACAGTTACAACTAAGACGGCAATAATTTTGAAAGTAGAAAATGTTTTATTTTTAACTGAGCTCAGGTACGCTTCAGATATAAAACTCAGATGAGAAAACTAGTTAGTGTAAATATAGCTTTAAAGATTGTGCAACCTCGATGCAATAAGAAATAACTAAAATAATATTTTCAAAAGATATTAATTTCACCCTTTCGACAAATATTTGCCTAATGTGGCCATAGCATTACTCATTACAAAACTATGTTACGAAAATATAAGTATGATTCCAATATAACATTCTTATAAAAATTATGGGTTAAAGATTTGCATGAATTTGTACAGAACACAACGAACTCTGATGTGACTTCCGTAGCTGGAGGCCAAAACATGTTAACTATTCCTTCACGGATGTTATTTTCTCCCTGGGTTGAGGAATAATTGCAAAAAAAACCATTTAAATTCTTAATTAAATATAGTTTCTGGACTAATTAAAGCATTTTAAGATGAAGCAAAACCAAAAATAATAACATTTTACTTTACCCGCGTTTTCTCAGTGTTGCTTATATTAGAACAAATAGAGAAATATTTATCTATATTTAACATTTATATACACACATACGAGTATGTATACAAAATATAAAATCCATAAACAAAATAGTTTTTCAGGTTAGAAATAAACCAACTACATAAGCACACAAATGGATGCATATACAGTGAAGTTTAATAACCAAAATTCATTCCATTCACACAAACGTTCACATTTCAAAACGAAAAGTATAGAGATCTCACATTTAATAGTTGAGCAATGTGTTGCAATAAAAAGGAAATCATTTGAGAGATAGAGGTGAAACAGAATATTTTTGTGTGTAAATAGAACACAGGTGCAAATTGTTACAAATGAATAATTTGTGTTGAATATTCAACTCATTTCTGTAACAATTTTTGTTGTTGCAATTCTATTAAAGATGTTGTTGTTGTTGTTTTTCTTTAATATTCTAAAATGTCTGCCATATTTGTTGCAACCAAAACTCTCCATACTTTGGTGGTAAAGTATGGATATTGGATATGCAAGAATATATAAAAGCTTAGATTGTTTTCTGGTTATTCTTTTAATGCATATTTCCATTATGATGGCAATAAATGATAAAGATAATGCAGGTGATGGATTTTAAAGTTAGAGAATGAGAATGCTGTGCTAACACATTAAAAAGTAATTGAGGCCTAAAATCATTTGAAAACTATTTGCCAAATCTTTCTACTCGTATATATAGATGATGCAAATTGGAAAACTTTTCCATATTTAATATTTGTTAGCACTGTTACGTGCAATAACTAACAAACGAAAAAAAAAGCAAATCAAGAAAAGGAATAAAATTAAAAATGATTTAGCAATACATTAAATATGCGTTGAAATTATGAGATATGCATTAAAATGAAAGCAAAACATTAAGTAAAAGCTAATAATTTTTCACGAGTTCAGCACTTAGGATATGAGCACTATTTATGCAGTACATTTTGTTAGAAAGCAGACTATGGGAAGATTAAAAAAGAAAACAGTGTTGGTAACCATTTAGTTTGTTTTTCTTTCAATTCTTAATTGATGGGTAAAACAATATTGAAAGATTGTGGCCAGAGAGATAATGCATTAATTTATCACAACATTGCCATTAAAGTGCGGCTATAATAAGAAGGCACACGCCATATTGCGACAATACACGGTTGAATTAAGAGACTTGGATTCTCATCTTTAACTAAGTAAATAGAAATTCGAATGAATTTGAGTGAAATTAAATCCAAGAAGACCATCAACAAGAAACCGATCTCTGATATTTCCAGTATTGTGGAATAGTACCATAAAGGTTCAATTTCTGACTTCTCACTATATCTACTTTATTATTATTAAGAATAGTAGCTTTTAATTTTATATGTCAATATTTTTTTTTAAAGAAAATTATAAATAAAACTTTACTTCTTATTTTAGTACTAAACTGAAAACATCATAGTGGTGACGAGAATAAAATAATTAGCTTTTTTAAAAATTAAAAATTTAAAAAAAGCAAACGCATTTTGTGCAAAGATTGAAATTTATAATATAAATTTCAGATAAAACTTATCGAAGTCGGTGCAATATTTTGCAAATTGAGCTAAAAGAATATGTAAGGAGCTTAAAAAAAAAGTAAAATGTCTAAAAATAAGAACAATCCTATAATACAACGCAATAACAACATTTTGGCTCCTTCCGGTTCATCAAGCATTAGAGAATTTCGTCCTGGCATGGATAAGTGGCGTAATTGGCAAGAGGTCTTAGAATCTCATTTTATGGAAGCATCTATAGAAGAAGACCGGATGAAGGTATCAATTTTATTGAGAGCTGTTGGTCTTGACGCTTATGGTTTGCTACGGGAATTGTGTTTTCCTAACTTACCAATGACAAGAACATATAACAACTTATGCCATATACTTGACCAACATTATTCACCTCCTGTAGTCATTTTTCGGGAAAGAAACATTTTCCTTGACTCTAAAAAGATGAATGTAGAATCAATTTCAACTTGGTATGCGAGGATTAAAAAGTTGACTATGGAGTGAAGATTTGGAGAGCATCTGCAGCAATTTGTTTTAAATAAATTTATTACAGGCTTAGAGGACAAAATATACGAAACGTTGTGTGAGGAGGATGAAATTTTGACACTAGAATCTGAATATAAAAAAACCTTCAACAATGGAAGCTAAAATGTATGTAAAAGATTGTCATGAAGCTTAGGTCAATTATGTTAAGAAAACGTCACGGAGAATCATAAATATATTCCACAAAAAAAAGATAATAGCTAACCTGCTTAATGAAGAAGCTAACCACCACTCACAATCAACATGCACCAACAGATGGGACAATTTCTGTTGATCATTATTGGTCTTAATAAAAAAATCTAATGTTTTTCAAAGATAAATAAAACTTACTTAATTCGTCAAATTATTTTATAGTTCTGGTATTCAAAGAAGTTAATATAATGGTCATTAAGTAATTTTAATAAAGTATATACTTAAATATTTACATACATTTTTTTATAATTTAATAATAACAGCTACTAAAATTAAGTTTATTAATAAAATTCTTGATATTTTATTAGAGCTTAAAAGAACATAAAATATACGGCCGTTTACTGATGTACAACGTAACTTAACTTCAAATTGCTCACAGAAATCCCATTCCAGGAGTCCTTAATGGCCCGATATATTAATTCTTAATCGTCGAATTGTCTCCCTTCTTCGAAGTAGAATTATTCAAGAGGCATTAGATGAGCCGAGTGTTTGGGTCAGTAGATGTTTTTTAAGGCTGAGTCTAAGTAAGACAGAATTTATGCCATTCACAACAAGGCATAAGATACCCACTTTCGATTAACCACTTTGTTCATTAATAAGACTTATACAATAACTGGCCATTACAACCTTTTTACAGTGCTACGGCCAAGCCCCTAAGTTTAACGTCGAATCCGAACTCTCAATTACTATCAGAGCTTTTGCCAGAAGACTGCTAAGAAGTGGTCGTCGAAAAAATAATTTTGTATATTTCTTTCTTTCAAGATGTCTGAGCTGAGGTTTTTTTATCTGAGACCAATGCTCAGGAGTGTAAATCCCTACTCACGTGTGCATTTGATAAGACCTATACTCAGAGGGCTAAACCCCTACTCATATTATTCATTTTATTGTAATTTAGGAAGATAGTTTTTTTTTAGGCGCCTTAGGGGCTGTCAGTTAATCACTCCTAAGCCAGTGTTATATCAGCACCTTTCAAAGGATCAACAGCAATTGCCCCATCTGTTGATGTTAATTTTTTATTTGTTGTGAAGTGGTGAGGATCTTGCCTAAAGCGTTGTTGATAGGTTTTGATCCTTGCTTTTAGTTATTCCTGTTTACCAAGTAGGTGGAATTTTCTCCTGATCATTCATGTAATATCTCAAAGGTGGTTAGAGTGGAATCTTAGGGGGCGGCTATCTTTGAAATGGGCTTCTTAGTGGTGGGGGGAAACCTCTTATATATATGTTTTTATTTCATTAAAAACTTTGAAATACCGCACATCGACGCTCTAATCACTGCATACACGCTACCCCCATCTGTCGTTGCATCTTGACTCTGAAATGGTGATTATCTTCACTAGGTACAGCTACCATCTCAGTATGTGGAGCTTTTTCCCCTGATCATTAATTTTTAGATGGCACGTGGAAGAGAGTGGATTATCAGGGGGAAGTTCCCGAAATTCTCTCCCATTAAGCTAAACCACTACATACTAGACTACGGCGAACACTAATAAAACTTAAGGCAATACAAAATTTGGAAATAAATGTTTTCATAAAATAGTAGTTACTTTTTTTTACCAAGTATTTGGCTAATATGACACATATGTACTTCATTATGCTCCGAAACAGTTTCGTCTTCTACTCAAAATTTATTTTAATTTTAGCAAAATGTTTTATTATTTGTTTTGTATACAAAAAAATTTCAATATTATATACACACATCAATAAGTACCCAGTTGGTTCAATCGTCGTACATGATATTGTCGTCATGGTTGTCTTCAAGATATGTTACTTACGGTTGACAAAAACATCGTGGAAATGTTCGTACACGACAGATTTTGGTCTATTTCCTTGAAGTTGTCCATGGTAAACAGAACATTAATGATAAGCTTCTTTAATTCATAAAATGTGCGGTCGACGTCAGTTGTTTGAAAATATCGTTGACGAATTGTTCTAGCTGTCGAGTAGGTTAGTCTACCAGTTTCGAGGACTACTTCGAGATATAGCCAACTATGCAATATCTGCAACAAAAAACGCATAATATTAACGCAAATAAAAATTTAAAGGAAGAACGACAGAAATTGCAGCGACTAAAATAGCGTAATGTAAACTGGCACTAATGTAATGGAAATTTTTGAAAAATTTAACGTTTTAAGTTATATCGTTTTTACTTATTTTTTTGTTTTTTTTTTTTTTTTTGCTGTCGTATAAAGTGGCAGTATTTTTTTTTTTTGTTTTCATTTAGGCTGAAGCACTTAAAGTAATATTCACAAAGAAATTTTTTTTTATTATGATTTGCATTCGTAGTCATTCATTTCTGCATTTCAACCATTTTAATACTTCAATTCCAATTTATTATTTTTCTTTTTTTATTCTCTTTTTTTTGTGTGTTAAAAACAGACAGAATTTTATATCTTTATGCATATTTGAAATGATTTTTATTGCTCATAATGCTGTAAAATTTGTAATGTTTATAATTTAGAATTACACAAAATTTGTGCCAACATTGTTGGAGTGTAAAAACGTTTTTGGCTCAAACTATTAAGCTAATTTTTGTACGATTTTATTTTTATTTTTTGCTCTCGCCTTTTTTTTTTTTTTTTTTTTTTTTGAATACTTTTTGTTGATTTTTCAAATGTGAATATTTTCACTTGGCAGTCCATATGTGCCACTCAAATTTTGTAGTTTTATCATCTCCTATCCTTTTAGACAACAAAAAAAAAGAGAAAAAGACAATATGCGATACTTTCCATAATAGAAGAAACATGCAACAATTTTGTGACATGTTTGTATTTACATGAGAGGCTTGCTCATAATTCTGAAGTTATATGTTGTGCCAACAGATGTTGTTAGTTGGTCGGTTGCTTAGATGGCTTTTAATTGTTCCACAGAGTTTTAAAGGAACACAAACCTTCAACAAATATTAATAGTTTTCTAATATAGAGTGTTGGTTTTTTAGAGTTACTTAAAAATATTTTTATAAGCAACTAAACTGCTTTTGATACCCAAATGTGATTATGGCCATGTAATTAGGTTTTGTAGTCTAGTATACCAGTTCTAGTACATATTTCTCTGTATTGTGCCAAGTACACTATGAATGCTATTTTCCAGATATTCAACTGTGTGCTCAATTAGCTGTGTAGATGATTCATTTGTTGTAGCCCATTCTAAGAATAATTCAATACCAAGTCAAACACGTAAAATTATTCGTTCACAGCATGCGCTTGGTGTTCAAGTTCAAGCGACATGTCAGAATTTTTTAATGCGGAACTTCTAGTGATTTTTTCTTACCGTTAGCAATTGATAAAATAAACCTGCGCATTATTATTAGATGACAAATATTGAATTACTTTTCGTAGGTTCCTTTCTAAGAATTAACGTAATGTTATAGTCTAATGAATGGAGTATATAACTTTTCTAAGTTCACATTGACATGGTCCAATTATACATATATTATGATTGATAACATTTGATATGCGATGGAAAGGAGCCATTTCTAATTGGCAATCACAGTTTTGTCTTATTAAAAGCAGAATGCTTGTCGGACGTTTAACATCAGTTTTCAAATATTTGATTCTTTCATGAGAAAATTTCTGTCCCTGTCTATCTTTCACTCAAGTAAAAAATTTTGTTAAGCATCTCAATATCTGCTTGGAAAACGCCTTTCTTACTTTTCCATTTCTTTCTAAAACTCTCTCGCCTTCCATGTTTTCCTTTGCGGTACAGTTGTGACACTCCAGGTCTTACCATAGATTTTGTAGTAGAAGTTTCTGGAATTCAATTTACTTTCAAGCAGAATTTTCCACTCATGGACCAAAATATTGCTCTAGTGCGCTACTATCTCTTGTAATGGTCTCTTGTAACTTTGCCGAGTGATAGTCTCTTATGTGCTCACTTTTGAGCCTTATAATTCATTAACTTTGGTTTGCAGTAATATACATACATACATACATAACTGGCCTTTACAACCCTGTGTCAGGATTACGGACTAGCTTCTCGCAACACTCATGTTGTGTGTGTAAATTTTTATCCATGAGTACCAGGACCTACAGTTTAATGGCGACTCCGAACGACAGACTTGAGAAGCTTTTTCATGGCAATTAATTACTTTTTTGCTTCATTCATTCATTATTACCACTATTTTAGTTGAAAGGTCTCGAAATGTGTCGTGCAAAGTACGAGTTACAGTCCTTTGATATCAAAACGGTTGCAGCACACCGCTGTACCTTACTGATAACAAATGTTCTCTTCATTCTTCGGAAAAGAAACATCGCGCACTGAACATTGTTTAATTGTATTTCAGCCAAAGGCTGCATGACCTTGACGACAAACACGACATAAGATTTATTTCTTATACTTTGAAAGCCATCAGGAAGAAGCATAAAATACTACAAGAGTATGTCATGAATGTGAAGCTTAAAATAAACATTTTTAGCACAAAGTTGGTTAAACTGGCCACGACAATTACAAAGCCACTACTTGTGAACAGAGTCGAGAATAACTTTTCTTGTCAGTTATTGCGGCGGGGTTTATGCTTGATACTCATATATAACAAGTTTCAGACATAGCTAGTTATATTTAGAACGCTATGCACTTGATCGTCAAGACATTTCTGATTGTTTTCTTTGAAATACTGTGTATGAGAACTCAATCTTTTTTCACAATTATTAGGACGGACAAGAAAAGTTTAAAGTGTATTATAAAGACTTATAAATAAACACTTGCATTAATTTTTCAAAAAAATCACATTTTCCATTAGCGAGAAGAATTTTAATAAGAAAAAAGGTATCTTTCTAGTATAACAATGTTGATTTCTCTCTCTTTAGTAAGTGGATAGAGCGCTCGAACAAAAACTCAAACGTCTCAAGTGTAAATCAAAGAAAAGGTGTTTCGTAATTCTTATTTTAAAAATAAGAGGTTCCCCACATCCCAAGAAGAAACCACTCCTTGGCATTCCACTCTATTCCACTTTTATCATTGGCAACAAAAACGAATGTTCAGGAGAAAAGCCCTACCTATTGGGAAGTTGTAGATAACAGCTAAACTAAGTACTTAGTAAAAGCACTCACCACAATCAACATGCAACGATGGGGCAACTGCTGTTGATCAGTCAAGGGTGAAGGTATAACAATGGCCTTTGAATGATTAATTCACAGCAACTTGTTTCATTCCCAAGGCTCGTAATAATATGAAAAAAAAAATACTATCCTTTCTATAAAAAAAATTAAAATACCACTGAGTATTGGTCTCAATAAAAAAATATCACAAGGCATTAATTTGTTTGCATACTCGTAAATATGTATTTATGTATCATGTTTTCAAGCTTAAAATTTTATCAAAACAAATTCATGGCTCACCGAAATTAGCCGTTGAAATCGTCAATAACTTTGTAAATCCTCATCCAAATAAGTTTTAAAATTGCACGTTTGGCGAGCAATCGCCAGATTAGACAACCCCGACTGTAGAACAAACACTGACCTGTTATGAAATAAATACTCATCGTTTACAAGATCAATCGTTGCAAATGTACTTGTTTAGTCTCATAAGTCTCATAAGCGCTAGAGGACAGCATTGAAATATTTAGCAGCGAGAGCTCTCGATAGATAGAAATAAGTAGAAAGCATTTGTCTTTTATGTCATTAAATTGATTTGTAATGATGACATTGTTAACTTTTTGTAGTATGTATTTATTCAATGTAGCTAATTTCTTTGTTACTATGAGAACTAAAAAAAATAATTACTGCTTTTAAAAGGAAAATAAATACAATTTTATAAAGGCACTCTTTAATATTTCTGTTTCTAAATCTACAACTTTTGGTTGAACATGAACTTTCTATCCTTTTTTATTCCTTCTTTCTAGCAAAAGCATTTTTGTCGACAAACAAATAGCCAAAAAGGAACAATCATTTGTGAGCCTACGTTTTTTTTTTTTTTAGTAAAATTTTTCCACACTTGTCATCCCGTTTGTCATTGTTATCAGCATCACCATCTATATATGTATGTGTGTTCTGTTTAAATATGTTCTTTCTCCATTTATGGTAATTTTGAAATTTACACTCTGTGATACTTGTTTTTAAAGCATATGCCGACGTCGATTGTGATGTTTTATGCTCTCACGAGTTTTTAATTTGAAAAGTTGAATATGAATTGAATATTAAAAATGTTAATGCGACAAATCAAAACTTGTTAATTTACGGTTGGACATACAGCACAAATAGTAGGATAAATACAATAGAAATTAACTGGGATTTTAACAGAAAAAGTTTTAATATTCGTGAATGGATATGGAGAGGAGGCTTTTGGAAAAGTATATGTTTTTGAATAAATTTAAAAATTATTTATTTGTATTTTAGAAACTTATTTATCCATAGTTCTCGTTACTAAAATAGTATGGACAACTTCTTTTCATCAAAGTAACACATTTCTATTTAAATAAACAAGCAGTTGTCTTTTCGAATTTGCAAAATATGTCATTTAAGTGAAGTCTATATACTGGTACATACATATAATGAATTAGGGACAATTAATAATAAATATATCACATCTTATGATACATAATATGTAGTGTTTTATGGCAAAACTAGTCAAAAACTTATCTGCATAAATGTGTATTTAATCTCCGGTTGTCCAATTAAAAATCACAGCTGGGTGTCGACTCTCGTTGTGTGATAATGTGTAGTACAAAAAGGAATTTATATATTCGTTTTTGTTCGTAATTTTCAGAATATCGTTTCACAATTACATATATTGCGATTTCCGTTCGATCAATATCTACGGATGTGACACTTTTACTCTGAGATCTATATATATCCCCTGTAACTTTTTGCTGAAATTCATAGCAGTATATACGGATTATTGAACTATCGGTACGTACGAGGATAAGTTTGGTGGAAGGAAGGACTATTCGTCACTTTCTATAATTTAGTTCTTTTATTTTTTGATTGAGGCCAGCTCTCAGGGGATGATCCCTACTTATGCAGTACACTGTACTGGTCTAGGAGAATATGTTATGGCATAGAAGAAAGAGGGAGTACTGCTTGTGGACATTTGGTTTAAACTTATTAATATTTTAATTGACAAGAAAAACGTTCACTGGAAGATTATTCCACACACGAACGGTGTGGCTAAAGAACGAATTTCCTCTATAATGCATTGTGCGATTCATGAACAATCAACTACAATTGTAGATGAGAGAGGTAGTAGGATGATTTTTTTATTCAAAGATTTTGCATAGGTCCTTATCCTGCATCATCTTGTTCTATTCTACTCTACACGTGTACTTATAAATAATATAGGGTGGTTGTAGTGTAGCTTATGTGGTCCTCTGATGGTATCAAAACGGCACTTAGTGATAATTGCAGTCAAACAGGTCTTGTATTAACTAGCCATCTGAAGCACCTACGCACCCTCACATCTAACATAAAAAATTTATTGTCAATACTGGTATTTGATTTCTGTTTTCATGAGTAGTATATTAAAATTCTAATTTTAAAGCCTTTCATCAGAAGGGAGTTTACAGCACTTTGGATGGATTATGTAGCAAATCTGTAGACTTGAAAACGCTAAAATTAAATTCTATGAAACTGGAAGGGAGTAAGCTTTGCTGTGTACTGATATAATTGTGACGGTCAGCACCAGGCCAAACATTTCTTCACACCTAAGAAAAATATGTATAATACTCGTATGTTTCTTTTACTCAAAAGGTAGAATATTCTTACACCTTTTATCGTGGTATTTTACGGAGCACTGTAACTTGAGCTTTTATTAATTTAGTAAAATTGATATTTTAAATTTAGAATACACGAATCTTCTTAAAGTGGCAGACCAAGTCCTTTTCACTTTGGAGAAATTTTGTATACCGATGTTCATGAATTTTTATGGGCTACTTTTACGAAGGCAAACGTTTTAAGAAAATAATACGATATGATTATCGTTCAATAATATTTAGCACTAGTGTGTGTATGAATTTGACAGAATTAAAGTCCTTACATAGCCATGAGCACCCTATACAAAATGTTATGGTCGGCAGCACAGCAAAATACTAAAAGGGCGGTATTTGTAGGATTGGAAAAAAACGATTTTTGGAATTGTTTTCACTTTATCTTTAATCCTACTGGGTGACTGACATAACTAACACCGCTAATAATGATTACCAAATGTACTACTAGTAATAAAGTACAATGGAAAATGGCTTAAAATATAAACACCTGTGAAGTGGTGTTGTATTAACAGCAGTGAAGTGGTATTGTTTTAATTAAAAGATATGTGAGCCAGGTATAGATATGGTTTTCATCTCATATAAGTACATACAAAAATGAATGGGTGTTTATATGTTTGAAACCTATAGGCAGTTAAATGACTAAAATTACATTTCTACAGTTTAAAGAAAAAAATTTCAACTGGGAAGTTCCACGCCCATCACTTACAAACGTTGCAGTAGGAGCGTTTAAATATATTTCTAACAGATTCACCAGCCAAAAAGAGGGCTGGATAAATAGACATGGTACCTCGCACACAAATTACATATTGACTCTTGTATACCTCAAACACGATAATAGCAAATATTTTTAAATTTTTTCTAAATAACTTCATACATACATAATTAGGCATTACCCCCCTGTTTTGGGGTTACGGCCTAGCTTGTCGCAGCACTCATGTTGTTGGGGTCAATTTTTAACCATGGGTACCGGGAACTACAGTTTAAAGTCGACTCCGAACGACATGCTTCAGACCTTTTGCCAGTTGAATGCTAAGAGGTAGTTATCGAAAGAAATATTTTTATTATATTTTATTCAAGATCTCAGAGCTATCTTGTTATTCAAATAACCATAAAACATTTTTTTTAAGTGTTTAATAGTTCGTCAAGTTAAATTGGCTAAAAAATAATTTTTTTATTTTTTTGACAAATTCATTTTTTTATTGATACCAATGTAAAGTAGAAATATGGGAATTAATAATAGAATATGATGCTTTATCACGCTTTGTCCACCTTGAGTACGACGTTCGATCTTTTCACGAAATTTTGAACTACATTTCTCATATAATGACTGCTTTTACTTACTGGCTGTGTGTCTTGTGTGATTGCCCTGCTGAAACAAAATGTCTGTGATGACAACATTAGCCAATTGTGGCCACAAAAAGATGATTGTGTTGAAAAAATGCATTGTTTTCATTCAGGTTAACAAACAGCCAATTCACAAACGTTTAACGCGAATAGTGGTAATCAAGCGTTCTATGGTTAAAAGCTCCCAACTTTTTACTAAATAAATGTCAAAGGATGACACCTCAATTCTTGACAATTTCATTTGAGAGCCAATTAACTTCCTAACCTTCAACTTGTCGTATATTAAAATATTATCCCGCAGAAAAGTATATCGATATTATGCAAATAAATAGAATTCATCAACTTTTTTTATGAGAAGTATTCCAACCATGTTGAAACACCACTTAATGGCATTATAGTTAGAAATGGATTTTTAAATTTTTAAAAGTGTGTGTAAATAAGATATTTTATTCATACACACATCCAAACATAAACACTCTTGTACACATTTGTACACTTTTATATTAATTATTATTCTAGAAAATATTTATAAATTCATGCTCACAACTAAATGAAAAACATATTTAAGAATTTGTTATTAAAAGGCACACATGCATCTTCTGTATGGCCATATCTCCGTGTGTGTGTGTGTGTGTGTGTGTGTGTGTTGACGTGTGTGAATTTAATGCATTTGGGAAATATTATTTTTAAATGTTCTGCTTACTCTACCCTTTCATTACTACTTTTAAAACGCTATTCTTGTACTTCACTGCAGCTGTTTTATTCTATTTATTCTATTTTTTTCCTCTTAACACAGAGTTTATGCAACAACCAACTACCTCCTTCTACCCATCTTTTAGAATTTGCAAATTTAGCAGATGGAAAAATATTCAACAATAAGCAACGTAAATGCTGTGAGGAAATCCCATAACAACAGCTTTAGAATCATTTATACCTGAGCAACAAATTATGAGGCTTTATATGGATATATGTAGTAGTATGTGTTAATTTGATACTCTACCCCTGTTTTAAACGGTTAATTAGAATAATTGAAAGGTTTGTTTAAAAAAATTAGAGATAATATTCTGTATGGAGGCAACATTTTTTTAAACTTACTTCGAATAGATAGAGAAAGCTACTTTCTTAAACAAACAAATATATTTTAACCTAATCCAGTGCCATTGATGGGGCCAGAACCCTTTTGTGGAATAGGAAGGAGAGTTTGAAAAATCAAAATAAGGGAAAAGAAGACCGGGAGAGACACTTGTTCTTCTTGGGTCAGCCTAGCCTTAGAGTTTCCAAACTTTCAAACTTTTTCTTAGTAACTATTTATAATAGGAAAGGATTTGAGTCGTAAATTAAATTCTCTAGGAATAATCTGAAAACACTTGCAAGACTTCTAAGCGGACACTGCAGATTCAATGGACACTTAAATAAGATAGAAATCGTTTCGGGCGATATGTGCACGTACTGGGCAACTGTTCAGCATTGATGCGCAATAGAAAGAGATACCTCGGTTTATCAGAGTTTGCACCGGCCGATATTTCGAAGTTCGTCAAGGCGACGAAACTGGGACAGATACTGTAAAACCCTGGTTAAGTTGAGGGCTGTACAATAGATCTACGGATCGAAATACTTTAGTGCCTCCTTTATGAATGAATGAATGAACCTAATCGAGTTAGCCCTTCTTTATGATATCCTTGGAAGATAATAGAATATCCCACACAACACTAAAGATAAATCATCAAGGACTTCCACAAATGAATGACAAAAAAAATATGCGCTATGATCTCAGTGACAATGTCGTTGATTCCAATTTGTAAAAATATTTGTTTATATAAATAGGCCACATGTTTCAGGAAATAAACCATAAACGAAGATTTCCTCAATTTTTTTAGTTTTAATTTCTTTTAGTTTTTGATAAAAGTTGCAGTTATAAAGACCGTAGTATAAAGCATTTGCTTTTTATGAAAATCAGAGTGTCACAATAATCACGGGTTATGCAAATCCATCTCGCACTGTAACCCTAACACCTTGTCTATACGTGCCATAGATTTGGTATATCATGAACAAATTTTTGGTATACAGTGAACTCGCGAAAGCGTGAATACCCGGAAGCATGAACGACTCGGAAACGTGAACACATTTATGTTTGCATTGACTACTCTAAAACGTGAACAAGGTGAAATAGCTCTAAAACGTGAACAATTTTTTTGAATTGTTTTTTAAATTTTTTTCGTTTTATTTCTTGAATTCGTTTAAATTTGGGGAATCCCAGCATAAGACAACATACATACAGACATAGCTATCTATCTATCTATAAGAAATCTTAAGGAAAAGGTCATGGTTGAAAAAAACACATATCAAAAAAAGATAAGGGATTTCTTCCAATAAAAGTACTATTTAGAATAAAATTCGTCTTTTAAAAGGAGTTTATTGAAGACTAAATTCTTTTGCTACACCTATGTATATAAGTATTCCTAACCCTTTTTTGTATTATATTTTTTTTTAATTATAGAAACTTAAGTAGTAGATAACTTTATATGTACATAAATATAATGTATG
This sequence comes from Metopia argyrocephala, assembly GCA_963576795.1. Taxonomy (NCBI): domain Eukaryota; kingdom Metazoa; phylum Arthropoda; class Insecta; order Diptera; family Sarcophagidae; genus Metopia; species Metopia argyrocephala. The sequence continues at coordinate 49,833,014 of OY756211.1, read as the reverse complement.
TATACAATTCGTTTGAATTACAATTTTTTGTTTGTTTCATATTCACGAAAATATAAAAAATTGCAAAAAAGTTTGAATAAAATTTTATATAATATTTTTTTTAATAACATTTCCAAATCTGATTGAGTTTTGGCCAATATCTATTGCTAAAATGCATATTTTTGTTCTAAAATCTTACCGATCGAAAAGGTGCACAAATTTGAAAATGTGAACACACTTGGTAAAAATTAGTTCACGTTTCTGCGAGTTTACTGTATTATCGATTTGGTTTGTGTAGACTCTCTAAATCTGTGTCATGTGCTTTGTCGACCATCGTTGGTAAAACAATTGTTCGAACAACTATGAGCTACCCCCAACTGTCATTTTTACATCGGCAAGCGCATGCACTTGATGAAAAATTATAAATTATGATTTGGTAAACCATACGTAATAACCCCGTACACAAGTTAGAACAAAATCTTGACATTTGCGCTGCCGACTTGTTGTTCATGATATACGAAATCGATGGCTCGAATAGACGGGGTGTAAAAAAGTGAAAATATCCAAAAATTATTGCTCATTTTATATACTTTTAAGACAAGTGCAATGTGTTCTTAAAGCTTCGGACGAAGTAGATTTTTAAAGTTTACTTGAAGAAACAAAAAGCAATTTATTTCTCTGATAAAATCCTGCCTTTAACTCATAGCAAGTTGTAATAATGGGCCTCAGACTTGCGCTTAATAGTTCATTTAAACAAGCGCTCTTTTTAGTTCAAGGAACAAAGATAAACTAGACAAAAAAACCTAAGTAGTGATGTACAATAAGCAATTATAACTTAAGTATTCTATTGTTATATTTCGATTTTTCACAAATGTTGGATAGAAAAAATGCTTAACTCTGTATTTGTTTGTTGTATGCAATAACCCACCTCAACAGCAAGTAAGTATTTGTATGAACGAAACAAAGAAAACAATTTGTATGTGTTTGACAAGTAAACGAGAAAGATATATGTTGGAAGAGATTTATGGGTAAAATATAGCCAAAAAAAAAACATGTACTAGAATGAAACAAAACCTAAAAAGACATACTGAACTGAGACAGCTCATTGAAAAGAACTATTCACTTACTTCAATTAAAAGAGTAGTACAATTGAACTAGGTTATTCTTGTATACACAAGGGTAATCCAATTCCTTTTTGTAAAACATACTTACATGTGTTTTATGTGTAAAACAAAAGTTGATTCTCTAAGTTGCCGCAAGATAAAACAGTGGTGTGACTGTGCGCGGCAATTATTCCCACCGAAAAGTTTTGCGCCTACAAGCGACAGTCAAATGTATTTCTGATGAGGCAATTGCGAAATGACAGAAAGTTTGTTTGTATAAATTTTTTAACATGCGGCAATTTAGAACAATAAAAATTGTGACAAATTGCCTTAAGCTGAAGGTCCACACAACTTTCCTTTTTATGCGTCTGACAAAAAAGTAGAATCAGCGTAACTGTATGTGACAAGTTATACAGCAAAACGCATAGAATGCATAGTCGTATCAATGCAACAAAGTAGGTTTACTTTCTACTTTTGTATCCGTCGCATGAGTGGTGAAAAAATGTCAGCTGTTTTTGATAGTCATGGATGAGAAATTTATTTTTTATTTTAAATGTTATCGATAAATTTGTTGGTGTAGTTGATTCTTTTTTGCATTTTTTTTTTTGTATTAGAAAAAGTTTTTAATAAAAAAAAGCTTTCATTAAAAAGGTGGCAATTACTTTTAAGAAAAACGTACATAAATATTAATTTTAAATACTTACAATTTTTATATATAGTTTTCGTTTCATCGATTTGTAATCTATTTATCGACGACTTTTAAGTACTGAGTGCCATCTCTGTTGTGTTTATTATTATTTAAAAACCAATGTTATGGAGGAGATGAAGTGAAATATCACGAACTTATGGCCCTTGTAGCACAAAATATTATAGATATGAAAACAATAAATTCTTTTAAAATCGCAATTTCACTTTCCATTTTGCCTAAATTGTTTTTATTTGATAACAAAAAAATCACAACAGTTGATCCATAAAAAATAATATGGCGCATACGACGCATTGCATGTAACTTGAATTTAGAAACGCATAGAATGCATAAAAAGTATTATACGCATTTATGCATGAACGCATGGTGTGGACCTTCACATTTAAAGCGTCATGCGCGTCATGCTTCTATCTTAAAATAAGCCAATAACGATTTATGTAACTGTCGGCAAGCATTCGCACATCTTCATTAAAACTGCATCCGTGTAGGACGACTGTTGCAATATAGTGTGTATTTTAATTCGTCTTTAGTTTCTATCATCCATTACCGCATATCTCTACATGTTTATTCAAGTTTAAAACATATAAAAAATAACAACAAATATGAATATGAATATGAAAATTATTTAAAACTTTTTTTTTTTTAATGTTTGTTTAATTTTGTGGTGCAGTGCTTTTACTATGTTTTCATAAATTGTTTTCTTGTTCATAAATGTTTTGATAGAAAAAAAAAATAAACAGAAAAATTAAAAAGAATTCATTTTGCTCTTGGATTTTTTAAGTAGTTTATGGGAATACATACTCGTGCATAGGTAATGGCATTCAACAAACCAAAAATAACAAAAAATTCTTAAATGAAATGAATGTTAAGCTTTCAAAACACATTTAAGTGGTAGCAACAAAAAAAAATTCAAAGTATTTTCATAATACCTAAGAAAAGTGAAAATTAGCCAAGTGTTTATAATTAATTAGAACATATCTTTCTATCAAAACACAGGCTTCTAAAGAAATCTCAACAAATGCATTTACTTCTGTAAACACTCACAAATACTCAAAATAATAATAAAAGGATTAGAAATATTTTGGAAAACCATTTGAATTTTTGAATAAATATATGTATACTGAGTATATACATACGTATATATTTTTAAACTTTTACTTTTAGTCCATTAAGTGTGTTAATTTTCACTAACAAAAAGAGGTTTGTTTTTGATGGATATGATAAAAAAAATTCATGACATTGAGAAATTTTTAAATTTTAAAAATTCTTGTTATACATATTACGTTTTCCTGAAGGGTTAACGAATATATGTAGATATGCAGACATTTATTTAAAGAATTCACAGAGACCCCTTAGTTTTTGTAGCCATTTATTTCCGTTGAATCGAAGTCATCACTACTAAGATTGGAAGATCATACAGTATCTTCAAATCATCCTAAATGTTCCCGATCATTCTCAGAAGCCGTAAATAATTTATGTAAGTTATTTATTATTTAATAGCACTTGGCAAGGTTAAATAGACAAAATACAAGAGGCAATATTTTTTAGTAGAAAGAAACATGTCATTGCTTGTGTTCATCTCACTAAGTCTACGTTGACGACTATATGTTATACCACTGTAGTGAGTGTCCTACAAAATATTATAATATGTAAACCCAAAAGAAAGCCAAGCAAAGAATGCCCTTGTGGTCTTTGTAATAACTTTCTATAGATATATGTTTTAAGCAGCGTTAAAAAACTATAAAAATTTTGTATAGCTTTTGCTTTTCATCACAGTGTTCAGCTCCTTGCGTATGCAGACAATATAGACATCATTGGGCATACCAAGTGAGATGTCAGCGCAGCCTTTAATGCTATTGAACGGGAGTCTGCTAAAATGAATCTGGCGGTAGATGAGAGCACGACGAAGTGCATGTTGTCGACGAGTAGGGACGTTGAACGTATCGGCTGCCAGATTAAAACCGGCAACTATACATTCGATGTAATCAAGTAGCTCATCTATCTTGGCACCGCCATTACCAGCAAGAATGATTTCAGTCTAGAGATCAAGGGAAGAATCACATTAGCCAACAGGCGCTACTACGGTCTCGATAGGAAGTTGGGTAACAAAGACCACTCTCGTGTGACGAAATTAAGACTCTACAAGTCGATTATTCTTTCGGTGCTTCTCTATGATGTGGGAGCATTGACGCTGTCTTGCGCCGATGTAGCGGTTCTGGGAGTGTTCGAGAGAAAAGTTCTTCGTAAGGTGTTTGGTCCTCAAATGCATGGTGATGAGTTTCGCATTAGAACCAATCACTACATCTCAACGATGTAGGCGTTGTTCAACGTATTAACATCCAGCAGCTACGCTGGCTCGGGAATATTGTTTGGATGGAAAAATCTGCTCCAGCGAGAAAAGTTTTCAATTCGAAGATCAGTAGACATCGGCGTAGAGGTTTGCTCTGTTGAGGACCAGGTTGATGAAGCTCTGTCATAGATTGGTGTGACCAACTAAAGAAGGCGCGCGCTAAGAAGAGGCGCCTGAAGACTAGTGCTGAAGCAGGTCGAAACCCGTTAACGGGTTGTTATGTCCAGCTAAGTAAATAAGTAAGTAAGTTGTGCTTTTCATTTGCTATTGCTTCTAAAAAATCAATCAATCAAATCAACAGCAAAAACTGCAGACCTTCAAAAGTCGATATGTTCGAAAGTTTTTTGTTTGACTGATATTAGCTTCCAGTTGATTCCGAAATTACAGCAGTTTAAAAGTTTTTGGTTTGACTGCACTTGAACCGGAAAATGTGAAATTGAACAAGAAAAAAACTTTTGGCTCTGATTTCCCACCTAATTTAGAGAAAAATACTCAACCATATAATTAAAGTGAGTTAAATAACTTAGTAAGGGATTTAAATCTATCGGAGGAGCACTCCGAACTATCTACAGAAATAAAAATTACATTATCGTTCTCGTGCCACATTTTTTCTCCAAAGAAAATTTAGTTAAAGGTAATAATGTTGAGGGTCTTATACTTATTCAGCGGCATTATTTTTAATATTCAAGTATATTTAAGACTAAATTAAGGCAGCTTTTTGAGTTATTTACAAATTTTCCAAAACAAAGTCAGAACATTTCGACTGTTGAAGTTCTGCAGTTTTAGTTTTGCTGTAGTTTTCGAATCAACTGGAATTAATGGTCAGTCAAACAAAAAACTTTAGAATATTTCGACATTTGAAAATCTACAATTTTTGTTTAGCTGAAGTTGTTACTGTTGCTCCAACTGCGACTGCTTGATTTTTTAGAAGCACAAGTTTATCCACAGTTAACTTTGGTCAATGGAAATTGAAAAACTTGCAGTTATTAAAAGGCTTCCCGCATTTACCACATTGACCGCAATTTTTTAACACTGGTTCTAAGTGGGCGTAATACCCAAATAGTTAATTTCATTTGGAAAAACGGAATTTAGTTGGAAAACAATTTTTAACAAATTTTATTCAATTTCAATGTACAGTTTTCAAACGAAAGAAATACCTTCTTTTAAGGCCAAGTATTTTTTTAACATTTTTAAAGAATCATTTATTTCTTGAATTCCTAATTGAAATCACTTTGAAGACCGTTGTAATAATTATAGATTTTTAAAGAATTTTAGTGCATGCAGTCTTTTCACACCACCATTGATAGCACCACTACATTGTAAAAGAAATATAAGCAAACTTCTAAAAAATTAGTCTGTTTATAGACACTAATATTACCTAAAGATGATTTTGTTTGTAATGTTGTTTGTTTACTTATGATTTGGCTTTTGAATCGCTTCAAATTGGCAACATAAACAACTTCAGGGCAAAAAAAAAACCCAGGAACTACAAATTAATTTGATGCCTGTATTCCACATACAATATAATATTTACAAACGTTATCTTTACTATGATTATAACATACGAGTGAGTATCTTTATAGATATTTAAGTATTTAGAGAGAAGATTTTTGTGCAAAAAAAGAAACAAGATAAACTTTCACATTCATGGTTGCCAGAAATTTTCTGTCGAGATGAGAATTAAGATTGTGACACAATATATAGCATGAGTATATTGACATTAGATTTAGAAAGAAGTACAAAGTATGGCGGAAAACAGTGTACAATTTAGTAAAAAAAATACAAGTATGTAAGAGAACTTACAAAATGAGAAATTGCTTTTCAAATTCTTTTGTTTGTTTTGTATATAATAAATAAGTTATAATTGTCAATTAGTTTATAACTATTTGAACACAACACTTTATAGTATCAATACCATATTTAGGAAAAAAGTCTCCTGACGAGTTTATTACGCAGAGACGAAATGATCATAGAGACATGCTTGTCCCCATAAACAATAATAATAAATATTATATATTCAAAATCCTAGTGAAGAACATTAAAATAACTGATATTTTATGGCAAAGAACCATTGATTTTATATCAGATATTTTTTTTTTATTGAAACAAAAACTCAGGGGTAAACCCCTACTAAATGCTGTGCATTGTATTGGAATTTTTTTTTGGGAAAAGGACAGTACATATATTACTAAGCGCCTTAGAAATGAGACAAATTGCTGTGAATTGATCAATCAAAGAACAGTGTTATACCTTCACCCTTGAATGATCAACAGCATCGTTTTATGTGGATTGGGGTGAGTGCCTTCGCTACGTAGGTTTTTAGCTGTTATCTGCTACTTCCCAATAGGTGACGCTTTTCTCCTGATCATTCGTTTTTCGTTGTCAAAAGTTACGGTGAAATAGAGTAGAATGTCAGGTTGCGGTTACTTTGTAGATGGACTGGTTGGGGGGGTAAGGCCTCTCATTTTAATTTTTTCATCTTTCACCTTTGCTGGGATTGGAACCTGGGCCTTTTGAGTTTTTATGCGAGCGCTCTAACCACTATACCATGCACCTCCCAAAATATTAAAATGTTTAGAGGTAATAGGGATGAAGCTTTTAAATTAAAATAAGGGTTCAAGAATTGTATTCGTAGCCATCAAGTCTTCAATCGATCAATCAAGTCACAAGATACAAGGATGTCTTCTGTGCATTATTTTTTATTAGGAATATGAGTGAAAAAGTTTAATTACTTTAAAAAAATATTTTTAGATCCCAGCAGGTTTTATCACACTATTTTGTAAATGTAAACATACACACATATAAACGTAATTGGCCATTACAACGCTTTTTCAGAGTTAGGCTCTAGCGTCTCACAGCACCTATATTGTGTGCGTTTATTTGTATCCATAAGTACCGGGACCTACAGTTTAACGTCAAATCCGAACGACTGAATTGAGTTTCTTGTTCATGGCAATCAGTTACTTTCAGAGCTCTTACCCGAAGTGCTTGTTAAGAGTGCCAAAAGAAACATTTTTTCACATTTCTTTCTTTCAAGATGTCAGATCTGGAGTTTGAACCCGGAGCTCTCGTCTAGTAAGCCAACACACTACATACTAGACTGCGGTAGGTAGTTGGAAATATGTACGTTAAAAACAACCTTGCTGCTGGTATAAATCGTTATTGGATTGTTTTAAAGTGGCTCTTTTCATACTTCTGCATATTAAGCTCTGTATATAATTTAAATAGGGGTAGCGAAACACACCCTGGGATTTGGGTAGTATATTAGTAACTAAAACGACAAATATGCATATTCGTATTCTTATAAATTCATTCGTTCTTTTTTTTACGTGTGTTTCTACTACTTATTAATGATTTCAAAACAAGGCCTTATATTTGCTATAAAAAAATATTATTTTTTAAAATTATAGTGAGATGCCTGAAAGCAATAGTATCACTTCACTACCTTGAATTATGACGAAATGTAAAAAATACAGAAACACATTGAATTTATTTGTGTGATGCCTTCCTTGATGTTTTATAGACATCACAGTCTCCGTATTTGTAAGTATTTTCTATGACTGTGTGATGATGTTAGAGATTGTGTTGGTCCTACAAAGAGTTGGTAAATACCTAATTAGAATATCACTTGTACTATGAGTGTGTATGTGCTTGTGTGTTAAAAAACTTATTTTATACAAATTTTGTTATGCATAATCAAGTTTTCCTTTAGGGTATTAAAATCAGTTATAAAAAAGTAACTTTTCATCAATCAGAAACACTTTAAATATTTTTTTATGTTCATTAACATGCTTGCCTTTAGTGTCATATAATTAGACAACAACTTTATTATCATCATGTTACTCGTAAAATGTTTTGGCATCCAATAAAAAATACTTAAAGTATGGATATAATTTAATATTCTGAACATTTTAAATATACGAGCATTTAAACTTAAAGTCTGAGGATTTAATTTAATGAGATTCTAGCAAATAATTTATTGGTTTTACGTCTATAAGCGATATTCAATAGATCCGATACCTTGCTTATAATTAGAGCTGTTAGTACCCTTAAAACAGCCATCAACAGTGGGCGCAGTACTTCTCATATAAACTAAATATTAATTTTTGCCTGGCTTGATACGAGTGAAAAGTAAAGTTTCTGAAAGAATTTCTTATTTTATTTTGCTTGCCAAGCAGGCACAAAATTTGTTTTAAAAACGGAGATAAGCAATCAGATCCTTTATTTCAAAAGAACGCAGTAAATACTAGATTCTTTTGTTCTTAGTAGATGGCGTTAATTTAAAAATACAACTTGTTTTCGGAAAACAGAAAGCCGGTTAATAAATCCTTAAAATAAATTTTAATTTAATCCTTTTTATTTCTTTCCATCATTTCATTTTTTTCTTAACTCTCTAACTAATTCATTACAAAGTGTGTAGAAAAGGTATAATTCCAGTACATGATTTATAGAAAAAAAAGTGTGAGTTATATACTGGATGGTTATCACGAAAACCTGTGATAGACTACCCGAGGTGGAGTCGAAAGAATGTTCAACTCAACTGATGTACAATTCATTCCCAGATGTAATTTTCTCTAGAAAATGTCATCACTTCTATAAAACGGTGTAAAAACTGATCTATATTATTGTAGAAGAACGCCAAACACTACTACAAAGTTGTAGCACGATTGTATGAGTATTTGTTGTCGATTTTTTTTTAAGACCAATACTCAGGGGTAAACCCCTACTCATGCAGTGCATTATATTGGAATGTGAAGATTGTTGTCAGATTTTTTTTTTTATAGATATTTGTATTTTATGTGCCTTTTTTATGTTGATGAGACAAGTTGCTGTCAGTTTGACCACTAAAGGGCCAGTGTTATACCTTAACTCCTGAATGATCAGCATCAATTGCCTTATCTATCGGTGGATATTGATTGTGAATGGTGAGCGTCTTCAGTAGATTAGCTGTTATCTTCCCAGAAGGTGGCGCTGTACTCCTGATCAATGGTTTCTGCTGGAATAGATTGGAAATGTTGATTGTGAGAAAGCGATACATATCTGGGGAAAACTTTTTTATACCAAAGTGATCATTCAAAATTTAGTCGCCGTGGTCTAGTGGTTAGTGTGTTGGCTTACTAAGACATGAGCCCTGGGTTCGACACCCAGCTCCGACATCTTCAAAAAAAGAAATATGAAAAAAATATTTCTTTCGGCGACTACCTCTCAGCAGTCTTCTGGCAAAAGCTCTGGGAGTAACTAATTGCCATGGACAAGCTTCTCAAGTCTGTCGTTCGGATTCGACATTAAACTGTAGGTCCCGGTTCTCATGGATAAAAATTGACACACACAGCATGAGTGCTGCGAGAAGCTAGGCTGTAATCCTGACACAGGGTTGTAAAGGCCAGTTATGTATGTATGTATGTAAGTCGTGTAAGATGTATGGGTGTAGAATGTTGCTTATTATTGTAGTCAAGTAATTTTTTTTTTTAAATAATTCACGATGTATGGCAGTATGTGTTGCCCTTTCAGTTTGACGGCGGAAAATTAAAAAAAAAATAACAACTGACTCACGCTCATAAACTTACATATAAATAAATAAATTCAGAAATCACTACACCAATTTGCCGAGAGTTTGAACATTTTTTATATCGGATAGAGAGAATAGGAACCTTATAAAACAAAACTCATCAAAATTGTAATACAGCCATTCTACTAAGAGAATCGAGTCTGTAACTGAAGATATCGTAGAGGAAAGTAGACTATCGGCCTGACGGCAAGCTCGGAACCAACCTAAGGTTTTTAGAGTGAATTTCGTTCCCCGTTGACCATGAGGAAAATAATTTATCATAAAAAATCTCACTGAATCACTTGAGAATTACTGTATGAGGTCATTTTTTTTTTTTTTTTGCAGGCATTATTATTATTATTATTTTTTTTTTGTTTTTCTTCTAAGACTAATACTCAGGAGTAAACCCCTACTCATGCAGTGCATTTGTATTGGAATATTGAAGATAGAACATAGACAGATAGATTTTTTTTTTATTCTATTGATCGTCATATGTCAATGAGAAAATTTGCTATCAGTTGATCACTCAAAGGCCAGTGTTATACCTTCACCCTTGAATGATCAACAGCAATTGCCCCTTTTTCCGGTGAATGTTGATAGTCAGTGGTGACCGTTTTCACTATTATTATCTTCCTAGAAGGTGGCGCTGTACTCCTGATTATGCGTTTCTGGTAGAATGTGTTTGGATACGTCAGGTATCTTACAGATGGACATCTTGGAGTGGAGGGGGGGAAGGGTAACCTCTTATTTTTTTAATTATAATTTAAAAAAACCGTAAATTTTAATTTTATAATTGTTGTCCTTCGCTGGGATTGAACCTCGGTCGTTTGAGTTACTGTGCGAACGCTCTAGCCACTATGCCACGACCCCTCCCCCCTATGAAAACCCAGCTAATCAAACGAATACTGTGAATGTCAAGCGCTTTAGAGCCATGCTCGCTGACTTTCACTTAATTTAAGTGGTTGTCCTGGGATTTGAAAATAGAATGAAGCAACTGCATTTATTGCACCACCATCTACCGAAATTTGAAGGCTATACTTCAGATTCGCTTAATCTCTCGTTTTGATGATTTGTAGCTGGCCGTTCTAATCTTCTTTTTAGAGTATTTCTTAAACTTAAAACAAGATTCAGACTGATGAACTTCTCATAGAACACAAGGAATATGGAAACCTCTAGTCGGAAATTTTTTGCAACCGTAATGAAAACACCATAAATTATGATCATGAGTTCAACAATTATAACGGTGTACACTTGTATGATATAATTTGTCCCCTTCATGAAAAAAACAAATTTAGATATCAAATAAACACAATGCAAATGCAAAATAAAATTTTCTATTAAAAAAAGTAAGAAAAAATTCGGTGTAAAATTTTTTCTTTAAAAGTACTTTATTTCGTTCATTGATAAATTTAAAACTGCGGAAAAAATTTTGTAGAAAATCTCAAAAACTGCAGTTCTTATGTGTAAAAATATTTGCTAATTTTAACATTTTAAAAAAGCATTTTTAATGGAGGTCTAGACTACATATTTGACTGGCCAGCCATTAATTTACGAGTAAAAATAACAAAAAAGAAAAATTATTTAAATGTTAAAATATAGAAGAAAATTGGTTGATTCTTTTTTAACAGACTAAAATTCACATCGTTTCATATTTCGCTACATTATCTTGAAAAAAATTCATAGACTTTTTCTTACAATAAAGGTTTCCCATAAGAATTAAAAATTTATTTTTTTTTTTTTTGTAATTTGTGTTACAAATTTTCCACAATTTACTATGGCACGGTCTTCGTTTTAAAAGTTTGGTGGATTCAGTGGAGTCATGTTAAGCTTAAAAAATAAATTTTATTTTCATAGTGTCTTTACAGAGTTACTGTTGCTTTGGGTAAGAGGCAATGCGCCCAAAATATGCAAGCAAGACTGTATATTTGACCAGAGTATGACTTGAAGGAGTCAAATGGTTGGTTTCTATTGCTTCGTGTACGAGTATGTTCTGTGCTATACATGCTGAAGAGTTGACTAAAAAACACCAGAAAAGCACAAAAAATCATTTAGAAATCCTTAGTTTTCCTCAAGGATTTTTATAGTTTATAACTAATTGCTTTGGCTCTTGCTTTTTCGGCACTGCATAGGCCAGAGATTATTTTCAAAAACTCTATATTATTTCTTTGCTCTTTTTTCTTTTTAGTTGTACTTTTAAAGTGAAAAAATAATTACTTGGTTATAACACAAGCAAAGGAGTAGGATGGATTTATAGTTGAATTTAAAAAAAATATCTTTTAATAATTAAATAAAGGATTTCATTTAAGCCCTTTTTTCATTTTGTGGTAAAGAGAGACATATGATAGTATTTTTTTTTTTTCTTCGGGAAGAGAATTTAATTTTCTCTTTCCATAATTTTAAAATTTTGTTGTCTATCTGAAACTCATTTAATAGAAGGGCATACATACGTATATTTGATGTATGATTTTTCTTTTAAGAATATTTTAAACAGTTTTAATAGAACTTTAATTTTAAACTGTCTCTTAAAATTATCGTAGAATTTAAATTTTCCATCATTTTGGCAGTAAGTTGCTGAGAACTGGTTTCGAGTTAGTAGTAGGAAAACATTACATAAGAACAAAAGTGTGTTTTCATTATTCATCAATATTAATATTTTAAAAATTACAATTTACATAATTTTTTATTAAAATCACATCTTATATGGCCAAAAAGCTGTTTTAACTGCGTCAGAATTATGCTATAAACACATTTAATGCCATCGATAACCGAACACAAGACTAAAAATTCGCTAGCTACAAAACTAGCCACGTAGCCAGCTACTTAATTATAATAACGACTACAGCTACAAAATAAACATCTGTTATGACCAGGGTGGATAAACAAATAAAATATTTCGCAAACGTTACCACAAAGGCATAAACTTTTCAATTTTTTTTTAATGGTATTGTACATTAGCAAAACCAAAACAAATACTTTCTAAATGAGAAAGAGCGCAAACGAAACAATTAGCTTTTCGCTCTTCTGCTTGCTTGGTTATTCCGTTATATTCGTATAATTTGCTCTTTTTTCTCTTCTTCTTTTCTTTTTCTTCTCATTAATTTTTTGTTCTACCTACGCACATTTCAGTTAGTGTATTTGTAGTACTCAAAACAAAAACAATATACAAAACTAAATGGGACAATCGCTCTCACTGTTTTTGTTTTGTTTTTGTTTTACTAATTGTAAAGAACAAAACAAAATGAGATCAAACGTTTCGTTTTGTTTATTTTCCTACTCTGGTTTTGACACAGTAACAACAAACTATTAAATACTTACCAACTTTAATAACACAAAAAAGAATAAATAAATAAATAAAAATTGATGAGAACTAAAAATTTAATTAAAAATAAATTAAAAATTACATAAAAACTGATGTAAATAAATGAAATATGTAAATGAAAACTAAACAAAAAATGTAAACAGATGAATTTTTTTTTTCAGTGGTGCATCTCAAATGTTTTTCGCATTTTTATTGTATATATTTCATGTATTGCGTTTTTTAAATACCCTTTTTCATGCATCTTATTGTATTGACAGCACTGTTTGTCGCCAAAAAAAATAGAAATTAGCCTAAGTTGGCTACGGGCTACAGAAGAAGTCATGTGGTCGATAGTCGTCTTGCCACTAAAATAATTATTCTCATATGCACACACATATTCTATTTTTGATAACTTGTAGTCAATGGTCGGTAGCCTTTAATGTGTTTATAGCATTAAGGAGACTCAATCACTTAAAAAATTTGTCGCCCAAAAGCAAAGGTTCACTTAAAGAGAAAAAGAACTCAGGCGAGCAGTTATAGCAATGACTGTCGAGTACAATCACAACATGGAGCATACAGATTGCTATGCTCTTCTGGTAAATATCAAACCAAACTATTTCAACTGTCCTCTACGACCGAAGGTTTAACGGGGATGCGTGATATAGTGGTTAGAGCGCATCGCACAGTGAGTCAAGCAACCCAGGTTCAAATCCCAACAAAGGCGAAAAAATGGAAATTTAAATTTGAGGTTTTTTGAAATTATAATTTAAAAAAAATAGGTCACTCTCCCCCCCCCCTCCACGAAGTGCACTTACAAGAAACCGCTCCCTAACATTCCACTTTATTCCACCTGATCAGAAAAAAAAGCGCCATATACTGGGAAGTAGTAGATAACAGCAAACCTACAATATCGAAACCCCGCACCACACACAAACAACACACAACGACAGATAGGGCAATTGCTGTTGATGAAGGGTGAAGGTACATATAAACGCTGGCCTTTGAGTGATCAAATCAATTGACAGCAATTTGTCTCATTCGTAAGGCACTTGATACCTAGAAAAGAAAAACTCTTTATCTCCATCTACAAATGCCAGTAAAATGCACAGTATCAGTAGGGGCTTACTCTGGTCTCAGTAAAAAAAATATAACCTTAGGACCAATAAAACTAAAGGGTGATTTTTTAGCTATTATCTTTTTGGCAACACAGCTGACGCACGTTTCGTGTTTTGTTTCACTGTCAAACATCTTCAGTTTGGTCTATAATTTAACCATGAATCCTCTTACAAACGAACAACGCTTGCAAAAATTGAATTTTATTATCAAAATGCGTGCTCTGTTAAGAAAGTTCTTCGCGCGCTATAGCGGCCAGTGTTATTCTTGAGATACCGGCTGAAATGTTGACCGCAGTCACGGTCAACATTTGAATGAAATAATCTTCAAATATTAAATTATATGGACCGTACTATTGATTCAAATAAAGATTTCGTTAATTTTTCTGATTTTTATGTTTTTTTTTTTTACTTTTCTATAGCTCTTAAAAAATCACACTTTACTATTGAAGATCAGATACAACTGCTAAAACGTCAGTACAAATATGTAAATTTAAATTACAAAAACTTTTTGCAAATTATAGATCCGATTAATCCTTAAATGATTACATAACACTAATATGTATCCATAAAAAAATTTAAGACTGTAATAGAAATGTGCAAAAGCTCACGCAAAACTTCTAAAGGATTTGAATTGCCAAAACAGGCCCGTTTGGCATCTCCAGATTGAATAATGTATCGGTTGAGCACACTTCTGTTGCAAAATTGTCTTTACTCTTGAAATATTATAAATCAAAACTAAATTATAAGAGACGATTATCCAACTATGTACAGTTTTTTGACGGTGATCCAGAGCGCTTTATGTTTTCTTCACGCGCAGTTCCTCATAACTGCAAATTAGAAAACTCAGAAGAAATTATTTATTTATTTATTTATTAATTATTAAAGTCTATGGAAGATAATCCGTACAGACTAATAACACTACATATAATGCTTAAATAATAAAATTGAAACAAAAGTGTACAAGAGAAAAAATAAAAGTAAATGTGAATGACAATGTTACGAATTAAGAAATATAATTATCTTATTCCTAATAGTATTTAAATTCAAAGTAAAATCAACAAATTCTGATAAATTATTATATTGGCGACAAATTATACCGACTATTTTTGGGAATTTCATATAGAAAACATGTATTTGCTGTATTAATTGCAGTTAAAATAATGACAGAAAGACAAAATTTCATATAAGTATTTGAATATATTTGAAATTATTTTGAATGTATGAATGTGCCGGTGTAATGCGTTTCATTTAGATAATGACTTTGAATTAAAAGTTTTCACAAATTAGAATTATAATATATCCTCGAAATCTATTGTATCTTAAATTATAATCAGACAAAATAAAATTTTTTTAATACATACATACATATAAATATAAAAGAAAGAATTCCATATTTTTACAACGTTAAGTAGCAATTTTCAAAGTGAAGTAAATTTATTTACCAACTTTGTTTGCGTAACGTATTATAACTGGCAGCAATTATATTTCAATTTAAATTAGAAATTGATTATAATTTTATTTGTATTTCATCAAATTATCAGATCAAACAAAAGCAAATTTCTTGTAAAACCAAAAAAAAACACTTGGTTCTAATGTGTGTGTGGCTGTCGGAATGTTTTATTGCCTGAAGAAGAGTATAAAAACTCAACTGCATTTAAAACCGCAAAACAGACGAAACCACAAATAGGCAAACAGTCAGGCAGGCAGTCAAGTATAGAAGTATCAGCAGGCATGTTATTGCAACAGGAGCATAACTGTGGCATAGCAACTTTAATACAATATTTGGGTGAATTTATTCAAAAGAAATTTCAATTGTTTTTTAGAATTTTTGTTTTTTTGGTTTTGTTCTTCAATAAATTTTTATTAAATTTACAGTCAACACTTATTATGCCCATTTTACTTCGGTTCTTATTGTTTATGAGACTCGTACAAGCAATAGCTTTGAGGTTAACAACTTGCAACAACAATATTTGGATAGCGTACAACAGGCTTTCGATAACCAATCAAGACATGGTAATATCATTGGAATACAATGGATTCATGTGAATGGTGAAAATGAAACTGAAGAAAAATTTAATGAAAAGATTCTGAATGCTGTTGACTTGGTTGCAGTGGAGGTAAAACCTAAAAAAAAAACATATTTTTAAACAATTTTTACCAATTTACTATATAAGTATACAGAAGTACATATGTATATGCGAAGTATGTATGTATATATGTTAACATACAACTTATGATTTATTCAGCACAAACCTTAAGCCCATTTTAAGGCAATAAATTTATTCAGGTTCTAAGAAATATTATTATTTTTTCTTAAAAGATTTTTGTATTCAAAATTAGCAAAATCAATATAAAACATGCTTAACTAAAATCTATAATTGGTGTAGCAAAAGTGCTGTAAACCAGATTGACAATAATAATTTCAAAGTGATTAACTACATATGTTTAAATAGTGAATTCATTTAATATTAAATTTCTATAATTAATACAAGCTTCAAGGTATTTATATAGTGTGTCAAAATTCATGCCATTCAATATAGATATGACTTCTCCACTACTCAGAACATGACTACCAAAATATATCCTTCTAAGTTTATTGTAGATTGGACAAATGGACCGGGGATCGTGGTATAGTGATTAAAGCGCATGCACAGAAACTCAAACGTCCGAGGTTCAAATCCCAGCGAAGGAGAAAAAAAATTAAAAAATTAATATGCGGCTTTTCAAAAATTATAATTTAAAAAATAAGACGTCCCCCCTCTCCAAGAAGTAGATTTTCACGAAACCGCTCCCTGACATTTCCAGACTATTCCACCAAGAAACGAATGATCAGGAGTACAGCACCACCTTCTGGGAAGATACACAAAAAAGGTGAACAGAGGTAAACTTATAACACTGGCCTTTGAGTGATCAAATTGACAGCAATTTATCAATCAAGTTTTGCATAGAGATCATGAAATTGTGAGTCTGCACCAAGAAGTTCAGAATCCTCCTTTTCCTTCAAGTCTAATAAGCGTATAATCTCCATCTAATGTGCAACTATACAAGTACTCGTACTGTTGCTATATGGAGAAAACTGCAGCTGATTACATAAATGAGACCATTTCTTACCACAAAGCAAGTTCATCTCTATGACTTTTTCAGTAAATATACGTGACAGTCTTTGAGGACTCAGGGAGAGTATTTTTTTCGTATAGGAAATATGCATTTTTAACGTTAAAGTATACATATAATTTAAACCAGTTTCCAAATAGGGTTATCCATTTTGCGGTTTAAAAAGTAAACGTAAATAAAACACATATAAAATATTATTTTCATGATATTTCTTTTCTATTATAAAGTTTGAACGTTGACATTATGTGTGAAACACTACATCATTTAAATGACCTCCACGTGAAGTGATGCAAGTATTGATTTTTTTGAGGTAATTTTCGACCACTTTTTGACACATATTGGGCGGTATCTCAGTCATAACTTAACGAATGTTGGTTTTTAAGTTCTCAAGAGTTGCAGGTTTATCTGCATAAAGACGGTCTTTCGCGTAGCCCCACAAAAAAAAAGCCGACGAGAAATTACGTGGCCAGGAAATCTCTCTTGCAATAAAGCCATATTCGCTCGAGTTGTGTGGCATATGGCACCGTCTTGTTGAAACCACATATTCTGTAAATCGTATTCTTCAATAGCAGGCAAAAAAAGTCGGTTATCATATGACCATAACGCTCCGAATTGACGGCGAGAGTCGTTCAATCGTCGTTTTTGAAGAAGTAAGGTCCAATCACACCTTCGGACTAAAGAACGCACCAAACAGTGACTTTTTCTGAAGGTAATAGCCTCTCTTCAATTACTTGAGGATTCTCAGAACCCCAAATACGAAAATTTTTTTTTTATTAACATACCCACCGAGTGAGAAATGTGCTTCAAAGCTGAAGAAAATTTTGTTCGAAAAATTGCCGTCCACCGCCTGTTGTTCAAGCACCCATTCCACGTATCTACGACGTTGTGAATGGTCAGCTAGCTTCAGTTGTTGCGTGAGCTGGACTTTATATGGTTGTAGGTGTAGATCTAAATGAAAAATACGCCATAATGTGCATAAGACAGTCCTAATGCCTGAGAACGACGAGGAATCGACACATTCGGGTCTTCGGCAACACTTTCACTTACAGCAGCGATATCTCTTCAAATTTCTTCACAATTTTGCCAATTGCTTGCGTAGTTGGACGGTTATGTAAACCATAATCTCCTCTTAAAGCACGATATGTGGCTGTGGCAGAATCACCATTTTTGTAGTACATACATACATACATAACTGGCCTTTACAACCCTGTGTCAGGATTGCGGCCTAGCTTCTCGCAGCACACATGTTGTGTGTGTAAATTTTTATCCCTGAGTACCCGGACCTACAGTTTAATGTCGACTCCGAACGACAGACTTGAGAAGCTTGTTCATGGCAATTAATTACTCTCAGAGCTTTTGCCAGAAGACTGCTGAGAGGTAGTCGCCGAAAGAAATATTTGTTTCATATTTCTTCTTTTTTTTTAAGATGTCGGAATCAGGGCTCATGTCTTATTAAGCCAACACACTAACCACTAGACTACGCCGACTACATAACAAGATAGGTTCTCTAAAAAAAATATAAATGCATGCGGTTTTTATTTATTTATTAAGCCAAAACTATCATCACGAACGATTTAATGAAAACCCTTTAAAGTATAGACCTATTATAAGGTACAATTCCTTATATTGTATAATGTAGCGTACGAACTCTTAACAATTGCTGCCAGTGTCGTGCCATCAGAAAAGCTTTTTATAAAAGCCTCATAAGTTAATAAAATATTATTTTTACAAGCTCTAAGCCAAAATTATTGGGACTTACTAAATTATTTGCTAAAACAAAATATTTATTTTTATTAAAATTTGTATATTTTTTGATTTTTGATTATTTGATACGATACATCGCAAAACATCGATGTAAGTTCACGATGCATCGCAACGGAAAAAACATCGATGGAATTTTTTTCGTGAGCATGCCTAAGTTACATATGTTGCAGATCTATAAGATCTATATAAAAATCAAAAGCAGTTACTACTTACTTGGAAATTACATGTGCGTGACGCTTACCGAAGCCCTAGCAGACAAGCAAAAATTTAAATGATATTATGCACTCTTGCGGTTTGATTTATATTTAAAGGAAGGAAGGTCTTATAAAAACCCTTTATGTATGAAGCCTAACCGAATTTCTGTGTATATAAAAATTTTTCTTTAATTTCTACGTTTTCCAAAATTGTATACATATTTTTTTTAACGAAACTATTGCACTAAAAGATATACACATCTAAGTAGTTTCACAAATGACATAAAACAAGTCTGAAGAATTTAATTTCAACATTAAAGTAATGATACAAATATAATATTATAGCACTACCTGATGCCAGGTCAAACATGACAAACAAAAAATATTTTGTAAGAAAAAAAATTAAATTTAAAAATTAATTTTTAAAAAATGTAAAAAAATCCTACTGCTTTAAAAATTTCATTTCTTGTTAGTTGCTTTTAATATGTAATTATTAAACTATAAAGCACATAATAAACAAAAAATTTTAGCTCTATTCTGACATAACTCTTGACACTTCTCTTATTTAGTTATCCTTTTGTGACCTTTTTTTTCGCCCGCATTTTTCTTAGCTTTTTAATTTGTCTCATATTTTGTTTTTATTTATTTTAAATTTTTTTTTTACTATTTTTCTTCAGGGTTTCATAACGATACTTGGAAATACTTCACGATTTTTACATGCCCGCTACTATGCAACTCGCTATTCAACTCTACGCCTCAAGGATAAAATCTATTTGTTTTTGTGTGAGTCAGAGGAGCAACCAGAAGCTTTTTTAGCAACAGAGATATTGCAGTGTAAGTGCAAAGATATTTAAAACAAGAACATAAGAAATAAAAATTTGTTTAGCAATTTTTTTTTTGCAATTGTTAGTTATTTTACAACTGCAGGCTTAATATTACAGGTCACATTTTGTTGAACTTTTATAACAAAATCTGTATGAAATTAAAATTTTTTTAATATTATTTACTGTTCTTTTTTTATTTTTAATAAATTTAAGTACAATTTTAGCTGCTGCAATTGACAGTTATTAAGAAACTTGCAAAAATAAAAGAAAAAACAAATTCTTGCTTCAGCTGTTAAAGATGTTTTTATTAAATAAACTGGCAATTTTGGCTGTTGGCCATTAAATTACTTATATTAAGTCGCATGAAATTAGAGGTCGAAAGCACAGTGTTTTATAGTAAGAATCAAACGAAATTTCTTCTTAAATAGATAAATGTGGTCGCCGTCATCTAGTATTTAGTGCGTTGGCTAACTAGACAATAGCTCAGGCTTCAAACCACAGCTCTGAATCTTGAAAAAAAATATATATAAAAATATTTCTTTCGACTACTACCTCTAAGCAGTCTTCTAGCGGAACAAGCTTCTAAATTCTGTCCTTCGGAGTCGACATTAAAATGAAGGTTCATGTAGGTAGTTGTGTATGCAGGTCAAATGGCTAGTCAACCAAAAACTGATTAACTACAATAGCACAAAGTGCCGTTCTGAAACCATTGCAGAACCAAACTGAAATCACGTAAAATAGGGAAAGAACTACAGCCAATCAGAGCTGTCTACAAAGTGGAAGTGGAGCAAGACAAGGGGTCTAGGCCTGTACACTGCGTCAAGCTATTGAAAAAACGCACCTCGAAAAACTTAAACGTCTGACTACCAGACCTGGGCAATCACAAAGAAAACGTAATTCCCATACTAATGGAAAAAAATTGACACCCACAACATGGGAGCTATTCCGTTACCCTGAAACAGGGTTGTAATGGCCAATTATGTATGTATGTATGAAATAATTACTCTAATGCTGATCTACTTACAAGAATTTGCTGAAATTTTAATGAACTTTTAATATCGACTTTTTTTATGCAAAAGTTTATGAGAAATATTATTGTTTTTCACAATAGCTTTGCCTTGAAGTATTGAGTTGTTTTTATTTTTTAATTAATTAATATTTTTACAGAAATCTGTGTAAGAGTTTACTTGTTGACTTATAAATAAAAAAAATATAACAAAAAATTTAATTTGTTCGTTGCTAACAAGTTAAGCAAATATTTTGTACAAGCTATCATAATCTATCAACCATTACTTATCAAAAAAATCTATTGTGCAAAACCTGTTGTATTAAATTTAAGTACTTAACAATTCACAAATGTCATAGAAGTGGTAAAGCATTTGTTTGCAAGTTGCACTACATTCTCAAAGAAATACTAAATTTTCTGCCTGTGAGTCATAGTGGCCTGTAAGGTAATTAGTCTACACTACTGAGCGAAAGATTCTTATTTAAAATTATGTCTAGGGATAATCGAATGTGGCTTTTTGTACGTACAAATATTGGCTCCAAGCTAAAACGGAACAATCATGTCCCTCGTTTACATACAATAGTTAGTCCATTGCTCTTCATAATGTGATAACAAAATATATTGGCCCGTACGACAATTTTACCATTCATATGCTTGTTTCGCCGTGGTCTAGTGGTTAGTGTGTTGGCTTACTAAGACGATAGCGCCGGGTTCAAATGTCAGCTCTGCCATCTTGAAAAAAAGAAATATGAAAACTACCTCTCAGCATTCTTGTGGCAAAAGCTCTAGGAGTAAATAATTGGCATAAAAAAGCTTCTCAAATCGACTTTAAACTGTAGGTCCCGTTACTCATGGATAAAAATTAACACACACAACATGAGTGCTGCGAGAAGCTTGGCCGTAACCCTGACACAGGGTTATAATGGCCAATTACGTACGTACGTATGCTTGTTTGGCCACCTTGAAGTCTTGTGTTAAATTTAAAAGTAATACGCGCAAGGCCTTTGACAACCGTAATTACAGCCATATACAAATTAATTTAAATTAAGCATTAAGATGGAAGATCATTTATTTGGGAAAATTTTTTTAACTGCATGAATTTAACAGATTATAAATTGTGTCCAAGATCTCTAATTGAAAATGTATTTTACAACCTTCAATGTAGCAGAATAACAATTATATTGCTCATAAACTTCAAACAACGGGTGCTCAAGTGGCCTAGTTGGTTGTGTGCTAGACTGCTAGTGCGAGAGTTGTGGGTTCGATTCCCACAAGAGACCCTGGTCTGTGGCACTACATCTAGTAAAGATCTTAGTCACTCGTCTCGGAATAATTAAATATAATATTAATATTCTATTGTAATTTAAATTAAAAAAAAATAAAATAACCACCACGGCTGCAGTCATACATATTTTCGATGTCGACTAATGTGCATAAAATGAAATAAGAAGATAAAAACAAAAATAAACTCTAATTCTGTTTCATCCAAATAAGATGGCAATTACAAAAACTGCATTGATGGTAAGAAAAGGAGAATATAACAGAAACTGTTGTGTGGCTTTACTTCGGCTAACTCATATTGAAAAAAGGAATTTCGGTATGTGATTTCGTGAAAAGTGTGTATTAAATAGTTGACATTTGGTCTTGAATATGCACAGGACAAAAAGAACTCTGATCTTACTGCCGTAGCTGGAGTCGAAAACATATAGTCAGTTTGGCTAGTGTGCTATTCTTTCACGGACATCATTTTCTCCTTTGATCATCTAAAAATATTTACTGCCAAAAATATAAAATTCTTTATAGAATTCAACCTTGATCTGATTAAAGCGTTTCTGACAAAACAAATATTAAATAAAAATAAAACTTCCAACAATTTTTCTGTAATAGAAAACACTGTAATTTTTCTTGCAAAAAAAATTAAATTTTCATTTTACAACTTCACTTTTGTTTATTTGTTTTTCTTATTGTATTTCAGTTTATCCTCATCATTTAATGGTGATACCCAAAACCAAATATCCTGTGTCTAGAAGCCAAACCAAAAGTAAAGAAAACACGAAAGAAATAAAAACTACAGCAATAAGTAACACTCAAAAACCAAATATTAAACAAACTTCTATGGCTAACAAAGAGACAAACAATGGTAAAAACAACTTAAAAAATGTTACAAATGTTGTTGGCATGGAAATAGTTGTTAATGGCTTTACAACTACAATTGCAACTCCTACTTGTTTTTTTAATATTTTTCGAGCATCTCAAAAGAACAACAACAGCAACATAATAAACAAATACCGCGACATCAATTTTGAATTGTGGACACAACAGTATAGCGGTGCTGAAGGCAATTTAAATGCCATCCACCTGAATACATACATTAGTGGTAATGGTACATTTGCCAAAACTGTTCAACTTTATCCGAATAAACTTTGGAATTTACACCAGCGTACAATGAGAATTGGTTCCTTAACGTATGTGCCATACGTTAAAACTTATTATGTGGTAAGTTTTACAAACTGAATATAAGGAAAGGAAAACAAAGAAAGAAAGAAAAAAAAACTAAAAAACAAATACAGCAACAATAGCAACACTAAACACATACATAAAAGAACATTTATTCGAAAACAAATAATATGGACACCAATCCAAAGAAAAAATTAGAAAAAGTAATAAGAGAAACACAACAAGTATTCTAAAACGTTTTCTATTTTAAGATAAATATTAGGGGAGTTTCTATTCTTGTTAAAGAAAAATATAAGCAAATAATTCTTTGTCTTTTAGAAATAACTAGCTGAACCCGGCGTGCTTCGCTACCCCTTCGTTATGTAATAAAATTAAAAGTATTTATATATTTTGCAGACAGTTGTGAGAGAAAGAGGGTGAGGCTACCCCACTATTTTATTTTTTTTATATTTTATCTGAATTAAACAAAAGGGGGCGGTGAAGTGGGCGTGGTTCATAGTTATATTGCGACGTTAAAAGTATTAAGAGCAATATACTACCAAATAAGAAAAAATTCGTTGGAAGGAACAAATTTGTAGATAGAACAAAAAGTTTAAAACTTTCAAATAAAATTTGGAGTAAAAGGGGCGTGAAAGGGGGCGTGGCGTAAGAAACTTTTATTTCTACCTCGCCTGGAGTATAATGTGTATACAATTTGAAGTAAATCTGGTAAAAACTATATGGGAGCAATTACATAATTTTAAAAAAGTGGGCGTAAAAGTGGGCGTGGTCGAAAACAAAGTACCCTATTAATCATGCCAGAGTCCCAGTTAAATTCTGTAAAAATTTCAGGAAGATCGGTCCAGAGGTTTGGTCTCCTATAAGGTACAAACAAACAAACAAACAAACAAATAAACAAACACACATTCAATTTTATATATTTAGATTAGCGGTATTGAATATCCATAAATAATTAATTTTTAATGTTATTCTTGATCTTATTACCAAATTTCTATCTACTAAATAAGAATATATTTTCATTTAATTAGAAATTGCATTTAGGTGTCCCAGAAGACTAGTAGATAATGTGCTAAATAAATGGAAATAATATTCGCTAAGATATTTGTGCATAAAGCCGCGTTCAACATGTTTCCGGTTACAGCTAGGCCAGTCTTAGCAAAATTCCTTGTTTCCTCGTGACACACACCAATTATTTAACATACAATTTAGCAAAATTTGTGTATTATTTTAACAGATTTCTCTTTGTATATATTCTGTAGTGAGATATTGAACGTTCTGTAAAAATTTAATATTCTCTAGTCAAGTCTATCGTGATCAACAATCATACAGCAGTAAAGTATCGACTATCGGCTAAGTATCGGTATCGACTGCAGCCGATCGCTTGTCGTCTATGTATGAGTATCTCTTAAAGCCCGGTAAAGACTTATGCCAGTATTCATAAAAATTATTTTAGGTTTATTGAGGGTTTATTTGACAAGTATTGCATAGAAATTTGTCAAATAAGTCCTTCATAAACCCAAAATAGTTTTTATGAATACGGGCATTAATGTTCAAAAATCATGAAAAAAATAATTTAAACCCAAAAAAAGTTTTCCCCAAAACCTTAAGACATGTCCTTAACTTTAAAAAAATGCTTATTTTTAGCTGTATTGATGCTTCGAAGCGTCAATAAGCAACTGACTTGGCATATTTAGAAAGAATAAACTAAAAAGTATCAAATCGCACGACTCTGGAAATAACAAAACATTATTTAAAATTTTAGAGAAATTTCAAGAGATTGAAAGCGTTCAGGTATGGTCCGGTATGTGCATCATGGCAATGTACGCATACATACATTCATACATTATTGGCCATTAAAACCCTGTGTCGGGGTTACGGCCTAGCTTCTAGCAGCATTCATGTTGTGTTTGTTAATTTTTATTCATGACTACCTGGACCTGCAGTTTAAAGTCGACTCTTAACAACAGATTTGAGAAGCTTTTTCATGGCAATCAATTACTTCCAGAGCTTTTGCCTGAAGACTGCTGAGAGGTATTCGCCGAAAGAAATAATTTTTTCATATTTCTTTTTTTTTAAGATGTCAGAGATGAGATTTGAGCTCGGCGCTATCATGCATCATGGCAATGTACGCACTGCTAAAAATATCGCTCCTGATAGTGATAGTGCAAAGAATATTCCGCATTTGTCGATTCCTCTAGGATGCTGACAACAATTAGGCCTAACTTACTTTGTATTTAGATTTGCACCTCTATACACATTAAGTCCACCTCAGGCAACAGAAAAAGTCAGCTGACCATTCGCAATGTTGATTTTTCTAACAAAATTTTGTTCGGTGAGGAAGCTTATTTCTCAGTCAGTGATTGCGCAAAACCCATTTGACTGTAAAGTGGGTTTTATGGTCCGAAGGTATTGCTGGGTCACATTTTTTCGGAAATGAAGCTGGAAAAGTCATTATGGTCAATTAAGAGGGGTTACTTTGTATTTCGATTCAAATCGAAAATCTTACCAATTCGTACAAATTTACGAATTTTCGAAAAATTTTTGTATTCATTATTATTGATTTTTCGAATGGAAAATTTCTTTCGAAAGCATTTTCGATTCGAATCGAAATAAAAAGTCACCCCCCAGAGCTCTACTTTTTTAATCCACCATTGAAGATTATAAAGTGGACGATGTGTGGTTTCAACAGGTTCAACTGCAACCGAATTTGGCTTTACGGCATAAGAAATTTATCGAGCTCGCAATTTCTTGATTTGTAAACGTCAATTGGACGTCAACATCATAAGATTTTACACCGATACACAAGATTGCGTTTACACGAATAGTAACACATTCGTCGTACAACAACATCGGCCGAAAACTATCTTAAAATGCTTGACCTTAAAATTTTAAATCAATATTTTTAACACCTTTACGAGGTTTCTAACAACAGTAGTAGTAATAGTCATTTACTATTGATGAATTTTATCCAAATATTTCCTTATTTGTTTTTAACACCTCTAATGTTCATGTTAAAAAAAAGAAGATGAAAAAATTTCAAGACCAAAAAAAAAAAAAAAACTTTTACCAACAAATAGTTGTAATGGTATTTTCAGTCACAATTGTATATATTGTTGGTTTAAGTTTTCTTTTTTTTATCGAAGTAACTTTGAGGTACAACTTTATTTCTGCCTTATTTAAGAGTATGTGTTTATCTATGTTTTTTGGTTTCTATTTGTGGGTTTTGTTATTGTTTTTATATATAAATATATACTCGTTCATATGTATATGTATGAAGTCAGTAATGGTGTCACTTAATTGTAAACATATGTTTTGGCACATATTTATCTTATGCTTAACTAGGAAGGACAAGTTATTTGTTTTTTTTTTTACTTTTTATTATTATTTTTTGGGCTTCTGCCAAAGGCGTATAGACGTAGAGCAGAATTCCTTAGAGTAGAGTAGAAGGCGTAGAAAACTTTTGTTCACACTCAATTGTCAATCTTGTCAATTTAAAATACAATGCCAACATAATACACCACATAAAGTAATTTGTATTGCCTAATGGCAGTTGTCGACGTTAAATCAGTGTAGCATAGACAGAAGTAAAGACAAACAGACAGATATAGGCATAAGAGTGGATAGACGGTCCACATGTTTTTACACTCATTGATTTAAATGGCCTTTAAAGAGGCGTATTTAATTGTTCATCCCATTAACTGAAATAACCAGCTAAAATAGCCAACAAACATATAATTTTCACAGCAAATTAAAGTGAAAGAAACGTATATTGTTGTTTAAGGTACTGATATAATCATTTACTTACGTTGCTATAAATCATGGTGTTGAACATGACAGGCCATACATATGTATATGAAGTAAAAATGGTTGTTGGTAAAGACACTGAAATGAAAGAAAAAATGAGAAGGAAAAATTAATTATTAAATTATAAATAGTGATTTACAAGTACAGCTGGTAAAGCTTTTCTAAATAATTCAAAAATTTGTTCATTTGTTATTGTAAGTAGAAAAGTTCAATTCAACACTAGTTGTTAGTTTTAAAAGAAATCTAAAATTATAATAAAAGAAGCAAGAGTAAAAAGATTAAATTGTAAAAGAAATTTAGAAGATATAACATTAAAACAGGAACGTATACTACTTTATTTTGCCGCCATTTTGGTAAACATTAGTTCTGACAGGTCATATTTGGCAGTCGTGCAGTAAAGACGTAAAAAATTTATTATGGAAAATATTCCTGTAAACCAACGTGTTTTAATCGTTAAAGCATTTTATCAAAATCAATCATCGACTACTGTGACGAGGAGAAAGTTACGTGAAATTTTTGGGAGAAACAACGTTCCAACAAGTCGCACTATTTATCGTGTAGTGAATGATTTCGAAGAAAGAGAGAATGTAGCTGATAGGACCAAGCATGAACTTCAACGTACTGCTGTTCAAAAAAGTGTTCAAGACAATCCATCAACTTCAATTCGACGCAGTGCTCAGGAGCTTGGACTTCAAAAACAATTTGGGCCAGAATTTTGCAAAAAGATTTGCATTTGTTTCCATTTAAGATTCAGTTGACACAAGAGCTTCTTCTAGAGAACATTTATGCCGCCGTACATATGCCAATAGTATGTTACAGCTCGCCATGAGAACCTCGATTTTCATGAAAAAATCATAATGATTGACGAGGCACATTTTCATTTAAACGGATATATGAATTTCTGTTTATTCTTATTCTGTTCTGGACAATGAGAAACCCTCATCAGTCACCTTTGCATCCATTAAAAGTGACAATCTGTTGTGCAATTTAGTCAGGAGGAATCATTGGACCTTACTTCTCTGATACAGAAAACGGTGTAGTAGTCAATAGGGAGCGATATCGTGATATGACCGAAAACTGTTAAATGCCACAACTGCATGCTTAGGGCTTGGCTAACATTTAATATCAACAAGACGGTGCAACATCGCATACAGATAGGATTACAATGGAATTACTGCGAGACCTCTTTTCACAACTTGTTATATCAAGGAATAGTGATGTTGATTGGCCTCCACGGTCGCCTGATTTGACTCCAAACTTCTTTTTGTGGGGATGTCTAAAAAGCAAGGTTTATGCAAACAAACCAGAAACCAGCAAACAACTCAAAATATTCGTTATGAAATTATTGAAATTCCGCGTGATATGTGTGAGAATGTAATGAAAAATGTGCTCAAAAGGGGTCGCATTCATAAGCTGACCGAAGCGGACATTTATCAGATATTGTATTCCATACATAATTGCCGAGATAAAATAAAACATTTATCAATATAAGATCCATACTCTTTCATTTAATCAAAAATTATAAACAAACAAAGTAGTATACCTTCCTAGCGGATACCCTGTACATTTATATTAATTATATATTGTCTATTAATTATAATTATTTCTAATATTATTAATAAAGTGCAGCTTTAAATACTTTTATAAACTTTAAGAATCTTTTAAATTAAGATTAGTGTTTCGGAGAAGCATTACGTATATAGACGTATAAGTGACAATTGTGTTTTGTCACCTGTAACTAGGGATAATCTGAATATAAAGAAGGCTGACGCTCTTCATGTTCTGTCGACTCATATGACAGACAATTATGATGCTCAATGGAATGATCATATCTTTCGAGTATAAAAATTAGTATCTGGTTCTGGGGTTTTTGAAATGGTGCAAAGAATTCTTCACTCTATCTGAGTTCCTTGTAATTGTTTTACAAGAATTTTATCTAACCCAAAATTAAATACAACTTTAATGAAAAAGTTGATACTTTCAAGTCTATATTGGAACTTCTGAACTGTGTACATGGAAGAGATTTTAGGGTATCTTTGTCGATTCATTGAAGCAATATGTCGTGACTACCCGTATCTCTGCCATAACACATCCTTTTGACATCGATTGTCCGAACAATTACACAACGCATTGAGAAAAATTCCTTCTTTAATAGCACTGTTCGTGCATGCACAAGGAAGAAAGGGAAGGAAATTTTTTTGTATAATAAATCCCTCTATCTCGTCTACTTCATAATTTTTATAAATATTTGTATTATAATAGATATCATGTATATGTGTATTCTTAAAGAAAGTATATACGAGTATTATTGAAAATTTTAACAGAAATAAATTTAATTTTGCATAATTTTGACTCTTCTAGACTGCTGGCCTCGGTGATGTCGACTCTATTAATTCTAAAGCTCCAACACAAACTGTACAATTTTTAGGTGCTGAAGCTGAGCTAGTGAAAACATTCTGTAGTATACGTAATTGCCATTTAAGGGTAAAACCGTGTAAGTAACATTCGATACACATATGCTTTAAAAATTTGCCAAAATACTGGTTAAATTTTACCAGATGCTGCTGATGACTGGGGCATTATATTTGAAAATGGTTCAGCTGAGGGTATGTTGGGTGATGTCTACAAACAGGAAATAGAAATGGCTATTGGTTGCATTTACAATTGGTATAATAATATAACCGAAACTTCACAATTTATAGCAAGATCAGCGGTAACCATTTTAGGACCAGGACCAGAGTAAGCTGTTAGAACTACGGGTATTAAAGTTTTCTTTGTTAATCACTTCAGTTCTTCTTAGACAATATGCGCATTGGCGGACTAACATTATTCCATTCTCAAACTCTTTATGGATATTTTTGGTTTTTACCATGATAATATGCTCTTTAATGTTTCAATTTATTAAAATCGCCTCATTTCACTTTAAACATATGTACGCTGTTCGCCGCAATAAATACCTCAGCCTTAAGAATTACGAGAAAACTTTACTGGATATATTTGCTGTATTTATACAACAGCCCTCGGCCGATACAGTGTAAGTTTAAGAGGTGTTTTTAACATAT
This sequence comes from Metopia argyrocephala, assembly GCA_963576795.1. NCBI lineage: Eukaryota > Metazoa > Arthropoda > Insecta > Diptera > Sarcophagidae > Metopia > Metopia argyrocephala. Next base: position 49,802,690 of record OY756211.1, on the reverse strand, counting down.
AAAATTATTTTTATAGAATATTATCCTCAGGCTACACCGTTTGGCCACACGAATTTTTTTGGCGTTTCTTTTGTGTGCCACCATAACATTGGAAAATACCTATAGCGGTCAATTGAAATCTATTTTGACCATGCCTTTGTTTAATGAACCCGTAGACACGATGCATAAATGGTCTTTGACCGGCTGGAAATGGTCCGCACCTTCAATAATATGGATACATACTGTGGAAAATTCCGATTTGACCATGGAACAGCGTTTAGCTAAACAGTTCGAGGTAAGAGATTATGAATTTCTTTATAATGCCACCTTTTGGAATAACTATGGCATTGGAATTGAGAGGGTTTATAGTGGTTCATTTACATTTGGTGATTACATTACAAAACCGGCTTTAGAAAATAAAGTGGTAAATAAAATTATAATTTTTTTTATACAAAAGACATATGCAATAATTCCCTATCTTTAGATACCTAAAGATGATTTATATTTTGACTGGACTCGTGCTGTAGCGATAAGAGGCTGGCCTTTAATGCCACTTTTAGATCGTCATATATTGATTTTTTTGGAATCAGGCTTGTACATACACTGGGAACAGCAAGTACTTTAAGCTATAGCTTTAAAACTTTTCAATTGTTCATTAATCCTTTTCTAATTTTTCTATTTTAGTTCAGTTACATATTCTTAAATCATCAGATACAGGATATTTTAAAGAAACTCTCCTCTGGGGCTAAACCAAAGTCGCCTCCTCAGAAACTAACAATTGAACATATATCGGGACCTTTGTTTATTTTACTATTCGGTTTCTTAATGGCCTTTATTACCTTTATGATTGAATTATTTGGTCATCGTTTGAAAAGAAAATTATTCAATACAAGTTAAGTACTATCTAAGAAAATGGCATAAAAAATAAATTTATGAAAACAAGAAACAAAGCTTTTGCAAATCTGTAGTAACACTTAAATATATAAATAAAGAAAACGGAATAGTACACACTAAAGACGTGGAAGATAATATAACAAATTGTTCTCATATATATGAAAGAAATTGCATATAAGAAATATTGTATGCTTTTGCTTTCGAACACTCACCATAAACAATTCAAGAGAAATAGTTCTTTTGAATGTTGCTGTGAATTTGTATCTGATGTTTACTTGTACCACAAACAGGAGACAATCTGATATCATCGGAAGTTGCAGGAATTATGGTAAATTATAAAGGAAATGGTGTTGTTAAATTTTCTGACTGTACCACATTATTCATTACTCTGATTGTTATTTTTATGAATATATTAGCTGACCCGGCAAACTTTGTTTTGCCTAGAAAAGTATAGTTTTTGTGTGTATTTAAAATACGGGCACAGGATCAAGTACAGATAATATTTTAGGGAGATCGGTGCAGATAACTTATCTTTATTTACAAAAAAAAATAAATATGAAAATGTGAATAATAAATAAACTATTGAGTAAATTAAAAAAAAATATTATTGAAACACTCTGTGGTAAACAATATTTTTCGTTTTGTCGTCAGGTGCGAAAACGAATAAAGAGGATGACTTTCCGACATGGGAACATGCAACATAGAGTTGATCGTGTGAAAAACAGTCATTCTCCAAATTTAGGCCGCAGAACATAATTTACCTGCTTGGGGGAATAACTTCCCCTGCCCCTAAAAAATATAATTCTAAATATTTCTACTTATCTTGAAAGCTTTATGTGTTGCACTTCTTTAAAAGAGCGATAAAATGTGTTTTACCTTCTGCGGGATTACCCCTTCCTTTGCCCTTATCTCGCTTGGATTAAGCTGTATCACAAAAGCTAGTGCTGGAAGCATTCGTACCATGTTTAAAGGCTTTATGGAAATCGTAAACAGGGTTTTAAGTTCATGGAAAAAGTGGGCGGTGAAGTCGGCGTGGAGGTATAAAAAATAGAATACGGTCCACAGTCAGCTCTACTAAATGTACAGACAAAATTTTATAAGAATCGGTCAGACAATCTCGGAGAAACATTGTGACATCACTCTATACAAAATGTATGGGAAAATGAATTTTCTTTATAATATCTTTTTCTAAAATATTTTAGATCCGGTCCAGGCGTTCTTGAATTATAAACGTAGTAACTAACGCCACTTTCTTTTATATATACAGATAGATATAAATGTGGTTGTGGGTCTAATAAGCGTGATTTTTATAGAGTGTCACAAGTTGGCAACACTGCTTTATTGGACCGCCCACTTAATAGTTGATAGTTGCTTCTTGTTAAATTTGCTTTGAAATTTCAATATGAATCGACTTACACAAGAGCAACGCCTGCAAATTGTTGAAATTTTTAATCAAAATAATTATTCTATTCTATTGATATTGATTTTAAATTTCCATTTACAACTTCATTTTCCAATGGAGACCATTTATTTTTGAATGGGTACATAAATAAGCAGAATTGTCGCATTTGAAGTGAGAAGATTCCATAAGCTTTTGTCGAAACACCATTACATATATAGAAAATTACTCTTTGGTGCGTTTTATGGGCCGGCGGATTGGCTCATATGTATTCAAAAACGATGATACTCAGAATGTTACTGTTAATGGTACTTCAATTAGTGGTATGAATATTGCTGACATGTGGTTCTAACAGGATAAAACCACACTCCACTCAGCGAGCGCTACAATTGATTTACTCAATAAAACTTTTAATGAAAGAATAATTTCACGTAATGTCTCAACTAATTGACCACCAAGACCGTGTGATTTAACCCCATTGTATTATTTTCTTTATGGCTATGTTAAGTCACTTCTCTACTTCGAAAAATTTTTGAAAATTGGTGTTCCATATTGCGATTTCTACGCGCCAGCCGCGTCGGGTACATGTCAGAAGTTATATTTAAACAATAATTTGATAAAATTTTCTTTTCAATAAAGCCCGTTATATTGATATTAAAAATATATTTCATTGCTTTATTGTGATTTAAACTTGTGACACTCTATAAAACACCTCCATTACTTCACTTTCTTAATGCGTAGAAACACCATCATAATAGAGCACAAGTACTAGGTAGTTTATCACACATAAATAGATTGAAAAAATTAAAAATAAACAATTAAGTTTAACATTCAAACTTATGGAACAAATAAGAGCTACCCCGAGAGGCCCTTAACTTTTTCACAGCGCATAATACAAATTATAAATACTTTTTTCTACTATGAGTCTATTTCTAAACGGCATAGGTCTATTTGACCAGGTAACGATCACCATAAAAATTTTTAAATCCATTAACTTGTTCTAAAAAGTTTATAAATTCAAAAGTTTTATTCTATTTGATTGCGGATCGTGATCAAGCGACCGAGGTTCTGGGATTGAAGGATAAAAATTATAAAAGTAAAATTTGCGGTTTTTCTAAATTATAACTTAAAAAATAAGAGGTCCCCCCTCCCCGCCAAGAAATTGATCATCAAAAACCGCTCCCTGACATTTTCAGTCTATTCTACCAAAAACGAATTATCAGGAGTACAGCGCAAATTTCTGGGAGGATAACAGCTAACCTACTGAAAACGCTCGTCACTCACTTTTAACATCCACCGACAGATGGGGCAAATTAAGTGGTCAAATTGACAGTAACTTGTTTCACCAATAAAAAGGCGAATAATAAAAAAATCGATCTATGTATCTTCTAATTCCAATACAATGCATTGTATTAGTAGGGGTTTACCCCTAAATGTTGACCTTCAAAAAAAATTCAGCAAAACATCCGACTATCAATATGATTCGTATTTTTGCATAAGAGCCAATTGAAACTATTTACTTAACTGAAGATTATAAACAGTTTTCACAAAGAATTGGAAAGAGAAACATTCTTATTGCACCTTCCCAAATACATAAGAAGAAAATAAAAATTAAACTGAAAGATGGCAACATCTACAGACTCTAAACTTTAGAATTTTTTGTTTGAAATAAATTATTCATTCGTGTACCTTCATTAAGCCAAAAATAGCAATTTTATGCATTATAAAATATTTAAATTATATCTTTAAACATGTGTGTTGTGGAAGCATATAGCTAAACATTATAACTGCGCAGCCAAACGTACATGAGTCACTGCAATGCTCGTGTTCACCATTCTGGCAACACTATTTAATAGTAACAGAATGTGGATTGTAATATCAACACACTACAAACAATTTTACTTATATTCTGAGCAACAGACAACGAAGAAAATTGAAAGCAACTAAGAAAAATTCTTAAAAATATAAAATTATATATTTAAATTCATTAAGTTCAACTTTAAATAAAATATAAAAACAAAAATACAAACATAAAACACCAAGTACTTCAATTTTAAACTGGGAGACAAAATTAAGAGTTATAAAAGAGTATCACCAACTAAAATTATTGCCAGCAATTAAAGGTAACCAGCATCAACCTCCTTATCCACTCCAAGCAACATCCCCAGGTAAACAGGCGTATCTAAAATAACTCGTCAAATAGGATTAAAAAATATTTTGTTTTGGTTAAAAAAAATTTGTGGGTGTGTTAAAGAAATATATAAAAAATTTCTATAAATCTCTTTTTATTTTTATTTTAAAAAAGTTTTTTGCTGCTCCTGTAAAATTATATTTTTGTTAACCAAGCGTTCTGAAACTTTAGCTAACGATCTACTTATATTTATCAGAGAATTTACAATTAATTATAGATAATTATATCTATTAGATACTTATAATTAAACTCATACAATGGGTCACTTACGCTGTGTATACTTAATATTTAATTACTTTTCAAAAGTTTCACATACGCCACCATAATACCATAACATTTATTCATATCAGTGTTATCAAGTTGGGTATTGTTGTTCTTTGGGAAATTTTGGGGAATAAAACTCTTTTAGGGAAAAATTTTTGGGGCAAACATTTCAGTCAGTATTGAGGTAAAAATGATACAAAGTCGGCTGGCTGATATCATCGAATTGTATTTTAATAGAAAGTTCGTACGATAGGAAAGTGTCTCTGTGTCCTGAAACTTGCAACTATTTTATGTACAGACATAGTACAATGATTCAAATTTCCTATTACCTACTTAATACATATTTACATGGTTTTAAAGCATAGTTCTTAAAAATTTCCCAAGCTACGATATAAAATTATAAGTAGAAAAAAACAATTAGAAAAAAATTGTAATTGAAAGTAGTAATTTTATTACTTTTAATGTAATCTCTGAAAATCATATATGTAACTCTTTCATATATGATATGCTTCATACTCTTGCTACCTATAAAAACAACTAGAAGCCCAAAGGGATTCAAAAAAACTTTATATATTCTATGTCTTGGAAAGACAACTCACAGGTAGTAGTTTATAAGTGTTTTCACTAAAGAATATAAACTTTTTAGTGCGACAATTCTTTAAAGGACAAGAAACCTGATATAAAAAATTGTTTAATCTATATAAGGTATTTGTGGTGAGAAATCAAAAATAAATAACAAATTCAACTTGCTATTTCTGCAGGTACATCTGTTATAAGAGATGTATTTTCTGTACACCCTCACCTCACTAAATTGAAATTAAAAAATAAACTGAAAATTTTTTAACAAAGTGGCTCGTCTACGCCAACAAACCAGAAACGTTAGGGGACTTGAAAGCCAACATTCGTGGCGTTATTGCCAACATACGGCCCCATATACTCAAAAAGTGGTTGAAAATTGGACCTATAGAATTGGCTTTATTGGAGCTAGCTGCGGCGGCCACATGCCCGAAATCATATTTAAACATTAATGGCATAAAATTATCCTTCTAATAAAGCCAAATTGATGGACATTAAAACGATTTTCTTGTGTTTTATTTCAATTCGAAGTTCTATACCTCTAAAAAAAAACACACATCTGTCTGCTCTTAATTTTTTTAATGTTTTTATTGCATTTACGAGGACATATTAAAGTTTATGTAGCATAATTCTTTTATTTTTAATATCATGTTAAACATTTTATTGTTCATTTAATTAACAGTGCAATAAAAATTAATCTCTCATTAAAACTGTACCAGTAATATTTTTATTGTATTGAAATAATTAACAAGTCCCAACAAATAGGAGAATACATTTACAAATAGTTGGTTTAATGAAGTGTTTTACATACATATATAACTTTGAACAACAACTTCAAATGAAATACATATTTATTTACAGTCTGAAAACCTCAACACGTCCTAAAGAACGGCTATCAGTAGGAAGGGGTAGGGGGGTGCGTGGTATAGTGGTTAGAGCGCTCGCACAAAAACTCAAAGGACCCAGGTTCGAATCCCAGAAGAGGTGAAAAATTAAAAAAAAGTTAGTTTGCGGTTTTTTCAAAATTATAATTTAAAAATAAGAGGCCCCCCCTCCAGGAAGACCATCTACAAAGAACCGCTCCCCGACATTCCACTCTATTCCACCTTAACCAATGTCAACAAAAAAACGAATGATCAGTGAAAAAAGCGCCACCTATTGGGAAGTAGCAGATAACAGCTAAACATACCTAGCGAAGGCACACTCATCACACAATTAACATGCAACGATGAGACAATTGCTATCGATCATACAAGGGTGAAGGTATAGCACTGGTCTTTCAATGATCAATTCACAGCAATTTGTCTCATTCCTAAGGCGCTTAATAATATAATAATTAATTGTAATATATGTACTGTCCTTTCTAAAATTCCAATACAATGCACAGCATTTAGTAGGGGTTTTCCCCTGAGTATTGGTCTCAAAAAAAAAAAAAAAAAGTCTATTTACTATTCAAAAGGTTTTTTATTTTCAGTTTTTTGGAAATTTTGTCACGTTTAAACTTTTTAATGTAAGAAAAAAAAAGATGAAATCAATTTAATTTTACTTTTTTCATCATCACGGTCGATTAGTACAAATTTTCATTTTTAATATTAAAAACATGCATTTTCATTTTTCTCCACAACAACGACAACTTAAACAACATGATTAATAAAATGCGAGTGTAAAATCCTTTAATCGCCTGTTTTTAATTTTTCTTTCTTTTTTTTACTTGTTACCAATTCAAACAGTCATTTGTACTGAAATAAGTAAAACAAACCTGTAAACAAAATTCATTCAGAAATGATATACGAAGAGTATGTAAAAGTCAGCTATAGTAGACCGTAAAAATACTTAAAAAATTAAAAATTTTCTAAAAAAACAAGGGAAATTAAATTTTACTCTTTATTATTTATTTTCCAATAGTAATGTACCTCTGTTTAATCAAAGTTCATATATACATACAAATTGGCCATTACAACCCTCTTTCAGGGTTACGACCTAACTTCTCGCACCACCTATGTTGTGTGTGTTAATTTTTATCCATGAGTACCGGGACCTACGGTTTAAAATCGACTCCGAACGACAGACTTGAGAAGCTTGTGCATGGCAGTCAGTTACTCTTAGTGCTTTTGCCAGGAGACTGTATGTATACACCCTATATAGTGTTTTTTCGCTCATTTCTACTTTTGCCAAATGTAGTGTATTCAAGAAATAAAACTGTAACAAAAATGTTCCATATTATTACTGGTCAGGCCATGTTTGAGTGTATATGTATTTTGTAATACTTTTTGTTTGTTCTACAAACATTTAAACCAGAGACACTCTCCAGTAGCGTTGCCATCCATAAAAATTTATTGCTACCAAAATTTGACTAAAAATCTACCCAAAACGTTGGTAGTTTAACAAAAATCATGGTATAAAAATTTTAAAATTTACCTTCTCTTCGTAAAAAACTCGCTTTTAAACACATTTAAGCAAGAGAGAACCCGGTGTCTTTAATATTAAATATTTTTTTCCACTTGATTGTAAGGCTACTCTAAAGAGAATATAATTTTGAATTTTAGACAGATTTATTACAATATCAGAAATTGTTTAAAACTTCATTAATTAAAATAATAAAAAATGTTCACTTAATAAAACTTAAGTTTGATTTCTTTTTTACAGTCTTTTTTTAAGAAAAACATATACTAAAAATAGCAGAAAATTGTAAGAAACTCAACTAGAACAATATGGCAACTCTGCTATTAAGTATTACAGATGGAAAACATGTCAGTGTGTTAGAAGGTTAGTGCGTTCACGTACATTTTATTGAGTAACACTACTTTTATAAATATATACTCATACATATGTATGTGCGAAAGGCAGAGAGTGTATATGTTTTTGTTTGCATGTAAACACTTCATAAAAATATTTTTTTTTTTACTCAAAAAGTAAAGTAGTTTTTATATCATTTGTTGTTGTATTTCATGGCAATGTTGTATGTTTTTGTGTTGTGTTATGTTGTGTTTTCGTAATGGCTCTGATTGTTTTCTCAGAATTTGTCTATTTTTTTAAGCCATTCGTTCTCTTATTCTCCCTCTTTAATTCATTTGCCTGCTCTTTATCCTTTTATAATTTGAATTTTTGTTTTTTCCTTTTGAATGTAACTGTAACTATTTTACTATTGCTCGTTATTGTTGTTTTTATTACTATTAGTATGTACTTGGGCAATTGAATTGCATTTCAATTGGTGTTTAACTACTTTGACTTTTAGAACTTTTTTGTCATCATGTTATGTCTTGTTTTACTTTACCTCCCACAGATTTGTTTTGTATTCATATGATTGTTTTATTTCCATTTCGTATGTACAATAGAGTACAATTTACAAACAGACAAGACTTTAGGAAAATACATATACATACACATATGTACACTTATAGGGAGCCATTTAGAGATTGTGCTTGTGCTTACAGACATGCATGTATGTATGTACATGCAGAAAATTGTATTTATGGTGTTTTATATGCACAGGTACTATATACAATATACATACATATGGATATATATATATACGTACAGTGTATTGCCTATTGTTGGCCTAAATACATATAAATATGCTGCTTGACCCATTCTACGAGTATAATCCAATACACACACATAAGCATTCATGTGCATATTAATGTTGCCGTTTTTTTTTTTTTTTCTTTTTGTAAAATTAAACTTTTTTAAGTAATTCTTAAAACGTTCTCGTCCTTTGTTTTTGATATTTTCTCCATCCACCCTTTTTAGTTTCTTATTAAATGTGTCCACTGGAGTCGTATTTATGGATTGATAGAATATAATTTAATTGAGTATATGTTCATATATTATGTAAAAAAATGCATTAACATGTACTCTCGATGGGAAAAAAAAACTGAAAGATTTTTTTTTCTCGAATTATAAAAGGCAATTAAAGAAAACTGCTAATTAAATCCTTTAATGTCTTCTTCCACAAAACAATTTACTGGTTTGATATTAATTTTTGAGTAAAATTCTAATAAAATATAAATTAAGGATGTCTGCTGAGTTTATTTAATTAAGGTTATGTGTCTACAATTATTATATATTTCATTTACTTTTATTATTATTTTAATCTTTTACTATATTTCGAAATGAGAGTTTCGTGCTATACTCTATCAAACCCCTTGAAGATATATATAAAAACAAATTAGCTTTTACTAGATCAGTGAATAGAGCAGTTCACCTCTGGTAGTGATGTGACTCTAAATAAGGTGATGATTTGTAATACTCTAAATAACCTTAGAGAATGTACAACAAATAGCTATTTAGCAGAATTGGAATTACATTAACAATCATCAACAATGGGAAAACCCAGCACTAAGAAGATTAGCTAATGGAATTGCAAGCCTCAAAAAGCACAGATTTAGGACTAGTGCTGGTATGTATGTTGAGATCTGCAAGAACTATTTTGACAGAAATGGATTGGTATAGTAACTGATACGCTTTATCCGGGGTCTGCACGAGATATGAAACGAAATATTTTTATATCTGCGTACGTCAAATTCGATAGCCGATATAATTTTGTTAAGTGTAGACTGCGAATCAGCTATCATAATATCTATTATGATATCGATATCATAATATATATTATGAAAACAATATTATGATATGAACTGTCAAAAACAGCTCATATAGAGAAACAAAACAAAAAAACAAAAAAAAACTGAAATTGAATTTTTTGAATTCAATAAAATAATAAAAAAATAAAAAAAATATATTAATTAATAATAATTTAAAAAAATTACTGTACAAAAAAAATTAAATATTATAATATTTCAACATCAACTTGTTCCTGTTGTTAGATATGAAGAAAAATATAAAAATGACATTAGATTATAATGTTATTTGAAGGTAATTTCAATATGTATTATACATAAAATATTTCTTAACTCCTCTATTTTCGCCATTGACTCCTGATGGCCAATATGCTGATCTATTTGCCGCCCACAATGATCTTGTGATACTAGCTTATAAACCGACTCTTATATCGTTTCTTGATGGGCATCTTTATAATATACTCGGTTTTTTTCACACTTTATAGAAGAGATCATTGCACTTGCAAGTAATTCTTATCATTATTCTATTATTGCCTGTAGTTCGTTCTACAGGTTTCATGAGATTTCATATTTGGCTATGAAACCTTATGTTGAGACATTGTTGTTTTGCTGTACTTACATAACATAACTGGCCTTTACAACCCTGTGTCAGGATTACGGCCTAGCTTCTCGCAGCACTCATGTTGTGTGTTTAAATTTTCATCCATGAGACCGGGACATACAGTTTAAAGTCGACTCCGAACGACAGATTTGAGAAGCTTTTTCATGGCAATAAATTACTCCCAGAGCTTTTGCCAGAAGACTGCTGAGAGGTAGTCGCCGAAAGAAATAATTGTTTCATATTTCTTTTTTTAAAGATGTCGGAGCTGAGATTTGAACCCAGCACTATCGTCTTCGTAAGCCAACACACTAACCACTAGACCACGGCGACTCTACTTGTGTATTGGTTATTCTTATTTTATAATTTTAATAAAATTAATTTTATTTTCTGTAAAATGTACAGTTTTCATAGATATTTGGTGCTGCTTGAAGTTTTATTGCAACTATTAAATTGTCTTAAAGGAGTTTCATTCTAAACTTTATTACTGTTTATCCTTCCAGTTTTCATTCTTTTCATCTGACTAACTTTGTCCTGTTTAGGAAATTGAAAAATCTTTCGAATGTTTTTTATAGCACAACGGTGGCTTAGGACGAATGTGTAACTTAACTTAACTAAACAAAAAAAAAAAAACAAAGTTTTTTCAACGGTTTTAACAAAAAAATAAAAAGAAAAAAGATAAAAAAAAAACTTTAGATTTCAAGAGAAAATTTTAACTTTTTATTCCGCAAATATCGTTATTACTTGTGCCAAGGCAAACAAGAGGAAGTGGTTTAAGATTGTCAACAATTTCGTTTTTAACTTTTTTCTTTATTTTTTTAGAAAAACTCTTTCCGTCAACAACTACTTATACATAAGGTTTGTTGAAAATTATTGTATTTGTTGTATTTCTTTTTATTATTTTATAGTATTTCGATAACATTTTAACGTAATCAATTGATCAATTTATGGTTTAAAATATAATTAAAATGAAAGGACTCATATTTTGTTATATGTTTGTTGAGGACATAAAGAACTGCTAGATTTGATTTGCCAATTTTGTCAAATAAAATTAATTGAATTTGTTTTTATAAAAAGAAAAAAATCTGTAAAAGTTTTTGCGAATAAAAAAATTACGCAGTAGGCAGTGGAATAAGAAAATTGAAATTATTGTGTAACTTTTTATTGATTGAATTAAGAGTTAAATCTTAAAAATGGTCTCAAAAAAGGGAAAGAATTCAGTTTCAATGTTTTAAATTACATTTTCTTTGAAGTTTGAAAAAACTGGCAGTAGTCAAGAAAACAATAACGAATTCACTACATCATCACATGAACTAAAGCTGTCAGACCAAGTGTCATTATTACTCTATTCCTTTTTTAAAGCAACTTCATTATTACTAAGTTGAGTTAAATAATCCATATATTATACATATCGTCGATGGAATTAAAGTACGCTGTAACTGGCAAAAAATCGAAAATACGTTTTTTGCATCATTTTTATCAGTAAAAAAATACGCGTCGATTGGTCCAGGTCCCAGATTTCTACGATGAAAATAAATTCACTTACGCCGCACACTGGTTCAAGAGCGGCATTAATTCATTTTTTTCATGCCTTCTGATCTACCTGATTTTTTTACAGTTTATAATAGACAATCTAGCTATCATGTACCAAAAATATTAGGCTTATATCTTTATTACTTTTTTGTCCAGAGACATTCAAAGTTGACCTAAGTGAATGCGTTTGAAATGACCGTATTATATATGCTACATTCTATCGCTTCATGCTTTTAAAATACTCTTGCAATGACACTAAAAAGATTTTTTTCATACAATTGGACGTTATTTATGATATATATATAAATAAAAAAAATTTTCAAATTTAAAAAAAAAAATTTTTATTACTACAAAAAATTGTCCAAAAATATATATTTTCTCCAAATTCTATGGATTGCATCTTCTGTGCACCAACGAGCCTCAGCCAGATACTTATATCAAATTAAAGCCTGAAGTCTCAGCTAATTATTTATTAAAAATTCAGCTGCCCGTTTTTGCCCCTAAGCAATTCCGGTTTAAAAAACTAAAATTAGTTAGGAAAAATTTCTTTCACAATCATGTAATTTCAGTAGACATTTGTATTAAAATCTGTTGCATACTCTTAGGATTGCACTTCTCTGCAATAGATTTTATTGCAACTTGTCAGCAGTTTTCCCGGCCATTTTCAGAAAATTCATAAGTTTGTTTAACGATCTGTAAAAACTTGTGGATTTTTTTTGGGTAAATTCAAAGAATAGGCTTTTAGGGGTCAGGACCTATCCTTTACTTAAAAGAAAAACTGCAAATTTTGAGGCTTAGAAGGCAATTTTAATTCGGTCATATCTCCTACACTTAATACGCAATCTAAACAACTTTTTCTACGAATTATAAAGGAAGTACTGTATTTTAATAAAAACTGCATTGAAAAGTTATCAATGAAAATATCTGACATATACAAGCTACTGAACTGTGTAAAAATTTTCCTCAGTTTTCGTTTTACAATATTTAAGTGACTTCAGTAGACTTTTTCTAAGACAAAATATTTCTTTTTAATCAAATAAATTATGAATTTCTCTCAGTGAAACACTCTTCTTTGGAACGGAATTATTTGATTTGTAAAAAATAGTTTTAAAAAATCGAATTTTAGGCACCAAAATACCGCCTACACAGAGTGCAAGACGGTGCGATGGGTGTGGCAGATTTCAATGAAACTTGGCATGCGTCATTTGTTTTTTCTAAGTACTATCGGGCGTATGTATAATGAAAAGTAAGCAACTCGTTAGCATATGGGACAAAAAACTGGCAAGTTTATCACCCGCTATAGACTGATATTATTAAAACTTTCCACGACATCTATTTGATAACTAGTCAGAGAATCCAAAAAATTAAATACCTTGTACGTTTGAGCAAGAATTTCCACGTATAGGAATGACAAATTAGCCACTGTGTACAACGACCTGCTAATTTTTTATTATAAATAAGGCTGTATATGTACTAAATTGTAAGACTTCTGCTTTTATACGAAAGGTTTTATGTGAAAATATCCATTTTGATTGTATTTGCGGTGGGCGATGGGTGTGGCTGATTTTCATGAAACTATTTTATTTTCTTAATTTAGTCAATATAATACTCTGTGCCAACTTTCAAGTTTCTAGGTCCACTCCTTATAATTAACGCCACCAATCATATGAAGCTGAACCAGTGTGCGCCGTCTGCGAAATGAAAAATACCAGTGTATTTGTTCTACTTTTATGAAAGTTTTTTGGCTCTGGTGAACATTTAAGGTTTTGTCAGTTACAGCGTTCTTTAATTCCATCGACGATATATTTGCATATACATATATATAAATCTGTTTGTTTATCGGTCAATCACGCCTGAACGATTAAGCCGGTTTTTATGAAATTTGAAGTATAGATTGCTTAAACCACCGAATGCGAAATAAAGTATTTTTTTTTTTCAAAATTAGTCCTGGGCCACATGAATTAAATAGTAATTTTTGTATATCTTGAGAACGGTTGATTCTATAGTTTAAAACTTTGGCCTAAACGTTTTCACGGTCAAGAAAACTCATCAGTCAGAAAGTGGGTGGTTAAGTTACAAGTTAAATATTGATTTCTTTATATCATGAGAAGTGTTGAAGCTGAAGTTCCTGAATTTGGTCTAATTGACTTCGTAGTCAATAAAAATCATTAGTGGGAAAAAAGGTCAGAAAAGTAGGCGTAGTACCTCTTACACAAACTAATTATTGACTTCCGTATATCTTGAGATTGTTTACAGCCAAAGTTTCTGAATTTGCTCTAAATTACTTCGTAGTCCCTAAAAGTCATCAGTCAAAAGATGTAGACAAATAGTAGTGGTAGGTGTAGCGAAGCACGCCGGACTTAGGCTAGTATATATAAATTTCTAACTGGCGTTGGTAATAACAATAAAATTTTTAAAGCAATAGCATTTAAAATAACAACAAAAGCAATTTAATGTTAACTTGATAAAAATCAAAGTAAAAATTGTGTCTTTTTATTTATGTCAATGTCAATTAATTATTAACACTGACCAACAAATATCTACATACTTACATACATAAATGGCCCTAACAACTATGTGTCAGGATTATGGCCGAGCTTCTCGCAGATTATGCATGAGCACCGGGACCCGAACAACAAACTTGAGAAGCTTGTTTATGGCAATCAATTTCTCTCAGAGCTTTTCCCAGAAGTCTGCTAAGAGGTAGTCGCAGAAAGAAATATTTTTTTTATTATTTCTTTACTTAAAGATGCCAAAACCAGGCTTGTACCAAAGCTCTCGTTTTAGTGAGCCAACACACTAACAACTAGACAACGGCGACGAACAAATATTTACTTTTTGAAATTTTGCAGATATATTATTATCCTATTCGATATATTTTGGTGTGCTTATTTCAAAAATAATACAAGTTTTTAACAGCTCTATTTTTCAAATTGTGCAAACCATCTACGTATAAGTTAACGGTGCACGATAAGTCATTTTTAACTGGTATGTTATGACAAAAAAAAAATAACAGGAAATTAAAATTGCTATAAAAAAGACACTATTTGAACGAACAAGATAATTTTCGTGTAATTTGTGATAACTCTGCGAAGAATCGTAAATCAAACATAGACTTCGTTAAATTTGCGTCTTTTGACTATTTTGGTGCGAATATTAGCGCTCTGCGGAGGCCAAGGTTAAGTTAGATAACATGACATTTACTAATTGTAAATAGTTTATTTTGATTGGCTTTTTTTGTCAGATTGTAAATTCGACAAAATTTGGGTCTTTCATTAGTAGATTAATTTGTTAGCTTTTAACTTTTCTTTGTTCAGATGTTCTGGTCTTTTTCCACACATAAGCAAAACCTTAGTTATTTTTGTTAAGGGCTTTAACAACTACCAAGTTTTATATGAAGAGATGGTGGCAATATATTTCGATTGTGCTTATATAGCGGAATCCCTCTGTAACCACACCTTTTGAGTACAGTTTTATTTTTGCCGCGATTGCTTACAAACATATCGTCGCAAGAATTAAAGAACGCTGTAAGTGACAAAAAATCAAAAATACATTTTTGCATCATTTTTGTCAGAAAAAAATTGGCGTCGATTGGTCCCGGTCCACATAAGGACAAATAACCGAATTACGACGACAAAAATGGAATTTTTTATTTTGTTAAATTTGACCATTATTGCACTTAATATGTTCTATATACCAGTAGGCAATCAACCTATAAGTATTGATTTTTTTAACACATTACATTAGCCTGTACGTGCATGCAAAGTATGTATTATAACCTGTTACACTCACTTATACATACCTGTCATCTACATCTGTAACGTTTATTGTTGCTCAACTTGACAATTTCTTGTAAACTGACAGGTTAACGTTTTTTAAGTATATTTTTATGCATCAGGTATCTAATTTTATATACATACATACATACATAACATACATAACTGGCCTTTACAACCCTGTGTCAGGATTACGGCCTAGCTTCTCTCAGCACTCATGTTGTGTGTGTCAATTTTTATCCATGAGTACCGGGACCTACAGTTTAAAGTCGACTCCGAACGACAGACTTGAGAAGCTTGTTCATGGCAATTAGTTACTCTCAGAGCTTTTGCCAGAAGACTGCTGAGAGGTAGTCGCCGAAAGAAATATTTTTTTTCATATTTCTTTTTTTTTTTTTTTTTGAAGATGTCAGAGCCTGGAGTCGAACCCAGGGCCCATGTCTTAGTAAGCCAACACACTAACCACTAGACCACGGCGACTACAATTTTATATACAGTTATTATTAAAATAGTAATTATATGTAGTGCACATATAGCATAATGTTTTTATTATGAAATATGCTGAAAAAATTACTTTAGCAAGAGCTATAAAAAAAGTTCCAAATAGTTCCACCACTTTTCCAAATAGTTTCCACTTTTCCCCCCGTTTCCCCCTTCAATAAATACAGCATATTTTTCTTAGGTCGTACACTCAATTCTGAAAATCCCGCGTGCAAACTAAATACTTGTTGGCTATACTGATGTATACTTAAAGTGCTATAAAAAGGGGAATTCCCTTATTAAACTTTAACTAACAGAACCATAAGATACCTTTAAGTAGGTGTTATGAATATTTTCTACATATAGCATACAAATTGGAACTACAAAAATGGCAAGCAAGAGGTAGCAGTGCAAAACAAGAAGTAAAAGGAAAAAAGGATGAAATAGCCACTAAATTTTGTGAACAAATGGGTCTTGTTGTTGACCAGCCGAAACAAGGAAATAGCAATGACGGTAATACAGCACGAAAATTTTTTAAGAATCCTTGGCTTGTTTCAGAAGTAACTGAAATCGATGAAGTCTTAATAGAAAGAAATTATATTATCAATAATTTCTTTTGGATATTACATCAAGGAAGAAGTATTTAAAAACTATTGCTTTGAAACAACAGAAATGGTAATTAAACTTTATGGCTGGTATAAAATGAGTGCTACTGTTCATAAAATTTTATTTCATGGAGCTGATATTATAAAATTTTTACCTTCACAGGTAGGCCAACTATCAGAAGATGTAATTTAAGCAAGTCATAAAGAATATAAAAATTTAATACAATACCACTCCAGAAAAATAGTGACATATTTAACTGGATGCTGATTTCTTCGGACCCTGTTGTGGCCGACAAAAGAAAAAAGGCTAAAAAAATGAAGCAAAATTTAATGAAATTGTACTAAGTATGCTAAGGCTACCTACTTTCTGTGGCAACGAAGAAGCTAATTATGAAGAGGAACTTGATAACATTCAAGACTATGAAGATATAAATATAGAGTAAAATAAAAATTTTCTTATTGATAATTAAAAAAAAAATGTGAAACAATTAATTATAATTCTTACTATTTTAAGTAGTATCATACAAGTTGATAAATTTAAATAAAAACTTTTAAAAAATATAATTATTATTTCCGCTTTTATTAGTATTCTCGTTTTATATTTTTCATTGGGTCTAATGTTTTGAATTTGGATTTTTAGTTTATAAAAAATTGACATACCAAATCCCGTGCAATAAGTTTTAATTGAATTCGATCAATTCTTTAAAAATTGTCCGTCACATTGGATCCGCTATTTTAAATTTTTAAAATGTGACCTCAGATTCGTAATCAACAAACTTAAAAACCTTAAGGTACATTTATAAAAATTTATTGAATCCATATGCAGTAAATAATTTTGTCGCTCTAAATTTTCAATTCGTCCCTATGTGCGGTCCCAGATTTCTACGATGAAAATAAATTCACTTACGCTGTCTGCGTTTTGAAACTTACTTTCTTCTACTTTTATACAGGTTTTTTGGCTCTGGTGAACATTTAAGGTTTTGCCAGTTACAGCGTTCTTTAATTCCATCGACGAATATGGAAACAAGCGAAGTACACAATTTTTTACATTTTCATTTTATTAAATACCCTAAAACTTTTTAAAATCTTATTCTATGTAAGGGAAAAAAAACTAAAGCGGACTTTTTTAGAAAAAGTAAAAGTATTCTGTAAACAAAAAGTCCCACAGAGGCACTTCATTCTCGCATGTCTATGAAAAAATTTTAAACTTAAATACCGTTTATATACTCTGTTAAATTTAAATTGTTTAACTGCAAAATTATTTTGCATACAAACGTAATTTTAATTTAAAAGATTTTAACAATTTAATATTATGTTTTCAACCATATAGTATAAGTCAACACTTAATTTTTTTGTTTTAATTTAAATTAATTAAATAATTAGAGTTGTTACAACAATAACAAAAAAACAAATTAAGTAATTTTGTAAACATTGTCCAACAAGAAATGATAACAACAACTAATTTCAATTTTGTTTTTAAATAAAAGGAATCGTATTTATCATACAAGTGACAGACATGCAATTGTGAACACACACGCAGTCACTTATGCATACAATATGTAGACAAAATAGACAATAAAACTAACAAAAATATCACATTTAAATAACAAAATATACAAATATATGTATGTATACATGTTATATATATGTATGCACATACTATGCACATATGGATAAATATAGCAACTGACATAAACACATATTTACAATCTAATAAAACAGAGCCGTAATTAATGAATTTTTTTTATATTTTCTCACTACTCTTCCTTACTGTATGCATGTTTTTAAATGAATATGCAATTATAACAAATCTATGCATGTATATTCATGTGTATGCATGTTAGAGGATATGAGAAAATGCATTTTAATTTAATTGTGTTAATAAAGTCATTTTGTTGCAAAAAAAAAGAATTATTATTATTATTATAGTCATCATAATCTATTTTTATTGTTGTTGTATTATTTTCAAGTGAGATATAGATCAATGTTGACAATTTATAATTTCAAGGACGTATTGTTGTCATTGTTGTTCTGTTTTCACACACGTTTAAACATAAATCAAACGAATGTTGAATTAATATCAACACAAAAGACTATATTTTGTATAAAAAAAATTCATAAGAAAGAAAACTAACTTTGACATAAACCGACTAAGCATTGCCCTACAATTCTATGAACTATTTTAAGTGATTTAATTCATTTGAAATTTTTTTCAATACTTTTAAAACCCAAATTTTAAATTATAATAATTAATAGAATTTTAAATATTCTTTTTTTCATAATGTTTAAATACTTCTCATTTTGTAATAGATTATTTTGTATTATATAGAAGTTAAGATTATTTTATTTGTTTTTTCTCAGAAATGTTGCAAACTTTAAAACTTATTTAATCAAACTACACTATTTTAACTTTTTTTACACAATCTTAGCGTTCAAGCATTTCGTCTTGCGGGAGTTTATGTGCTTTATCCGCCATTTCATATTTTTTTTTATTTAAGACCAATACTTAGGAGTAAACCCCTACTCATGCAGTGCATTGTATTGGAATTTGAAGATACATACATAGATAGATTTTTATTTAATTTTGTTATTATGCGCCTTTTTGTTGATGAGAGAAATTGTAGTCAATTTGACCACTCAAAAGCCAGTGTTATACCTTCACCAGCAATTGCCCCATCTGTCAGTGGATGTTGAATATGAGTGTCAAAGTGGCATCATTAACTCGATATATATAAAATGGCGGATAGAGCACATAAACTCCTGCGCGACGGTTTGTTCCTTAAATACCGCTCATTTAGTGCACTAGTGATACAACTAAAGTTAGCGTGTGATACAACTCAAGAACTATTTTCAATACCTTGGTTGATATGGCGTCTAATCCGAAATAAATTGTGGATTTCACAGATTACTACTGTGGCCCTTGATGATGTGATTGTTGTACCTTCATTGATATTTTTCATTCATTATAATATATGTATGTACAATGTACATAAATACTCCGATTTCAGCCAATGGCCAGCCAAAATCTTATTGACTTATTGAATGGTGAGAAGTACAGCGCCACATTCTGGAAGATAGCAGCTAACCTACTTAGTGGAGACCCTCACCACTTATAATTAACATCCAAGGACAGATCGCGCAATTACTGTTAATCATTCGAAGGTTAAGGTACAACACTGGCTTTTGAGTGAACAAATGCCATCAACTTGTCTCATCGACAAGAAACGTGCTTAGCAATAAAAATGGGTTACATATTTTCACATCCCATTATGAGTAGGGTTTTACCCCTGAGTATTGGTGTAAAAAAAATACTCTAGTCTGACACGAGTATAATATCTACATGATCCACATAGAAAATCTTAGTTCTTTTTTGAAGAATAGGCTCATCATCGAATTTTAGATCTTAACCTTTCTTTTTATATTGGACTTTCTAAGAAAAAGCAAAGTATCCTATTCGGATAATGAGGCAACTATATGTATGTATAGCAGTGCTATAAAAACTACAATCAATTGGCATTGAAATCAAACTGATTTCAATCAAACTGAAATTTAGTTTAATTTGCTTAATTTTTTATTACCGTCAATTTGAAATTAGTTTATTAGAATCATGCGATCAATACAATTGCAATTAAACTTTTGTATAAAAAAATATATTTCACTCATTTCTACTGAAATTGCAATCATAGTTAAAATCCAGCGAAATAGCACACACTCGGAATTGTTGGCAATTCAAAACTGTCCGAGTCAGCTTTATTTCTAGCAAATAAAAATTGTATTTCAAGGCAGACTATAAATTAATTTTGATTGTTGGATTTGATTGCAATTAATGATTTCGTGAAACAATGCGATTTAATTAAATCGTTTGCTAATTTTAACAGGTCTGTCGTCTTAACATCATTAAGCAGGCTCGTTGATATAGGATATAAAATGTCCTTGATATGAAGTTTATACCAGCAATAGTAAATCTTTCTCTATTATAGGCATTTATGCATTCTTATGCCACATCCCCGTACACCATACCCCTTTATTATCATACCTAAGGGTTGTGGACTCGCCTTAGTTCTTCTATACCTTAAGAAATCAATGAATAAATAAATAAATGAAAATAAATTTTTATAAAACACAAAGCCGGATGTGTATTAATTACAATAAAGAGATACTAATTTTAAGAGTACGAACGCCATGTTGAGTATGCTTTTTAATTTTTACAGTTTTTTTTTCTTTATTGAATGCTTAAAATGGCTCGTATTTATTACCTCAAAAGTACTTTACAAACGGATATGCATATGGATGTGTATTTCAAAAAAAGCCACTTTATTTATGATTTGCGTTATGAAGTATTTTGTTTGTACTGGAAACTAAATTTTTTAATGACACAATTAAGAGTGACATGCATGACAATGAGAGATTTTTTTTAATAAACATGCTATTACATTATATAAACATAGTGCTATAAAAATAATAATAATAAATATAACAATAATTAAAAAAAACCTACGAGTACATACTTATATTATTTAATATTTAAATAAAACATCAAGGTTTTAACATTGAAAACATAAAACAGAACAAATAAATATCAAAAAACAAATTATTATTGAAAAACACACATTCTTTTAACCCATTTCCGCCCGCTGTACTATATATAGTACACAACTCAAAGTTGAAGTAAAAATTATAAAATGCAGTGTTTTACACGGGAAACGCTTTTTATCAGTCAATAAGAGTACACGCAACATCCACGTAGCTGTTGTTGAAAAATGTCAATTATGGGAATCTTCATTTTGGCTAGTTATCTAAGAATTTCCATTTTGGTGATTTATTTCTTGTGAGATTGTGAATGGTCATGTAGTTTATTTTACATCAGTTAACTTTGAAGAACGTTAGATGGCAGTTTATTTACTTGATAACATCACATTCTAATAAAAGCAATATAAAACGGTTTAGTTCGTATAGAATTTTTTGAGCTATAGCATATTAAGTACTGCTGTACTAAGCTTAGTATACCTGAAAAGACACAGCTCAGAATATTTTTTTTTTTTTTTTTTGTTTTTTTTCTTTTACTGTACTGTAAAAAATGTTGTTTAAATCTAGTCATAAATATTGAATATTAAAAATTGTTCTTGGTTTTCATTTGGGCGTTAATGGGTTAAAGCAACCACGAATGAAATTGCAATTTTTTAAAGGAAGAAAATGTTTAAAATTTTGCTTCAAACAAACCAGCAAGTAAACGTATAAAATTTAATATAAAAATTTGAATATTTTTTTTTTTGTAGTATAATTTAATTCCCTTGAAACTATAATTGATCAGATCCTCCATCTGTATTATTAAAAAAATATTATAGCCTTGTTAAGGGTTTATTGGACAAGAGTTGAAGAGAAGTTTGTCAAATACGTATTTAATACTCATACTCGTACTAGTACAATATTTTTTATTAATACGGCAGAGGGTAATGACAAAATTAACTGACTTAACAAAGGAAACACAACAAATTTGAAAATAAACAATATTTGTTTTTTCTCAGCCATATCTTCTTATAGCTGGTTACACTTTTCCAGTGATATCCAATAGCTTCGTTTATGGTAAAAGTTTTGAAGTGTGAAATAATACTAGAGAGTAAAATTTGGCAAGTAAGTTCACACTTTATTACATACCTCTTGATCCTAATTTACAACTATTTGTACAAAATGTTCATACATCAAATATCCTTGAGGATATTGCTGTTTTTTTTTTCAGAGTACTTTTTCCATATTACAAATGAAATTTAATCCTTAGATTCTTTTTTTGTCTGATGACTTATTTATTTATTTAATAAAAAATTAGTTCACATTAATAGTTTGCATCTTACAAAACATAAGCAATTAAATAAAATGAATATGAGTTTGTATTTTTAGATTTTGAGAGTGCGAACTAATTATAGGAATTATAAGTTGAAGAAATATAGCGTTATTTGTTAAGACAGATATAACTTATGAATACGTTAACTGTCAATTGACTTTCTGATGTTTTATGATCAGTGTGCTCTAGTAATCAAGTTTTACATACATACATACATATTTGGCCATAACAATACTGTGTCAGGGTTACTGCCTCGCTTCTCACAACACTCATGTTGTTTAAAGTCGACTACAAACGACAGATTTGAGAAGCTTTTTCATGGCAATCAGTTACTCCCAGAGCTTTTCGCAGAAGACTGCTGAGAGGTAGTCGCCGAAAGAAATAATTTGTTCATATTTCTTTTTTTTTTCAAGATCTCAGCGCTGAGATTTGAACGCGGCACTATCGTCTTAGTAAGCCAACACAATAAAACTTTAATACGGCGACTACACACAGCATATTTCAGGGGTATTTCTATAGATCTTAGACAAAATATTTTTGTCTTGATATTTTATTTATTTTATTTTATTAAACCAATTGAAATTTACAGAACTATGACTTTTAGAACATCTTTTAGATATTCTTTAGACAAAAATGTTCGCAAACTTCTGAATTAATTACGATTTTATACAAACAATTGTTAAATTTAAACATAATTTTTTTTATTTTCTTAATGACCAGAAACTTGTGGTTTTTATGTTTTTCGTTTTTTCTTTCAGAAGAAGAGAAAGTTATTTAAATAAATATGCTGGTTCAAAAATTAAATCACTTGTATTAAATAAATTTGCCACAAACAAATAAACTTTCTATATTTTTTTTTGTATGAATTGTGTTGCCACTTTATGAAATTTCCTTTACGAGTACAAACACTATAATATAGAAGAGTACTTTATAATTCTTTCCACTTTCCGTTACTCTACCTCTCTCTCTCACCCTATGAGCCTTTTTTATAATTATTTACTATTCTACGGTCAGTTTAGTTGAGTCATTGTGTAAAATCCCGGTCATGTGCAATCGTCCGGTTGGGAAACACGCGCCAACACTTTTCATTTATGGGCAGATTGTTTTTTTTTTTTGTTTCTTCCCGCACTTTTCCTTTTTTATTCATTCAAACATAAACTCTCCAATACGAAAGCATAGTGGAAAAACTCTTTTAAGTTGTAACATTTAACAAATAGGTTTCATAAGTTTGTACGAGTATACCAACAAAAACAAAAAGAGGCCAAGTGTTTGTGGAACCACCAGAACAAAAATTACAGCAATATAAGAAAAAACTATTAAAAGAGTGTGAAAAGTTACTTGGAAAAGAAAAGAGAAAAGAAGAGAAGAAATCGTTTACAAAGAAACAATATTTAGTGGCACTTTTAACATCATCATGATTGTCGGAGCACTATTTGACTGCTTTGGCCAATTGACTGGTTAGTTTGGATTTTTTTCATACATACATTTAAGTATCAGAAATAAAAATAAGCTTTTACGCCTAAACGCCTAAAGCGACTACTTTTTTTTTTCTTTCTTTGGTCAGCCATACTTTTGGCCACAATTTGTGTGAAAATGAGTTTTACTATATACTTACGTATATGGGGTTGTCTGTCTGTACCACACTTATCATGGCTATAATACTATACCGTGGCATTGACGATGAAACAAATATTACACAAAAGTTAAGGCGAACGATTTATTAATTTAAAATATTGTAGCAACCATATTAGAGTAATTCGCAGGATTTTGTAGTTTATTAAATTTTATAAATTGTTTTTTTTTTGTTATGATTATGATCTGATATTTTAATTAATAAACAAATTAGGGTGTATGATTTTAATTTAGCAGTTTATTTAAAAAAAAAGCACAGTTTTAGCTTATCTGACAGTCGGTGTAGTTTTTGAAAGTTCAACTTTTGTTCACTTCTATCAGGAATAAGTTCGGTTTAGTGTAGTGGTTCATGTTATGCGTGATTAGATGTGAATGGAGTGGACTGTATATTTCAATGAATACCAAACTTATTATATTTTGTAGATGATAATTTCTCATATGAGAAATTATATGCACAATTTAGGTGAATAAAGATAGAGAGTTAATATGAGTTTCCAAATGGATGTATGGTTTTGAATTTACCTTGTATCCGTGATTAGGGTGATAATTTGTCTTCTGATATATATAAGAAAAATAGTGGTAATCTTACAATTCAATATGGAGAATTTATTTAAATGAATTTGATAAGATTCAGTTTATGAGTATACAATTTTAATGTACAATATAGTATTCAATTATAAATGTATTTTGTTGTAAAAAATTCAATTTGGTTCATAGGAAATTAGGCAAAATTAGACTTTTTAAATTAGATAAAGGAAAAATTTAAAGTGCACAGTTTGAATATTAATTATCAAGTGGGTTTTAAAATTAACCCTTCATTGCATTGTGATGAAAATTTCCATCATAAATTTTTTTGAAGAAAAAGAAAAGAAATGTACAAAAACTTTAGTGTAAATTGGTCGCTGCTGAAATATTTCGGCATTAGATTATACCCATTGGACTGTAGTTTTAGATATTTATAATAAAATATTTTTAAATATTTTTCCTTAAAATTGTGCATGAATTTTATCAGCGGCTACTTTTAGAAAAATAAAAAAATTCATGCAATTAAGGGTTAATTCAAATACAAGAAGGTTCTCTAATACAACAATTTTCTTTTTGCAATTCACAATAAACATTGGAAAGTAGTCGTTACAATTACGTTATTAACAATGTAAACTTTTCTATCTTTCAGTGTAGTTTTAATTTCTTTTCCGCTATATTGAATTTAAAATTGAATAAATAATTACAAAATCGTAATTTTGGTTTCGATTTTGTACAATATGCATTAAAAAAAAACAAAAACTTTAAAATCGATATATACTTTTAACAACTATAGAATGCAGAAAAAGTAATATATTATTAAATATAATTGTAAATATTTTTTTGTGGAAATTCGAGAGCTGACATTGAAAAAGGATCATATCGTCGCTGTAACTGACAAAAAATCGAAAATACGTTTTTTGCATCATTTTTATCAAATCCTCTTCAATTGGTCCCGGTCCCAGATTTCACTTACGCCGTCTGCGTTTTGAAAAATACCAGT
Organism: Metopia argyrocephala; assembly: GCA_963576795.1. Lineage (NCBI taxonomy): Eukaryota > Metazoa > Arthropoda > Insecta > Diptera > Sarcophagidae > Metopia > Metopia argyrocephala. The sequence goes on along the minus strand of OY756211.1, from coordinate 49,776,822 downwards.
TCCTTTGTTCTACTTTCATACAGGTTTTTTGGCTTTGGTGAACATTTAAGGTTTTGTCAGTTACAGCGTTCTTTAATTCCATGAATATATAAACTATGCAAAACCACAATGAGTCATTTTATTAAAAGGAAATTTAGAAAAACAAACCGAATTATGTCTATATAATATATATATATATAAATCTTTTGATTTAAAGTTTTTAAAAGTTTCACCTCTACGTTTATTCTAGGAATGATTCCTAACTCCGTTCAGGTAGAGCTTAGTTAGTTATTTTAAATTTTTACTTTTGCGGCTACCTAAGTGCTACCTGATCGAAGTTAAGAATCATTTCTAGGAAGTTCATATGTTTTAGAAAGTTGTTATTGATATCTTATGTAATTTTTGGTAGGTCATTGCTACCTTAAATTTTGAACGGTTTGCTATCTATGGACCTAAACAGGGAAAAAAGGTAAAAGAAAGATTGAATTTTTTAAAGGTTTTTGCGATTTTGGTCTTGAAGATGAAATTTTTTTGATTTTATATCTTCACAATTTTTATTCTTAATGACAAGAGCTACAACTTTGGCTCAGAAAGTAAATTAAAATTCTAAACGGTTTGCAAGATAATAGCCTAAGAGCCGAGACCCCAAATGTTTGGGGGCCCATAAATTTTTTTTTTTTTTTTTGTTTTTTGGTCTTATTACTTAAAAAATTACATACAGGGTATTCATACTATAATTTGTTTAAAACACCTTTGTTAACTTTTGGTATAGAAAGTCCCAATAAATTTGAATTGAATTGAATTGAATTCTAATGTTCACTTCAAAATCGGCATGTATCAAAAAAAAACTAGATACCCAATTCATTTAATTACTAAAATTACTTTTTTCTATCTCTTTTTATTTTTATCGTTTCAAATATACATATATTTAGCAAACAGACCCACTGTATAATTTAAGTGGAGCCAAAAATGCATTCATATTTGTTTCCCCATATTACGTAAAGCAATAACCATGAGCACATGTGGTTGCGAACGTTTGCAGTAATAATGTATGTTTCCCAGCATGGTCAATGGTTTTGTTGTTGTGGTAGTTCATGTAGTGGTCAACATTCAATTTTTTAAATGTTTCTGTTTGTATATATAAAATTTTACAAAGTGTGTATAAAAAAATATATAGTATATAAATCGGTACCAAACAAACTCAGAAGTTTGTTTTCAATTAAGGATAATTCAAAATTACTCGCTTTCTTAAGCGATAAGTGTCTAAAATTCATAGCCAATTAAAACCAAATTTTGTATTCTTAACGACATGATATGCTAAAAATTACTAAAATTTACCAGTAACATTTTTGTTCATTTCAAAAACAATTTCTAAATATTAGTAAACGTAGACTTTTACCACTTTGATCACCGCTAGAAATCGTTAAATATAGCTGTGAATTCTGTAAATTTTTACTATAGTCAAATTATTATAAAATTTTGATTTTATTAAAACTTTTACGTTTGTTATAAAGTTATCTCCCTTATCTTATTACAGCTAAACCTACTCAGCAAAGGCACTCACCACACAATCAAATTGAAAAAAAAAACGATGAGACAATTGCTGATGACCATTCCAAAGTGAAGGTACATATAACACTGGTCTTTGAATATAAGAAAAAAAATATATATACTGTCGTTTCCAAAAATTCCGATACAATTCACAGCACCAGTAGGGGAGCATACCACAAGTAAGGAACATAAGCAGTCTTGAATATTTTCTGAAACGACCTAACCACTGTTTTCGTACTATTTTTCAAAATTTTACTTGGTGTGAATAAGCCACAAATGTAACAAAAGTTATTTCGAGTCGGGCACTGCATTTTTTCTCAGATGTAATATATAGAAATACGATGGATAGGTCGAAAAACAATTTTTTTTTCGGAAGGCTTTAGTAGTTTAAAAATTTGGAGTCCCTTCAAGTTATGCTGAAAAAAGTGAAAAAAGAAATTTCGTTTCAAAAAAAAAAATTAAGGAAAATCTGGGAATTGTTAAAAATAAATTTTTACATGATGCAGACATTTCCACGAGTCTGCTTGCAAAAATTCAGCTCGATTGGATCACGAAAAAAGGGTTAAAAATTTATCCAAAATCTTTCAGACAGGCGGACAGACGGACACTACGAGCTTTATACTTTATACTTAAAGAACAAAAAATTCTGACGTGTACATGTAAATTACCGATACACATGTATTTTTATTTTTTCTCCCCTTTCCGAAAAAGTATATTTGGTTCATAGAACAGAATGTGTGTAACGCGGTGTAATGCATGATTTTTATATGAAATGACGCGCTGAAAAGCAGAAGATACTCCAACTGGTAAGCAAACAGTATAGAAAATTAAGAATAACACCTTACCGTGAAGCATTTTTAGAAGCTTTAAGGTATAATTAAACATTATTGTTTCCAAACTTTAAAAAATGTCTGCTGGGTTTGTGTTTGCTGGGTCTTTTGCCCTATAGCATAAGTTGGGTTTCTTCCATTCCCACCCCAATAACAGCTGTTGCTTTTCTGACTTTGTTACTGATACGTGTATATGCCTTAGTATGTATGTTTATAGGTAAAAATCCAATGCTAACACACTTTCTCATTGTTTTTTAACACAAACAAATGCTGATGCTGTTCCTAAACCGGAATTCCTTGCACATGCTTTTGGTAAATGCAATCTGTGCATGTATTCATACATTTACACCAACACATGTATGTACATTGTATATACGCACACACATATACAAAGATATTTATCTAGATTTACATTTACTAAAATTCAATTATTAGTTAAGGGTTAAATAATAAAGATGGTATACATTTATAAAGAATATATGCAAAAAAAACAGTTGAGGGTGCATATATCAGAGATGCCTATATTGAGATTTTTCTACCAAAAACTGTATGAAATATTTCGTTTGGTTAGATTGTAGATCGAACCTAATTTTGGTGGGTTTAAACATATTTATTAATTTAAATAAAAATTAAAATTACTACATACATATGTATATATATGTAAGTATACCTGACATTCTATGAAAACTAAGATGATTTTTTATTTCTTATTTAAAAATAAAAAATGGTATTGCGTTGTCTTCTCAGTCAAAAAAGTTTAATCTGGAAAGTGCCGATGAATACAACTACTATTTCCACGACCTAAATAAGAAGAAACGTCCCATAGCTGTGAGGGAAGTGTAATGGTGTGTGGGGCGATTTCATATTATGGTACATGTGAGCTTCAATTCTTCAAATCAACTACTTGAATAGGTTCACTATTTTCATTACATTCAAATTAATTTTATTCTACACTAGCTGAACCCGGTGTGTTTCGCTACCCCCTCGTTATATAATATAATTTAAAGTGTTTACATATTTTGCAACAGTTGTGGGAGAAAGAGAGTGAGGCTACCCCACTATTTTAATTCAAATGTATTTTAAATATGAGGTAAAGTCGTTAATAAACCTAGTAAAGAAGCACCAAATTTGTATATAGAGCAAAAAGTTAAAAAATGTCAAACAAAATTTGGCGAAAAAAGGGGCGTGAAAGGGGGCGTGGCCTAAAAATGTGTATTTCTACCTCGCCTGGAGTATAATGTGTATACAATTTGAAGTATATCTTTTAAAAACTATATGGAAGCAATTACATAATTTTCAAAAAGTGGGCGTGGTCAAAAAAAAGTACCCTATTAATCATGCCAGAGTCCCAGTTGTGAAAATTTCAGGAAGATCGGTCTAGAGGTTTGGTCTCCTATAAGGTACAAACAAACAAACAAATAAACACACATTCAATTTTATATATTTAGATTCTAAAAGTAATTCAGTTTTTAGTTATATTATTTTCTAAAATTGTAAAATATTGGATTATGTGAGTTTATAATAAAGAAAATTGTAATAATTGAACAATTAAATAATTGAAATTGAATAATAATTAAAACTAATATGATTTTCACACAATTTTTTGTGCCATTTGAACAGATTCAGTATCATTGACTTAAAAAACTGAAGAAAAAATGATTTTTTTGTAAAACTTTTTTATTTTTGAAGATTTCTTACAATGTTTTGATAATTTAATAATGAGTATATCTTTCTCTATTCGATATAACTTCAAAAATACGATTTGGGAGGGAGTTATAAAGTTTTTCAATCTAAGATAATGAAATTTCTGACACACCTTTTTTAGTTCCTCCAATTAAAGCTTCTTTTGTTTCGTATTATCTGCCGGACTTGAAGACTTTGTGAAAAAGCAAGCCCAATACATCTTCTAGAATGATTAAATCAGGGGAATATGGTGGCCACTCCAACATATTGACATTCTGGCTTTGAATCCACGCATTTACAACTCTGACATTATGTATCAGGGCTTGTTGAATATCCAGAGAATTGGTCTAAAAATAGTAGGAAAAATATGGAAACGCCTTTTCAAGTACTGTTTTGTAAATATATATATAGTTTATTGTAGAAAAATTGAGTACATTTATTGAATTTTTTGTAATATCATAATTAGAATTTGTTTACTTTAGTAATTATGTATTTATTTTATTTAATTTAATAATTATAAATTTGAAATTTTTGTTTGCTAAAATCTTTCTTCGTTAATCGAAATTTAAATTTTTGAGAAATTTGTTATGAAGGACTAGTTATTTAATAAACTTTGCTTCATTAAGTAATCCTTAATGTTTGTCTCTTAAAGTTGTGTTTTAAATCAATATAAATTTTTCCCATAAAGTTAATTAAAATAATTACACGTTTGTAATTAAAAGCCCGATTAAAATTGGAAAAAAAAAATTGCAGAAATTGTTTCTTCGAATAAAACAGGCCTGCGATGATTTTCCATTTAAAAAACTAATTAGCAATTTGGATACGTATTAGGTACTGCAAAATATCTTTTGTGAATGGGATAGTAGAAATACTATAGAGCACAAGATTGGATCAATAAAGATTGGTTACAAAGAGCATTATTAACCTCTGGAAATAAAACCGTTGTAAAAGAGACGCTAGTTGATCGGTTAAAAATTCCGCTACCTCCACTTCACATTAAATTAGGTAATATGAAGCAGTTTGTGAAGGCACTACCTAAAGACAGTCCCTCTTTCATGTACCTCTGTGATAAATTTAAATATTTATCGGATGCAAAAATTAAAGAACGCATTTTTGTCAAGCCTGTGATAAGGAAGTTAATGCAAGAGAACACTTGGAAGTCATTTAAAGAGGTAGTGAAACATTTTATAGGAAATAGAAAAAGCCCATATTATGGAAATTTAGTGAATGATATGTTCAACATAAACTGGGTTGCAATATGAGTACAAAATTACGTTATCTGCATTCTCATATTGACTTCTATCCTGAGAATCTTTGTGCCGTAAGTGAAGAACAAGGTGAGCGTTTCCAACAAGATATTATGGCTGTGAAGAGCAGATAACATGAAAGATGAAACGCAAAACATGATGGCAGACTACTGCTGATTGGAGGGGGAAAATAAAAAGTAAATTTCTCAACAGAACCCCAAAGAAATTATTCTTATAAGTTTTCTATTGTCTTTTACCCTTTAATTATAACTACTCCTTTTTATATATTTTTTTTTAAATGTTATGGATTTTTGGAATTAAAGTTTACTAAATACTTATCCGGATCATAAAAAAAACATTCAAATATATTTTTTGTGAGAGAAGAACTAAGACGAAAAAGTGAGTTGGCAAAATTTAATTTTTCAGCATTTTAATGCTTTTTAAAGGCTCCTAATGACATAGGAAGCTGAAAATTGCCCATCATGTAGTCCTAACAACGGAGCATAGTCTGTAGCAGTCAGATCTAAGATTTTTGAACTACAGGAGGAGAAATGAGAACGCGTGGCGAAATTAAGGTATATTACATTTCATCTAACTTCAAAGAGCAATATATCTAATAATTGCCATAAGTATGCTATTGTAGTTTTGTACAGATTTGTACTTTTTGATTTTGTAAATAAATTGTTTGCTTTTTTATTGTAAAGCGGATTTAACAGCTAGTATTTATATATTAAAAGTACACTGTTTAGAATTTTTTTTCCTTTATAGCATGAAGGTTGTATTTTTAAAACTTTAGCACAAATTAGTTTCTAGTGATAGAAATCAAATTTTTCTCTTAACTAAGAAAAAAGTGCGACATGTCTTTAAAAATATTTTTCTTCAAGCTGTTATGCATAGGATTTTGGCACATATTGCCAGAAACTCATACATATTCACACAAATCACACAAAATTACAAATTATTATGCAAAAGAGTAATTTTACTGTGAATTTTCCTGCATATGAAACTTTAAGCAGCATTCGTTTAGGGTAAATTTTTTATTTTTTAACGTAAAAATATTGCGTCTTATTTAAATAAAAATATTATCTAAAACAATTATTTATGCAAAGGTAATGGATTTTTCTTATCGATACACCAAACAAGTTATATAAATATAAAAAAATTCAAGTCAATTCCTACTTATGACAGCAAAAAAATTTACTTTATAAACTCTATCTGCAGTAGGTAATGGAAAGAGTTTCAACTCAATTAGAAATAAAAATTCCACCGGAGATTTTTTCCTTATCAATTTTTACAATTAAATTTATATAGGAAAAATGGTAGAGGGAAAATACTCCCGGTAAATTTTTATTTATAAAGTGCTGCTTATTTCAACCTGATTAAGGATTAAAAATCTGAGTACCAAAAAAACAAAAAAAATGTGGAATTAAGAGGAATTAAAAAAAAAATTAATTAAAAAACTATTTTTTTTTCGATCTCCATTTTGATAAAAAACGGATGTTAAACATAATAAAGAATGACATTTATCTCCCAAAAGAAAACACAATTTTTCTGAATGAGTTACTCAAGAACAGAGTTGTGCGTAATCAATTATTTTGTGTAATTAACTACATGTAAATTACACAATTACTTACATGTAATTGTAATTCTTTTTTTTTCAATTACATTTACTTTTCAAGTAATTGTAATTGTAATTACGCAAGTCAATTACATTTGTAAGTAATTGTAATTCAAAAAACTCAATTACAAATTACAAGTAATGGTAATTGAAAAAACTCAATTGACAATTACTGTAATTGTAATTGGAAAAATTCCAATTATAATTACAAGTAATTGAAAAAATTTAATTGGCTTCATGAAGTAATGGTGGAAAATAAAGTAATCATTAGTTTTTAAAGTAATCATTAAAAAAAATTTATTTAATTACAATTACTTTTAATTATATTTACATTTTTATAACAATAAGTCAATATACATTTTAGTTACATAATTTGTTTTACTTATATTTGAATTGCTCATCCACCTCAACAACATCAGTCTTATTTATGATAATAAATATAATGCGTAATATGAGTTTTTTATAAATGGCAAAAAAATTCAAACAATATCTTTAATACCATTTTCTAAAATTTATCATTCATTTGAGATACAAAATTACATTGATCTTATTTTTTAAAGTAAAATGAGGCGTAATATGTTGAAAAATTTCATTAAAAAAATAATATTTATAAAAGAATCACAAACATTTACATTTTTCATTCAGTATTTTTATCAAAAAAAAATTTTTTTTTCCCATTACAAGTAATTATTTTGTGTAAATTACAATTATAATTACTTAGTAATGGTAATTGAATTTTTTCAATTAATGTAATTGCAAAAAATGTAATTGCATCAATTACAATCAAATGTATTTGTAATTAAAAATTTTTCAATTACAATTACTCGTAATTGTAATTGAACAAATCTCAATTACAATTTACATGTAATTGTAATTGTAATTTAATTGGCCGGAACAACTCTGCTCAAGAAGGACCTTAGGGTTGTACTAAGTTTGCGGGTCATGTGTTTTTGACTTTTTGAAAGTTTTAAATATATATTCAAAATTTTAATAAGCTTTTGTCTGTGTTTAGCAACTTTTTAATAACTAATTACCAGAGTAAGTAAAAACGTAGCGCAGCGCCGCTCTTTTGGCTCTTTTTTGCTCTTTGCGCAAAGAGCAGAGCAAACTTTTTGTTGCTCTTGCTCTGCGCCATTTATTTTGCTCTCCGCATTACAAGCACTGCACAGAGAAGGCGCATTTGAATTTTGAGCTTTCTTGCGCCACTCTTTTTTGCGCAATGCGCAAAAGAGCCAAAAGAGTGCTCAATTGCGCATTACTCATTTACTGTGGTGTAAAATAACTTTGAAGTCAGTAATTTTAATATGAAAAAAGAAGAAATAATTAAATGTAAATAGAATTTATATTAGTATTTTCATATAAATAAAACAATTTCTTCTTTTTTATATTAAACTGGGGCCTTATTCTGTAATTCTCTTAAGCTAAAATGCATAAAATTTTGGGTTTTTGAAACAGACTGGGCGTTAGAATATATAAAATTAAAAAGTGTAGAGGTAATAGGCATGAAGTTCTTAAATTAAAATAAGCGTTCAAGAATTCTATTCGTAGCCAAAAAGTCCTAAATCTAGTTTATATATTTTTAGCGATAGAGTTTCAGCTTAGAAGAGTTACAGAATAAGGTCCCTGTTTATTTTTTTCTTCACGCACATAAATTAGTACAACAAAATTGTTTCTGAAAATCACACGCGAATATATGCATTCAAATTTTTTCTAAGTATACATATGTAAAGAAGTGGGAAAAAAATTTTATTTTCTTCATGCAAATAAAGGAGTATCATAATTTTTTTTCATAAAAGCACGCGAATGTCTCCATTCATCTTTTTTTAAGTATATTTATGATGGAAATTTCCATCAGTAATACTGCATTGAGTGATTTTCTATAACGCAATGATTGACTGCACATAAAAATTTTTTCGAATGGCAAATTCAAAAAATTTGTTGCTGACATGGCACTGTAGATAAAAAAAGCGCATGCGCAATGCGCTACTGATTTTGCTCAATGTGCAGAGCAAAGTGCCAAATAAAAAATTTAAATGCGCAAAGCGCAAAGAGCAGCGCTTACAAAAAAGAGCGAGAGCCAAAAGAGCAAACAACTGCTCTTTTTTATCTGCTCCGCTCTTTGCGCATGCGCAATTTTTCGAGGCACAAGAAAAGAGTGCACAATGCGCAATGAGCAAAAGAGCAAAAGAGCAAGCAAATTTTTACTCTGCTAATTACTATGTAAAATTTACTATTAAAAGTATTGCGGGAGGTAGGACTACTTCAGACTTATTGTCTAAAAAATTATAAGGAACGTGTCAAGCAAACCAATATAAGAGAACAGTGTCCAGTGAAAAGAGGACGGATGGCAACCCATTAACCCAAATTTGGTTATCTTAAGCAACATGTTTATTATGTACCTATCAAAAAACAAAACAGCTCAGGATTAATATATGGTATCTCTATTTGATACCTGAGCGCACTTAGGAGTCTCTTTCTAGAACGCATTAGCGCCGTCCAAGTACCAAAAACTGCTCATTACACTTTAAACGAACAATTCAAATTATACATATATATATTGATATTGCAGTTTCCAGTTCTTTCGTTAGGTTGGCTTTGAAAAGGTCGCCTTTCCATTACGCTGAAGGGTTCTGACTCCATTAGTGGCGTGATAACTCTTTTCCAAGCAAGTTCATACCCGTCAAATACTGTCTCAACTGCTTCAACTTACCCTGTCCTTTATACTTTATACTCTCTGTTCAAGTCATTTTAAGCACAATTTTCATTGCCGTGAAAAAATTCGTTTAAAAATGCTTGCATGTTTTCGTTTTTATGCAATTTCTTTCTTCAAAGAAATAAGTAGCTTATAAGCTCATAAGAAGCACCTGATACAAAGCTGTCAATAAACACACGTGAAAGTATTTGTTTTTTTTTTTTTTTTTTTTTTTTGCATATTTGCGAAAACAAAAATGTTTTATGAATTTATTATTGCAAATGTAAATTAATCTCTACGTTCATTGACTTTAGTCCTATATTTTTTACAAAAAGTATAAGCGTTTGTTTTTGTTCGCAATTTTCCAATTTTATGCCCTTCCTTTTATTTCTTAATTAAAATTATTGTATTTGTTTATTAATCGTCTACATAACTTTTTGCTTTTTAATTTTATTATAAATGGATTCAATAAAAATTGGTATTATTTTTGATTTTCTACAATTTGATTTACCTGCTGTGAAATTATTATTTTATTCATTATATCTATCTGATATATGAAAATCTGTTTGTCTTTACGCAGAACGTGAGTTGAGTTCAATAAATTGTTTCAGTTACTGTTTGCAAAAAATAAACATTAAATATAAAATGAAATAAGTTAATTACCAAAAAAGAAAACAACACAAGTATGCTACATAAGATGCTTACTAACAGACTTGAGATAAGCAGACATACGAGTATATCGTATAATAACGAAATAATAAAGACTGTTTATATTTGTCTGTAAATAATATGTATTTGTATAAATGTAATAATACATGGTGAATATACAAACATATGTCCTGGTTGTATATGATTCTAGAACTTGTAAAATATTATAGTAGTTTAGCCGTAAATTTCTTTAACTGTAAACACGTACCTAATTTTTTTAAGTTGTTTCTAACAGAAGAAATAAAAAAAAAGAAACATACAGTAGAAATTTGATAGTTTATTAACTGTTGCTGCAGGCGGTTAAACTGGCAATGTACATTATGGCCTTTTGTGCAACAACTAAAACAAACTATAAAATCAAGTATCAAAAGTATTTATTTTCTTAACTTATTTCTGCTATTTTAAGAAAACACGAAATAAAACTAACCTGCGAGCTTACAGTGTGACGAGTAATTGTTGTCTTATAGAACCTACCACTTATTATTATTTATACTCTATAAATAGGTATGTATAAGTAATATGTACCGTTAGAATAAAAGGGCTTACATTCTGTTTATTTATTTAATTTATAGACTAAAATAGAGTCAAGTGTAGCGCATTGATTTTATATATAAAAATGTATTAGATGAAAACGATAATTGAAAAATAAAAATTATATCATATGGAAAGGTTAATTTATGATTTTAAGAATTTTAAAGAAGTCTGGCAAATGAACAACACTGTATAATTCACAGAACGTATTTCTGTTTTTTTTTTTTTTTTTGTTACTGTCAAAAAGTTACAATTACGACAATTTAAAAATTTCATTTTGCATCTCTGATACATGTTAATAAAAAAAACATAAAAAAGTGTATAAACAAAAAATCTCAAACAATATATTTCATTTCAAATAGAGAGCAAATTGTGTTAAACACCTCAGTATTCATCCAGGTAGAAGACTGACATGGAAAAATCATATAAAAACTAAGTGAGACCACCTTAATCGAGAAAAATTTATTGGCTGTTGGGACCTAGGTCTGAAATTTATTTAAATAATAAAGTTTTACTTTATAAAACTATACTGAAGCCAGCCTGGACGTATGGTATCCAACTTTGGGGTACAGCCTGTAATAGTAATATTGATATTTTGCGTCGTTATCAGTCTAAGACGCTTATGGTATATGAACAAATGAAAATATTCATAAAGATTTAAATATACTTACAACCAGATATGAGATAAATAATATTAGTTCGTGATATCTTGAATATCTTGAATCACTCTAACGTGCTTGGATTTAGCTTGCTAGATGAGGGCTATGAAATCCATAAATTGAAGAAGTATAATGTTTTGAACCTACCTTATAGAAAATGTATTTGTAAATACGTACAATACGCACGTAGTCGCCGTGATCTAGTGGTTAGTGTGTTGGCTTACTAAGACGATAGCGCCGTGTTCAAGTCTCATCTTGAAAAAAAGAAATATGAAAAAATTATTTCAATCGGCGACTACCTCTCAGCAGTCTCCTGGCAAAAGCTCTGAAAATAATTGATTGTGCATGAACAAGATTCCCAAGTCTGTCGTTCGGAGTCGAAATTAAACTGTAGGTCCCGATACTCATGGATAAAAATCAGCACACATAATATGAGTGCTGCGAGAAGCTAGGCCGCACACTGGTTCGTCTTCATACATTTTTGTGCAAAAAATATAAGGAGTGGATCTAGAAACTTGAAACTTGGCACAGAGTATTATATTGACTAAATTAAGGAAATAAAATAGTTTCATGAAAATCAGCCACACCCATCGCCAACCGCCCATACAACCAAAATGGATATTTTCCCATAAAACCTTTCGTATAAAAGCAGAAGTCTTACAATTTAGTACATATAGTACTTAGAAAAAACAAAAGACGCATGCCAAGTTTCATTGAAATCTGCCACGCCCATCGCACCGTCTTGCACTCTGTGTAGGCGGTATTTTGGTGCCTAAAATTCGATTTTTAAAACTATTTTTTACAAATCAAATAATTCTGTTCCAAAGAAGAGTGTTTCAATAAGAGAAATTCATAATTTATTTGATTAAAAAGAAATATTTTGTCTTAGAAAAAGTCTACTGAAGTCACTTAAATATTGTAAAACGAAAATTGAGGAAAATTTTTACACAGTTCAGTAGCTTGTATATGTCAGATATTTTCATTGATAACTTTTCAATGCAGTTTTTATTGAAATACAGTACTTCCTTTATAATTCGTAGAAAAAGTTGTTTAGATTGCGTATGAAGTGTAGGAGATATGACCGAATTAAAATTGCCTTCTAAGCCTCAAAATTTGCAGTTTTTCTTTAAAAAAAAAAAAAAGGTCCGGCTATATTACTGGAACCGAATGAACCCTAAAAGCATATTCTTTGAATTTACCTAAAAAAAATCCACAAGTTTTTACAGATCGTTGAACTTATGAATTTTCTTAAAATGGCCGGGAAAACTGCAGACAAGTTGCAATAAAATCTATTGCAGAGAAGTGCAATCCTAAGAGTGTGCAACAGATTTTAATACAAACCTCTACTGCAATTACATGATTGTGAAGGAAATTTTTCCTAACTAATTTTAGTTTTTTAAACCGGAATTGCTTAGGGGCAAAAACGGGCAGCTAAATTTTTAATAAATAATTAGCTGAGACTTCAGGCTTTAATTTGATATAAGTATCTGGGTGGAGCTCGTTGGAGCTCAGAAGATGCAATCCATAGAATTTGGAGAAAATATATATTTTTGAATAATTTTTTGTAGTAAAAAAAATTATTTTTTTTAAATTTGAAAATTTTTTATATTTGCATATACATATGTATATCATAAAAAACTTCAAATTGTATGAAAAAAAAATCGTTTTAGTGTCATTACAAGAGTATTTTAAAAGCATGAAGCGATAGAAAGCAGCGTATATAATACGGTCATTTCAAACGCATTCACTTAGGTCAACTTTGAATGTCTCTGGACAAAAAAGTAATAAAGATATAAGCCTAATATTTTTGATACATGATAATTAAATTGTCTATTATAAACTATAAAAAAATCAGGTAGATCAGAAGGCATGAAAAAAATTAATTAATGCCGCTCTTGAACCAGTGTGGGCCGTAGCCCTGACACAGGGCTGTAATGGCCAATTATGTATGTATGTATGTATGTAAATGCGTACAAGTCAATATATCATATAAATAATTTAGATTAAGTCAATTGTAAATTAGAAATGTATAATATTTGTTATTTTTGTTACAATTCCAATAGAGGTTGAAAAATCTGTGAATAATTGTGAAATAGATTGCAAATACATAAAAATATATAAAAAATAGGGAAAATAAAACGTATAAACATGTTTGCATTCCTGTTAAGTAATGATTTTTAATCGTAATGATTACTAATCAAATTACCTTTTTCTTAAGGTCGCAATAATGATTACAATTATGAGTATTTATGGTTATGAATGATTACAAATTGATTTCGATTACAAATAATCAAAAAATAATCAATACAATAATCAAAAAAATCAAATGTTATTAGAGAGTTATCCCAATTATTTTGAACAATCCTTTTTGATTCCTTTTGATTACATAAAGAATCGTAAAAATAATGGCGATTATTTTTTTATTGCTTTTGATTCCTTTAATTATTTTGTAATAATTGGCAGTAAATTAAAAAAAAATAAATAAAAACAAAATACCAAAGTTTTTGCTAAGAATTGAATTTATATTTTATAATTTAATCACTTTCACACACCTCTTTAATTATTTTTTCTATATTACAAATCACAAAATTATTAAAAATTTAAACATTTCAAATTTTTTCATTTCATTTCATTTTTTCTTATTTTTCTTTTCTTTGCACCAAAACTAAAAAACAAATGGATTTATTTACAAAATGCATGAAATTTAATAAAAGTCTAGTAAGAAGTTTTTCCCTAGAAAGGAACTTCCAACAACAGCAGAACTGTTACAAGAACTGCAACATTGTTGAGAGAAATTGTGTCACAAAATGAGAGCATAAGAAAAATCGCTGTCAAAATAGCTTCCTTTTCAAGACTGCATTCTCCAGCGTTTTTATGTGTAAATTTGTATGGAAAAAATTGTCAAGCTCCAGTTCAAGCTCATATCATATGGAAAGGTTAATTTATGATTTTAAGAATTTTAAAGAAGTCTGGCAAATGAACAATACTGTATAATTCACAGAACGTATTTCTGTTTTTTTTTTTTGTTACTGTCAAAAAGTTACAATTACGACAATTTAAAAATTTCATTTTGCATCTCTGATACATGTTAATAAAAAAAACATAAAAAAGTGTATAAACAAAAAATCTCAAACAATATATTTCATTTCAAATAGAGAGCAAATTGTGTTAAACACCTCAGTATTCATTCAGGTAGAAGACTGACATGGAAAAATCATATAAAAACTAAGTGAGACCACCTTAATCGAGAAAAATTTATTGGCTGTTGGGACCTAGGTCTGAAATTTATTTAAATAATAAAGTTTTACTTTATAAAACTATACTGAAGCCAGCCTGGACGTATGGTATCCAACTTTGGGGTACAGCCTGTAATAGTAATATTGATATTTTGCGTCGTTATCAGTCTAAGATCATCGATAGTTTCGAAGAATTTTTATTTTTAAAAATATTTAAGATATGTTTTTAATTTTTTATGCACATGTAATACAAGGAAATTATAAAAGTGTGTGAAAAATTGCTAGCCAACCTATAGTTACATTCAAAATTTGTGTGTTTTCTTTTTAATTTAATTAATAACTTTTTTGGGCTACAATCATATTATACATATATTTTTGCAACAAGGAAAACGTGCCTTAAATAATAAATGGAGAAAGACTCAGCAGCCATTTAATTAACCCGGTAGAGACAAAAAACAATTTCGTTCGAAATTGAAATCGGCTGTATTTTCATAGTCATACAAAATTTATCAGGTTTATTTATTTTAAAATTTTAATAATCAAGGAGGTAGTGGTAGGAATTCCAAGTTTTTTCAGATTTGGATGTTGTAGCAACTTGGAATGTCAGTCGATTTCAATTTCGGTCGAAATCGATTTCCATTACATACCAGAATATTAAAAATTAAGCCTTAATGTTTGTAAATTTAAATATTAATTATTAAGTTTGCATAAAAAAGGGAATTGCTTTTAATTTGAAAAAGTTTCTGCTACTATTCATTTTGGTAATTTTTAGCTTGATTGACAATTTCGCGCAATGTTTCGTAATTAATGGAAATACTTTGACGTTGCAATTGACTCTGACTCACAAATAATCTCAAACTAGATGGTACATTATCAAGATTATCAAAATCTGAGCGATTATTTTCTCCAAATGATGGTCCTGGTTCAGGTATTTCTGTACTCATTAACTTTTGTTTGGCAATAATAAATTCCGCTTGATTAAATAGCTTACGTTTTCTAGAGAATTCTTCGTGCCTTCCTTCTTCATCATCACTTATAATGCTCTGCACTGGTGTTTGTATTTGTAGTTCGCTCATATTAAATGATTTTAAAGTGGCATAGTCCTCCTCCTCAGTCCCTTTATATAAGTTTCTGTTTGCCTTATCTAGAGCTTCTTGTAAACGTGAACGTAAATCTTCAGCTACAACAGGATTAGCATGTCTAGGAAATGGTGTCTTAGCTTCTGGTATATTCATAAATCCATAATCCTTTTTAATGGGATGATGAGTTTCACTTAGATTTTGTTGATCGAAACGTACTTTTTTTTTAGGAACCTCTTGAGACTTCTCTTGTATTTTCTGGCTCGACACACTTACATTTCGACTTTTACGCAGCATTGTACCTCAAACAATCGTAAGAGTTGATGAAACAAAAATTAGCAAAAGAAAAAAAAACTACACAAATAAAATTTTTTAACAAATATAATGTATAAATAGTCAAATGACAAACTATCGATAGAATATATGGTTGATATCGTTAGGATATATTAAAAAAACGATTTTTTTTATTTCTATTATTTTATACATGAATACGTTCTGCGATATAAATCTGTCGCAGCTACAGTCACATAGACCATTCGGTCCATATTGCAATAATATTAGCTTCCAATGCCTTAAAGAATTGCTGGTTTAATGACATAATACTTAGTCATCTAAGTCGCGCATAAAAAGTGACCCAAAGTAAGGATGTTAATTATTTTTTATTCATTTATTTACATATTTATACTTTTCCTTAAACGTTTCTGGCGTGCAGACTTCAAATGATCAACCACTACGATGTTCGTCTTGGCAGTTCGCACAACCTCATTTACTTTCCGAGAACCACTATTTTATAATCTCAAACGAGTAGCACACTCTCCCCGAGTAGAGATCTAAATCAAAGTAATGAATTAAACAGTGCTGACCAATTTTTACCATATTAAAAAATTCACTGTAATCGTTTTTTCAATCTCCAATAAAAAAATTATAGTACTCAACATAAAATGTAAAGCATATGTTTTATAAGGTTACTACTCTTCACCAAAATCATTTTTTTAACAACTGTTGCCAACTGTACCTGAAATCGTCTAGATTTGGAACTGCCCAGTATTTAAAACCACTACTGTTAACTCAAACTGCTGCTGCTTTTCCGCCAATTTAAGCTTCTTATAAATATACTCAATGAATTTAATTTGGTTAGAAAAAGCTTACCTTTTACTGATACCAGTATATGTACTCGTATATGACATCGAATAAATGCGGCATTAGTTAAGGATATTAAATGAAGAATATGGCCGACTTCCTAAACGCAATTTTCAAAGCATAATTTGAAAATATGCATATGCTGTGCAAAGTATGTTTTAGGAGAAACCTTGCATTATAGAGAAATGTTTTGCATAAAAACGATATTAAGGAATGCAACTGCTGACTCTACATGAAATATTTATCATAAATATCTGCACACAAAAAGAAATTTGTACAAATATGGATTTGTAAAAAAAAGTGTAACTAATTTGTGTTATTGGCCAGTACTGAAGGTTTCAAATTTTAAGTCTGATTCTTCAAACAATATTGATTTAATTAAACAAGTTATAAAAAATAAGAAGATTGTTTCCCAAATTCGCTTTTTCGTTTTGCTAACAAAATTAGATTCATGTCGGAGTCTGGCAGTAATTAATAATTCTTTTCTCTCATATGTCCACTTTTTCTCACTGTTTCTATAAAAAAAAATGATTTATTAAGTTATTAAAAATATTTACTCCGCCATATTAGTGCAACCAACAGTTTGCATACAAAATAAAATGAATGCGTGATTTTGACAGCTAATACTCATTAATGGGGCAACCAAAAATATGCATTAGCATTTTTTTTCTGGATGTTACTGAGATAACAAGCAAAATATTAATTCATTTTAGGAAAAAACGACGTTTAACCCCTATTTGTTACGGCATATTTTTGCATATTTCGCCTTAAGTGCATACTTTCACAAATTTTTACATATCGTTGTACGGGAGTTTAAGTGCTCTATACGCCATTTTTTAAATCTCGAGTTAATGATGCTAATTTAGGTTTCTCACACTAACATTTTTAAAATCTACAATCTGTTTTCGGCTATTTATCTCCGAAACTTGACGAGATATCCAAAAACGGACTACAGATTTGGAAAATTTGGGGTCGAAAACCTAAAGTGGCATCATTAATTCGAGATATATAAAAAATATGAAATGGCGGATAGAGCACTTAAACTCCCGCACGACGATATGTTTTAAGAATTAACGTGTATTGCCAATTTTTATTTGTTTAAATAAAGACTACCTATTGACACATAACTCAAGTATAATCTATTAAAAAAATAAGGGTACTCTTGAAAACGCTTGTGAAATTAAGGAAAATTGCGAGAATAACCTAATAATAATAAACCTCCAAATTTAATAACTGAAATGAAAATTCTGTTTTGTAAAGTTTGCAATAATCCTGTGTCAGCAAAAAAATATTTACCATAAAACAACACCTCGAAAGTCAAAAACATATTGAGTTAAACGCAAAAACTTAATCTAGGAAACGTTTGCTTTTAAATTTGCACCAATTATTCCCGTTGATGTCGAAAAACTTCCTCGATGTAAAAAAGCGTTTTACGATCAAACAGACAAAACTTCATGTTTCAAAATTTGTCATTTTTTTTTTTTTTTTTTTTTTTTTTTTTTTTTTTTTTTTATTTAAAATATGTATTCCTTAACCTAAATGCTATCACACAATTTACAGAGTTATAGTTTCAGTTTATCAACTTTTCATCTAGAAAATCTTTAGAACAAAAAATAAAGTTTTAGAGAAAAATTTAATTTACTTCAGAGGAAAATTAATACAAAAACCTCTGATTTAATTTCACCTATTTTTTATTTTTACTTATGCGTAAAGATTGGATATAAGTGTGTTGTCCGAAAGACTACAAAATAATTTAAAACGTTCCGTAATTATACTAATTTTATCATTTATTAACTGTATATTATTTTCTCGGTGGAGGGGTTTGGTTGAGAAATGCCAAGGTAAATTTAACATCATTTTCAATAGTTTGTTTTGACAAATTTGTAATTTTTTAATGTGACATCTTGCGCATACCCCCCAAACAGGACAAGCATACAATACTATTGACTGAAAAATTGTTTTAGCTAATATTAATTTATTCTCATGACTTAAAAATGATTTCCGCGCTATAATCGGGTATAACATAGCCTTAGCTTTATTGAATTTTTCAATTTGTTTTCTAATATGCAGATCAAAAATAAGTTTACGGTCGATATACACTCCTAAATATTTGACATTATCACTCCATTGTATCGGAATATCATTCACTTTCAATTGGCCTTGTGGATAAAAACACGAATTCCGTCTACGACTAAAAAATACTGCATTGGTCTTAGTTTCATTAACTTTTATCTTCCAGATATTGAAGTATGTCATAAGCTGGTTCAATGCCAACTGCATGCTATCAACGATATTCTGTCCAAACATATGAGAAGAATAAAGGCAGGTATCATCAGCATATGCAGCAAGGTCAATCCCAGTAATCTGTGGCATATCTGAGCAATATATATTGTATAGTACGGGTCCTAAAACTGAGCCTTGCGGTACACCAGAAGGGATTTCAAATAGGTCAGAACATTTGTCATTAAGGCTCACACAATAAAATCTATTTTTGAGGAATGATTCAATGATTTTCACAAGATAAAGGGGAAACTCATACTGAATCAATTTGTACAAAAGTCCATTATGCCAAACGGAATCAAAGGCTTTTTCAATATCTAGCGTAACTAAAACCGTTGAATATCCTTCATTAAACCCATTAGATATATGGTTATAAATTCTTTTAATCTGATGAACAGTGCTATGAAAAGGTCTAAAACCAAACTGCGTCATTGGTAAAATTTGATTGCGTTCCATAAATGTAGATAGCCTTGTCTTAATGACCTTTTCCAGAATTTTACTAAGGCTGCTAAGTAAACTAATAGGACGGTAGCTTTGGACCGAGTTAGGAAGTTTGTTAGCTTTTAAGATTGGTATTACTCTAGCCGTTTTCCAGGCTTTTGGAAAATATTGTAGTTTCAGGCAACTATTTATAATGAAACAAATATATGCGATGGCAGAGTTAGGTAAGTGCATCAACATAATGTTTTTTACGCCGTCCAAACCAGACGCTTTTCTTGGTTTGAGGTCCTTAATGAAATCCGAAATACGCACACACATATACAAAGATATTTATCTAGATTTACATTTACTAAAATTCAATTATTAGTTAAGGGTTAAATAATAAAGATGGTATACATTTATAAAGAATATATGCAAAAAAAACAGTTGAGGGTGCATATATCAGAGATGCCTATATTGAGATTTTTCTACCAAAAACTGTATGAAATATTTCGTTTGGTTAGATTGTAGATCGAACCTAATTTTGGTGGGTTTAAACATATTTATTAATTTAAATAAAAATTAAAATTACTACATACATATGTATATATATGTAAGTATACCTGACATTCTATGAAAACTAAGATGATTTTTTATTTCTTATTTAAAAATAAAAAATGGTATTGCGTTGTCTTCTCAGTCAAAAAAGTTTAAT